>CM053579.1:90038569-90103866 GCA_028646485.1 Cryptoprocta ferox
GGAGGTTCCTCAGAAAACTATCAGTAGAACTCCCCTATGACCCAGCCACAGCACTGCTGGGGATTTACCCAAGGGATACAGAAATGCTGATGCATAGGGGCACATGTACCCCAATGTTCATAGCGGCACTCTCAACAATAGCCAAATCATGGAAAGAGCCTAAATGTCCATCAACTGATGAATGGATCAAAAAGATGTTGTATATCTATACAATGGAATACTACATGGCAATGAGAAAAAATGAAATCTGGCCATTCGTAGCAACCTGGATGGACCTGAGGGTGTCATGCTAAGCGAAATAAGTCAGGCGGAAAAGGACAGATACCACATGTTTTCACTCATAGGTCTCACAGGAGAAACCTAACAGAGGACCATGGGGACGGGAAGGAGGAAAAAGAGGGAGAGGTAGGGAGACAAAGCACGAGAGACTCTTGAATACTGAGAACAAACTGAGGGCGGAAGGGGGAAGGGGAAAGGGGAAGCGGGGTGATGGTCATGGTGGAGGTCACTTGTGGGGAAGAGCACTGGGTGTTATATGGAAAGCCACCTGACAATAGACTATAAAGTTAATTTAAAAAAAAAGAAAAAAGGAAAAAAAATAAACTTAAAAAAGATTACTTTCCTGAATAAGCACTGAGAAATGTATCAAATTGCTGAAACATTATATTGTGCACTTGAAGCTAATATAACACTGTATGTTAATTGTAATTGAATTTAAAGAGTTCACACCAAAAAAATAAAATAAAATAAAACCTGTGTGGTTAAAGTAGTTATTAGTATCATTATGAAATAACTAATGAATATGATTACCTAACATGCTGCAGGCATAAAGAAAAGGAAATTTAGAAATAAACAAATTTCTACTAAATTCAACTTTGTTTTCTTTAGAATATGTTAAACAATCAATTATTTAAAAAATACGTTTTCGGGGCGCCTGGGTGGCGCAGTCGGTTAAGCAGCCGACTTTGGCTCAGGTCATGATCTCGCATTTCGTGGGTTCGAGCCCCGCGTCCGGCTCTGTGCTGACAGCCTGGAGCCTGCTTCGGATTCTGTGTCTCCCTCTCTCTCTGTGCCTCCCCTGCTAATGCTCTGTTTCTGTCTCAATAATAACTGCTAATTATCATCGTTATCAATTTATTGTAGTATTTGAAAACATGTTTGAAAGTAATTAAGTTTAAAATTTAAAGGGGGGACTGGGTGGCTCAGTTGGCTTAGCGTCCATCTTAAGCCCAGGGCATGATATCAGAGTTCGTGTGTTCGAGCCCTGCTTCGGGCTGTGTGCTGGCAGCTCAGAGCCTGGAGCCTGCTTTGGATTCTTCTTCTCCCTCTCTCTCTCTACCCCTCCCTCCCTCACTTTGTGTGTGTGTGTGTGTGTGTGTGTGTGTGTGTCTGTGTGTGTGTGTGTATCAAAAATAAACATTAAAAAATTTAGAGAATGAAAGAAAACTCAATTTATTTCATATAACTCGAGTTATACATCAGAGGTAGCAAGCATTGGAAGCGGTATCATAAGAGATGGTAATGGCTGAAAATGTATGTAGATAGCACAAAGTTTATTAATTACAATCATAATGGATTACTGGGAGAAAATAGAATATTTTTGGACTGTATTTTTTTTATATTTTGAGGATGATGAACTAAAAATACAGAAGTGTCTCATGTTGCCTTTGTCAAAAAGGTGCTACAGTTTTTTGGACCTTGAAATTGAGCTTTTTGGCTATTACTTTGCCTGAACATTTTCTTCTTTGAGAAGAAATTACATAAATCATATTTATCGCATTTTTTTGGTACCCTTATATAATGATTAAAAAATATCCTCTTTATTTTTTCCTTACATTTACCTTTTTTGCCTTTCTCTAGATCTTAGACACCTAGGTTTAGGCTCTGCTCTGCTATTGACTTACTCTATTAGTCACTGTAACTCTGTAGGCTTCACTGTCCTTTTCTCTATAATAAAATATTTTAACAAAATAGTCACTGCGGTCTCATCCAGTATTATATTTTGAGATTATAAAAAGGTCAAAACTTGCATAACCCTGTCAGTGGCTTTCTATTGCACTAATAAAATCGAAACCTTTTTCAATAGCCTTTAGAGCTTTACATGATCAGCCCTGCCTCTATCTCCTATTTCATGTCATAGCACTGCACTTTCTATAAGCCAACCACATCAACTTCCTAACCTTTTAGGGATTAGCTCAAATATTACCTTTTTGGAAAGATTTCCCTTAACCCTTTTATTTAACTTAAGTCACCTCTTGGAAGCTATTCAGGCACTATCATATTACTTTTTAAATTTCTTCAAGTCTGTTTTATCACAACCAGTTGTTAGCTTTGTTTGTTTCTTCTCATGCCAGATTTGGATGTCAGCTTCATAGAGATGATACCTCGTTTATCTTATTTACCCATATATCTTCAGTGCCAGCATAATTCCTGATACACAAAAGGTGTTAAAAAAATACTTGCTAAATGTTAATTGTTGGAAAGGGATTGATGGAGTAGAAATGATACATGAGCTGAGAAGCAGTAACCAGAAGAGGCTCTATGGTATATTGTGGCATTTACAGTTGCCAGTGAAACCCTGCAGTCTACAGCCAAACAGTCGGTCTAAATAGATGTCCTGTGTAGCTCTGGTATAAACCATAGGAGAAACTGCAAGATTGCACGGCTTTTTATCTGGAAGGTAGTCTATTGAGAGGACTGAGAGTGCTTTTGTGCACTTGCAGGTCTCTTTAACCAGGCCTTTTTTCTTTTACCTCTTCTCAGGTGAGGCTCCAGAGATGATAATATTAGGAAATCTAAATTGAAATGGGTCATAGGGCAATTTTAAGGAAGAAAGAGGGTGATATTTCTATATCAAATATTTTATTACTTAGCTTTTTGTTGTTGTTACGGTAGTGCTAGTATGTAAGTTGGAGAGAAACTGATAGGAAAAAAACACAGAATTTAGGATTTAATCAAGTATCCTATTTGACCAAAATCATAGAAAGAAAAATTTAATAACATTCTTTCAAAAGTAACAAAAGCAACTTAATTCATATTAAAAAACATGTATACTAGGATCTCAGAGTCTCAGGTTTAGGCCCTTCTCTGCTCTATTATTCATTTTAACTATTTAGGCCTTAGTGTCCTTATACATATAATAAAATTAATAAAATCATTGTGGCTTTTTTCCAGATTAGTATTTTGTGATTTTATGATATGAACCAGTACTAATATGAGGACCATGATCTTTGTCTTTTAAAAATTTGTCCCTTAAAACTGGATTTTGGAATTAAAAACTTATAATATCAGAACTCAGAATAGAGCTGAGTATTTCGAATAGAATTGGAGACCGTATTGTATATATATATATTTTTAATGCTTAATAAGTAGCAGGCACCAATTCTTTGGGTGCTGTAATTCAATCAGGCCCACGTTATTATATTATTTCACTATAGTTATACGGTTGTGATAGAATGCCTTTGGATAAGTAGATTTCCCCCCTGAAACATGTTTACCATATTTATAATGCATAACTAAAATAAGATGATTGTGATCCCTCCCTTTATAAGAATGAGAACTAAATGACCACAGAAGGTGCTGGATTGATCTTCAGGAAGAAGGTTTTTTTTTTCCCCCTTTTCCTTAGATATCCAATGACAAATGCTTCACTTTAGAATTGGCTTTGTCTACTGTCCACATTTGTATGGATAAATATGATTGACTGTTATGAAAATCACATCACAGCTATTTTTGCTACTTTGAACAAAGTGACCTTTCTCATTCCCATTCACCTGCTGTCTTCCATGTGTCACAGAGGAATCAACCACCATGTGAAAAAACAGTCATCTATCCAAAGAAAACACAGCCTGCTAAGACCCATTTTTCTTCTACTTATTTAACATTAGCTTGAAAGTTCAACTGTAGTGATTAGGTCAGATTGTTTACTTAGGCAGCATATGCAGATGAATCTTATTTATAATGCTTTCCGTAAGTAACAGTACCATTGATCAAGATATAACATAAAACTTAATTGCTTTGTGTTATGCCTGAGATCATACTCACCACGTGCTTATTCATAGTGTGAGGAAACATGCTATGGTAGCATTTGGAAGATAGTCACAGCATAGTTGAAAATAATCCCTAAACTACAAGAAGGAAACAATTGCCTGAGAAGAGACTCCATATGAACCCCAGAACTAAAGCAATCCTTATATTATAAGGTTTACAAATATAACACAGTTATGCAGTGACTTATAGATTTTAATGCTTTTAAAATATTTATTCTGTCATTTGAATGTCCTTAGTTGGTGACTTAGCAGAGCATGCGTTATGATTATTTTTTAGGGATAAACAAGTGTCTTGCTCTTAATGGACATTCAGTCAGTGGTTACTAAAAGTAAGGGCACATTTCAGTTGGGCATTTACTCTATCTTCACCTTATAATATAATTTAAAACCTCTCCATGACTTTGTTTTATATATGTCTGGGTAGAATGATGCTTACCAAAAGCAACTAAATTTTGATACTGACTATATTGCTAGGTAACATGCCATTATAAAAGTAAATTCTGTTCTTTTGGTATTGTAGTTGACTGTGCATAATATTGGAAATTTTGTGTTGGCATTCATTGCAATCCCTATCAGAATACCACCAGCATTCTTCACAGAGTTAGAACAAACTATCCTAAAATTTGTATAGAAAAAGAAAAGACGCCCAAATAGCTGAAGTAATGTCGAAAAAGAAAACCAAAGTTGGAGGCATCACAATCCCGGACCTTAAGCTGTATTATACAGCTATAATAATCAAGACAGTATGGTATTGGCACAACAACAGACACATAGATCAATGGAACCCAGAAATGGACCCATAAATGTATTGCACACAAATCTTTGAACAAGCAGGAAAGAGTATCCAACAGGAAAAAGACAGTCTCTTCAGCAAATGGTGTTGGGAACAACTGGACTGCGACATGCAGAAAAATGAACCTGGACCACTTTCTTACTCCATACACAAAAATAAATTCAAAATGGATGAAGGACCGAAATGTGAGACAGAAGACCATCAAAATCCTACAGGAGAAAACAGGCCATAAACCTCTTTAGCAACTTCTTACTTGACATGTCTCTGGAGGCCAGGGAAACAAAAGTAAAAATGAACTATTGGGACCTCATCAAGAGAAAAATCTTCTGCACAGCGAAGGAAACAATCAGCAAAACTAAAAGGCAACTGATGGAATGGGAGAAGATATTTGCAAACGATATATAAGGGTTAATATCCAAAATGCCTAAAGAACTTTTCAAGCTCAACACCTAAAAACCAAGTAATCCAGTGAAGAAATGGGCAAAAGACATGAATAGACACTTTTCCAAAGAAAACTTCCAGATGTCTGATAGACATATGGAAATATGCTCAACATCACTCATCATCAGAGAAATACAAATCAAAACCACAATCAGATACCACCTCACACCTGTCAGAGTGGCAAAAATTAACAACTCAGAAAACAAGAGATGTCGGCAAGGATGCTGAGAAAGGGGAACCCTATTGCACTGTTGATGGGAATGCAAACTGGTGCAGCCACTCTGAAAACAGTATAGAGGTTCCTCAAAAAATTAAAATGGAACTACCCCATGACCCAGCAATTGCACTACTAGGTATTTATCCAAAGGATACAGGAGTGCTGATTCGAAGAAGCACATGCACCCCAATGTTCATAGCAGTGCTATCGACAATAGCCAAAGTATGGGAAGAGCCCAAATGTCCATCAACTGATGAATGAATAAAGAAGATGTGGCATATGTATCAATGGAATACTACTCGGCTATCAAAAAGAATGAAATCTTGTCATTTGCAACAACATAGATGGAACTAGAACTGGAGGGTATTGTGCTAAGTGAAATAACTAACTCATTCAGAAAAAGACATATATGTTTTCATTCCTTTGTGGAATTTAATATGCATAACAAATGAACGTAGGGGAAGGGAAGGAAAAATAAGTTGAAAACACAGAGGGAGGCAAATTATAAGAGACTCAGGTACAGATAACAAATTGAGGGTTGCTGGAGGGGATGTCAGTGGGGGGATAGGTTAAGTGGTGATGGGCATTAAGGAGGGCACTTTTTGGGATAAGCACTGGGTTTCATATGTAAGAGATGAATCACTGGGTTCTACTCCTGAAACCAAGACTACACTGTATGATAACTATCTTGAATTTATTTATTTTTTTTTGACAAGTCTACGTGGAATTTAATTCATACGTGAAATTTAAGAAACAAAACAGATGAACATAAGGGAAGGGAAGGAAAAAAAAGTAAGCCACTTATAGGAACACTGTTAAGAAACAGAGGTCAGAGACTTATGGTCATGTGTTGACTAGAAGGAGCAGCAAATTCTCCTGGCAGTGCAGAGCCTTTTCAGGCATGTATGTAATAGAGGGCTCAGGTCATCCAAGGGACACAGCTTTGTGTCTTGAATTTAAATTTAATAAAATGAAGAAAAATATTGTTAGCTATACAAATTCTTTATTACAAAAATATAAGATAGCTTCATGAAAATTGCATACTGTATTTTATTGTTTTTCAAGTATTGATATAACACCTTTTTAAGTTGACTTAGAAGTTTACATTTTATTTTGTATTCCGTTCATACTCAATTAAGTTTAAAATGAAAGCAAGCATGGTATGGGTCATAAGTTATTTAAAAGTAAACTATCTCTTTTTGGAGTGAAATTTGGTCATGGGATTTATGGCAGCTCTCAGTTTCTTTATTTTTAAGTATAATTTATTGTTTAATTGGCTTCCATACAACACCCATTTCTTATCCCAACAAGTGCCCTCCTCAATGCCTATCACCCACTTTCCCCTCCCTCCCATCCCCCATCAACCCTCAGTTTGGTCTCTGTATTTGAGAGTCTCTTATGGTTTGCCCCCCTCCCCCTCTGTTTGTAACTTTTTTTCCCCCTTCCCTTCCCCCATGGTCTTCTGTTAAGTTTCTCAAGATCCACATATGAATGAAAACATATGGTATCTGTCTTTCTCTGACTTATTTCACTTAGCATAATACCCTCCAGTTCCATCCACGTTGCTGCAAATGGCAGAATTTCATTCTTTCTCATTGCCAAGTAGTATTCCATTATATATATATACATATATATATATACATATATATATATGTGTATATATATATATATACCACATCTTCTTTATCCATTCATATGTTGATGGACATTTAGGCTCTTTCCAGAATTTGGCTATTGTTGAAAGCAGCAGCTCTCAGTTTAAAGAAATGGTGCACTCTTATTGTGTCTTTGAATCACCCCATTTTTCTATGTCCACACCTTCATTATCCATGCCTGTTCCCCTTTACTAGCTGCTATTCTGTTCCACAATAAGATACATAGTTTTCACCTTCCTCTACTTTCAGAAAGCATACTTTCTTGCTGGTCAGTTTATGAAGAAAAATTATCACTATATATTGTGGTGAAATCATTAGTCTGATTTAGTTGTGCAAAGTAAATTAGAACCAATTCTCTGTATTCTGCTAATAAAAACTCACTTTTTTAAATTCAAGAAAACATTAGTACCTTCCTTTTATCATCCTTAAACAGCACTCTGGCATAATAATGATATTTTAAATTGGATAGAAATCTCACACAATAATAAACATGTAAATTTTTTAGTATTTCTTATATTTTATTGAAATAGTGACAATGACAGCCCTCCTTATTTCTCTTAACATTCCTTAGGTCACTTAGGCCTTATATGGTGTGAAAAAATAACTATCAACAAAATATTGTCTCTTAGTCAATATGGAAAACATTCTACTTCAAATTTAATCAAACAACTGCTAAGAATGCTAAAGGAATGATATATATTTCTTCTAAAGACAGTAAAAGCTTCCTCTTTGCTGTGGCCAGGAAGGCTTCATTCAGAGATAGTCCGAGAGAATCAAGAGAAGAAATAAGAAAACATATGGTTTTCATAGCTTAATGAAAGAGCAGAGACTTTACTTAAGGAGCTATAATTTTAAAGACCTATAATCATCCTGCTAAATTAGGATGGGGAATTCTCAGCACCTCACAGTGATTATCTAGGGGTATGAAAGAACTAAGAACACCTGGAAGCTCTGAGAAGGTACATGACCTGAGGCAGAGTCAGCTTCATGGGCATCTGACCTGTGTAGATGCACAGGGCCAAGGGCTAAGAAAGACCTTGCACTTATAGTTTAATGCTGTGCTTTTACTTTCTTGAAATGTTTAATTTTTGAATAAGTGGCTCCGCATTCCTTTTGCTTTGAGCACTGTAAATAAGTAGCCAGTTTCTGACCTGAGGTCACCTGAGAGAGCAAGTTTTGTATGAGATAGCTGGTTAGTGAGAAAGACCTATGCTAGCAGCTTTCAGTAAGGTACATGAAGCAAACTGTAGCATAGAAAGTAGTGCAAGTTGGGCCCTTCTAGGAGGTGAGTATTGATTTTTAGAATAATTAATTTTGGTGAGGAATTGTGAGGAGGAAAGGGAAAAGGATGGAGATGGATGTTTCTCTTCTTTTGATACCTTGTGTGCTACATTATTTAAAATAGATTTCCCAATTGGCTTTTTAGATCACCAGTTTTAAAATTTTTTAGTTAACATACAAGGCAATATTGGTTTCACAAGTAGAATTCAGTGAATCATCACTTACATACAACACCCTGTGCTTATCATAATATCTATCCATCACCCATCTAGTCCATCTCCCACCTGCCTCCCTCCATCAACCCTCAGTTTGTTCTCTACCATTAAGAGTCTCTTGTGGTTTGTTTCCCACTCTTCTCTCTGCATCCCATTCCCATATGGTTCATCTGTTTTTTTTTTCTTAAATTCCACATATGAGTGAAATCATACAGTATTTGTCTTTCTCTGATTCACTTATCTCATTTAACATAATACATTCTAGCGCCGTCCATGTCTCCATGTCACTGCAAATGGCAATAATTAATTATTTTTGATGGCTGAACAATATTCCATTGTACATAGATACCACACCTTTATTCATAAGTTGATGGACATTTGAGCTCTCTCCACAGTTTGGCTACTGTTGATAATGCTGCTATAAACATTGGGGTGCATGTACCCCTTTGAATCTGTATTTTTGGGTAAATACCTAATAGTGCCATTTCAGGATCATAGGTTAGTTCTATTTTTAGGTTTTTGAGGAATCTCAATACTGTTCTCTAGACTGGCTGCACCAGTTTTCATTCCCACCAACAATTCAAGCAGGTTCCCCATTCTCTGCATCCTTGCCAAAACCTGTTGTTTCATAGAGTTGTTAGTGTTAGCCATTCTGACAGGCGTCAAGTGGTATCTCGTCGTGGTTTTGATTTGTATTTCCCTGATGATGAGTGATGTTGAGCATCTTTTCACATGTCTGTTAGCCATCTGGATGTCTTCTTTGGAAAAGTATCTATTCATGTCTTCTGCCCATTTCTTAACTGGATTATTTGTTTTTTGGGTGTTGAGTTTGATAAGTTCTTTATAGATTTTGGGTGCAAACCCTTTATCCGATATGTCATTTGCAAATAATTTCTTCCATTCTGTAGGCTACCTTTTAGTTTTGTTGTTTCCTTCACTGTGCAGAAGCTTTTTATCTTGATGAAGTTTCAATAATTCATGATTGCTTTTGACTTCCCTTGCCTTTGGTGACGTGTCTAGTAAGAAGTTGCTCCTGCTGTGATCAAAGAGGTTGCTGCCTGTGATCTTTAGGATTTTGATGGTTTCCTATCTCACATTTAGGTCTTTAATCCACTTTGAATTTATTTTTGTGTATGGTGTAAGACAGTGGTCCAAGTTCATTCTTCTGCATGTTGCTGTCCAGTTTTCCCCACACCATTTGATGAAGAGATTTTTTGTTCCGTTGGGCATTCTTTTTTTTCTGCTTTGTTGAAGATGAGTTGACCACATAGTCGTGGGTCCATTTCTGGGATTTCTATTTTGTTCCATTGGTCTATGTGTCCTTTTTTGTGCCGGTGCCACACTGTGTTGATGATTACAGCTTTGTAATATAGCTTGAAATCCGGAATCATAATCCTTCTGCTTTTTTTTTTCTTTTTCAGGATACCTTTGGCTGTTTGGGTTCTTTTGTGATTCCGTAACAGTTTTAGGGTTGTTTGTCCTAGCTCTGTGAAAAATGCTGGTGACATTTTGATAGGGATTGCATTAAATATTTAGATTACTTTGGGTAGTATAGACATTTTAACAATGTTTCTTCTACCAATCCATGAGCACAGAATGCTTTTTTATTTCTTTTTGTTCTCTTCCATTTCTTTCATAAACTATTCTATAGTTTTCAGAGTATAGATGTTTTATTTCTTTAGTTATGTTTATTCCTATGTATCTTATTGGTTTTAGTGCAATTACAAATGGGATTGATTCCTTGATTTCTTTTTCTGCTGGTTTTTATTGGTGTATCAAAATGCAACAGATTTCTGCACGTTGATTTTATATCCTGCGACTTTGCTGAATTCATGCATTAGTTCTAGTAATTGTTTGGTGGAGTCTTTTGGCTTTTATACATAGACTCTCATGTCATTTGCAGATAGTGAAAGTTTGACTTCATCATTGCTGATGTTTTTTTCTTTATTTTGTTGTTATTGTTGTCTGAAAGCTGAGGGTAAGACTTCTAGTACTATGTTAAATAATAATGGTGAGAGTGGGCATCTTTGCCTTGTTCTTGTCCATAGGGGAATGGCTCTCTGATTTTCTCATTAAGAATGATATTAGTTGTGGGTCTTTAGTATATGGCTTTTATGATGTTGAGGTATGCTCCATTTATCCCTACTTTATTGAGGATTTTTTTAATCAATAATGGATATTGTTTTTTGTCAAATGCTTTTTCTGCATCTATTGAAAGGTTCATATGGTTCTTATTCTTTCTTTTATTAATGTGGTGTATCATGTTGATTGATTTGCAAATATTGAACCAGCTCTGCATCCCAGGAAGAACGCAGCCCACTTGATCATGGTGAATAATTCTTTTGATGTACTATTGAATTCATTTGCTAGTATCTTGTTGAGAATTTTGGCATTCATGTTCATCAGGGATATTGGCCTGTAATTCTCCTTTTTAGTGGGGTCTTTGTCTGGTTTTGGAATCAAGCTAATGCTGGCTTCATAGAAGGAGTTTGGAAGTTTTCCCTTTATTTCTATTTTTTGGAATAGTTTGAAAAGATAGGTATTAACTCTTCTTTAAGTGTCTCATAAAATTCCCCTAAGAAGACGTCTGGCCGAGTGCTCTTTGTTATAAGACTTTTGATTACTGATTAATTTTCTTTGCTGGTTATGAGTCTCTTCAAGTTTTATATTTCTACCTGTTTTGGTAGTTTTCTTTTTCATAAATGTTTATTTATTCATTTTGAGAGGAGAGAGAGAGAGAGAGAGAGGAGAGAGAGAGAGAGAACAGCAGAGTAACAGATACAGAGGGAGAGAGTGAATCCCAAGCAGGGATGTTAATGTCCCCTGATATTATTGTATTATTGTCAGTGAGTTTCTTTGTGATTAATTGATTTATAAATTGGGACATAAATATTTACAATTGTTAGATCTTCTTGATGGATAGACCCCTTAATTATGATATATTGCACTTATTTCTCTCTTGTTAAGTTCTTTGTTTTAAAATCTAGTTTATCGGATGTAAGTATGGGCATTCCAGTTTTCTTTTGACACCCATTAGCATGATAGATGGCTCTCCATCCCCTTAGGTTCAATCTGAAGGTGTCTTTAGATTTAAAATGAGTCTATTGTAGTCTATTGTAGGCAACATGTAAGATGGATCTTTATTTTTTTATCCATTCTGATACCTTATGTATTTTGACTGGAGCATTTAGTCCATTTACATTCAGAGTCATTATTGAAAGGTACGAATTTAGTGCCATTTTGTTACCTGTAGAGTTGGTGTTTCTGGTGATCTTCTCTGGTCCTTACTAGTCTTTGTTGCTTTTGGTATTTTTTTTTCCTCCACTAAAAGACTCCCCCTTAAAATTTCTTGCAGGGCTGGTTTAGTCATCACAAACTCTTTTAGTTTTGTTTGTCTGGTAACTGTTTATCTCTCCTATTGTTTATGATAGCCTTGGTGGTGGAAGTATTCTTGGCTGCATATTTTTCCCCATTCAGGATGCTGAATAGGTCTTGCCACTCCTTTCTGGACTGCCAAGTTTCTGTGGGCAGATCTGCTGTAAACCTGATTTTTCGTTCCTTGTAGGTTAAGGAATTTTTTCCCCTGCTGCTTTCAGGATTCTTTCCTTTTCTGTCTATTTTGTGAATTTGACTGTGATATATCTTGGTGAAGCCCAGTCTTTGTTGAATGTAATGGGAGTTCTCTGTGCTTCTTGGATTTTTATGTTGGTGTCCTTCTACATATTAGGGAATTTTCAGGTATAATTTGCTAATGCAAAACTTCTGCCCCTTGTCTCTCTCTTCATCTTCTGAGACTCCTCTATGATACAATTATTATGTTTTTTTAAAAAAACCGTCTGAGCATCACTTTTTTAAAATTTAAATCAAAGTTCATTAAAATATAGTATAATAATAATTTCAGTAATAGAACTTAGTGATTCATCACTTACATATAACACCCAGTGCTCATCCCAACAAATGTCTTCCTTAATGCCCCTCATTCCTTTAACCCTTTCCCCTACCCAGCATCCCACCAGCAACCCTCAGTTTGTTCTCTGTATTTAAGAGTCACTTATGCTTTGACCCCCTCTCTGCTTTTATATTATTTTTTCTTTCCTTCCCTTATGTTCATCTGTTTTATATCTTAAATTCCACATGAGTGAAATCATATGATAATTATCCTTCTCTGAATGACTTATTTTGCTTATGATAATACACTCTAGTTCCATCCACATAGTTGCAAATGGCAAGATTTCATTCTTTTAAGTTTTTTATTGTTTACTTAGAGAGAGAGAGAGACAGACAGACAGACAGACAGAGAGATAGAGAGCTGGGGAGCAGCAGAGTAGGGAGAGATAGAATCCCAAGCAGGCTTTATACTGACAGCATGGAGGCTGATGTGGGGCTCGAACTCATGAACTGTGAAGTTATGACCTGAGCTGAAATTCACAGTCGGATGCTTACCTGACTGAGCCATCCAGGCTCCCCTAGATTTGATTCTTTTTGATCGCCAAGTAATATTCCATTGTGTATGTATACCACATCTTCTTTATCCATTCATCAGTTGATGGACATTTGGGGTCTTTCCATACTTTGGCTATTGTCACTAGTGCTGCTATAATCATTGGGATGCATGTGCCCCTTTGATTCAGCACCTCTGTATCCTTTGGATAAATGCCTAGTAATGTAATTACTGGGTCATAGGGTAGTTGCATTTTTAATTTTTGAGGAACCTCCTTACTGTTTTCCAGAGTGGCTGCACCAGTTTGCATTCCTACCAGCTGTGCAAAAGGATTCCTCTTTCTCTGTATCTTCGCCAAGATTTGTTTTTTCTTGAGCCGTTAATGCTGGTGTTATTTTGATAGGGATTGCATTGAATATGTAGATAGCTTTGGGTAATATTAACATTTTAACAATATTTGTTCTTCCAATCCATGAACATGGATTGTTTTTCCATTTTTGTGTGTGTGTGTGTCTTCAATTTCTTTCACAAGTTTTCTATAGTTTTCAGTGTATAGATTTTTTGTCTCCTTGGTTAAGTTTATTCCTAGGTATTTTTTGTTTTTTGGTGCAATTGTAAATGAGATTGAGTCCTTGATTTCTCTTTCTATTGCTTTATTATTGGTGAATAGAAATTCAGCCAATTTCTGTACATTGATTTTATATCCTGCAATTTTGCTGAATTTGTGTATCAGTTCTAGCAGTTTTTTGGTGGAGTCTTGGGGTTTTCCACACAGAATATCTTGTCATCTGCGAAGAGTGAATGTTTGCCTTCCTCCTTGCTTATTTGGATGCCCTTTATTTCTTTGTGTTGTGTGATTGCTGAGGCTAGGATTTCCAACGTTATGTTGAATAACAGTAGTAACAGTGGGCATACTTGTCATGTTCCTGACCTTAATGGGAAAGCTCTCAGGTTTTCCCCATAGAAGATGATATTAGCTGTGGGTCTGTGGTATATGGCCTTTATGATACTGAGGTATGATCCTTCTATCCCTAATTTCTTGAGGGTTTTTATCAAGAAAGGATACTGTGTTTTCTCAAATGCTTTATAAACATCTATTGAGAGGATTATGTGGATTTTATCCTTTCTTGTATTAATGTGATGTATCACATTGATTTGTGGATATTGAACCAACCATGAATTCCAGGAATAAATCCTGCATGATTGTGGTGAATAATTATTTTAATGTATTATTGCATCCAGTTTTCTAGTATCTTGTTGAGAATTTTTGCATCCCTGTTCATCAGGGAAGTTGGTCTGTATTTCTATTTAGTGGGGGTCTTTGGTTTTGGAATCAAGGTAATGCTGGCCTCATAGAATGAGTTTGAAACTTTTCCTTCCATTTCTATTTTTGGTACAGCTTCAAAAGAATAGGTGTTAACTCTTCTTTAAATGTTTGGTAGAATTCCCCTACTAAGCTATACGGACCTGGACTCTTGTTTTTTGGGAGATTTTTTATTACTAATTCGATTTCTTTCCTGGTTATGGGTCTGTTAAAATTTTCTATTTCTTCCTCTTTCAGGTTTAGTAGTTTATGTTTCTAGGAAATTTTCCATTTCTTCCGGATTCCCCAATTTGTTGGCATATAATTTCTCATAATATTCTCTTATTATTGTTTGTATTTCTGTGGTGTTGGTTAAAATCTCTCCTCTTTCATTCATGATTTTATTTATTTGGGTCTTTTTCTTTTTGATATAACTTGTTAGGTGTTTATGAATTTTGTTACTTCTTTCCAAGAACCAGCTTCTGGTTTCATTGATTTATTTTTTTTTTTTTTAATTTCAGTATCATTGATTTCTGCTCTAATCTTGATTATTTCCCTTTTTCCACTAGTTTTGGGCTGTATTTGCTGTTCTTTTGCCAGCTCTTTAAGGTGGAAGGTTAGGTTGTGTATTTCAGACCTTTCTTCCTTGTTTTGTAAGGCCTGGATTTCTATGTACTTTTCTCTTATGATAGCTTTTGCTGCATCCCAGAGATTTGGGGCTATGGTATTTTCATTGGCTTCCAAGTCCTTTTTAATTTATTCTTTAATTTCTTGGTTCACCCATTCATTTTTCATGAGGATGTTCTTTCATCTCCAAGTGTTCATGGTCTTTCCAATTTTTTTCTTGTGATTGATTTCTAGTTTCACAGTGTTGTGGTCTGAAAATATTCAAGGCGTTGTCTTGATCTTTTTTATTTGTTAAGAGCTGATTTGTGACCCAGTATGTGATCTCTTCTGGAGAATGTTCCATGTGCCCTCAAGAAGAATGTGTATCTTGCTGCTTTAGGATGAAATGTTCTGAATATATCTGTTGAGACCATCTATTCCAGTGTGTCATTAAAGCCATTATTTCCTTGTTGATTTTCTGCTTAGATGATCTGTTCATTCCTGTAACTGGGTTGTTGAAGTCCCCTATATGTGGTATTATTTTCAATGAGTTTCTTTATGTTTGCGATTAACTGATTTATAAATTTTAGTGTTTCAAGTTGGGAGCATAAATGTTTACAATTGTTAGATCCCCTTGATGTATACTCCCCTTAATTATGATATAATGTGTTTCCTCATCTCTTCTTACATTCTTTATTTTATAATCCAGTTTGTCTGATATAAGCATGCTATTCCAGCTCTCTTTGAAGACCATTAGCATGATAGATGGTTCTCCATCCCCTAACTTTAAATATCCAAGGTCTAAAATGAGTCTCTTGTAAGCAGCATATAGATGGGTCTTATTTTATTATCAATTCTGATACCCTTTGTCTTTTGATTGGAGTGTTTAGTCCATCAACATTTTGAGTTAGTACTGAAAGGTATGAATTTATTGCCATTGTGTTGCCTGTAGAGTTGGTGTTTCTGGGGATGTTCTCTAGTCCTTTCTAGTCTTTGTCTATTTTGGTCTTTTTTTGTTTTGTCTTCTCTTCACTCAAGGGTCCTTCTTAAAATTTCTTGCAAGTGTGCTTTAGTGGTCATGAATTCCTTTAGTTTTTGTTTTTGTGAGCAACTCTTTATCTCTCCTTCTATTTTGAATGACAGCCTTGCTGGATAAAGAATTCTTGACTGCATATTTTTCCAATTCAGCACATTGAATATATCTTGCCATTCATTTCTGGTCTGCCATGTTTCTGTGGATAGGTATGCTGCGAACCTGATCTGTCTTCCCTTATAGGTTAAGGAATTTTTTCCCTCTTGCTGCTTTCAGAATTCTTTCTTTGTATATTTTGTGAATTTGACTTTGGTATGTCTTAGTGATGGTCAAATTCTTTTGAATCTCATGGGAGTTCTCTGTGTTTCTTGGATTTTGATGTCTGTGTCCTCCAGATTAGGAAGATTTTCCACTATAATTTGCACACATAAACCTTCTGCCCCTCTTTATCTTCTGGGACTCCTATGATTTGGATGCTTTTCCTTTTTAAAAAGTCCTGTGTTTTATAAGTCTTGTATCATGATCTTTTGCCTTTGTTTCCCACTTTTCCTGCTTTTTTATTCTCCATAATTTTGTTTTCTAAATCACTGATGTTCTATTCTGCTTTGTCCATCCTTGCCTTCATGGCATGCATTCTAGATTGCATCTCAGTTATAGCATTTTTAATTTCATCCTGACTAGATTTTATTTCTTTTATCTCCACAGAAAGGGATTCTATGCGTTTTTCAACCCCTACTAGTATTCTTGTTATCATGGCTCTAAATTATGTTTCAAACATCTTGCTTACATCTGTGTTGATAAAGCCCCTGGTTGTCATTTCTTCCTGTTCTTTCTTTTTGGATGAATTCCTTTGTTTTGTCATTTTTCAGGATGAAAAAAATTAATATAAAAATTAAAATTAAAGACAAAACAAAAAATTAAAGAAATCTAGTTCCTAGGTGTGTTTTGGTCTGCTTGTTGAAAGAAGTCTGATAGAATAGAGAAAAAAGGAAAGAAACAAAAGGCAAGAAAGTATTTAAAATTTTTTTTTAAAAATATATGTTAAGATAGAATAAAATGGAATAAAGCAAATGAAATAGAATATAAAATTTAGAAAATAAAGTAAAAAAAATAAAAATAATTTTTTCTTTCTGTACCCAAGAATGAGGAAGAAAAGAAAGAGAAAAAAAGAAAACAATTTAAGGAAAAACAGAAGCAAAGAAAATGAACAAATAAATGAACTGGCAAACAGAATGAAACCCAAATGAGGTTATATCCAGTTTCCCCTAGAACTGAATCTATGAAGCCTTCTATAGTCCGTACACTAATTAGGTGGAGTGACTTGTGCTGGTTTTCTACGGGATGTGCTTTGAGGGTATAGTTGGGCGGGACTTGATGTAAGGGCTCCGTTCTCCACTAGGTAGCACTGCTTAGCTTACTGGGGTGGATCAGCGTGGCATACATGCACTTGCACAGGAGAGTTGGATATGGCTTCACCCACCTCCCTAGTCTCTGGCAGAGGAACTTCATGCTCTCCTTACCCACAATCAGGTACCCCTCCTTTGTCTCATGCCTGTGTCTATTCCCTGTATCTATCCTGTCAGTGTCCAAGCTGTCCACCTGCCAGTGGCACCTCCCTCTGGAGTTTTATCTCAGATGTGTTGTGTTTCAAACCCCATACTTCAGAGGCTCCTGTAGCTTGGACCTGCCCTGACTCACTGAGGGAGAGTCTTGCTGAACAATGGCTAGGTTCCAGCTTGCCCTAGAAAATGTTCCTGTGATGGTGGAGTGACAGAGGTTCAGAGACTATGGCAAACCACAACACACAGCCAGCACCAGGGTTCACTGTACTCTGGTGTCTTTGTCCCAGTACCAGCAAACATGACTGCTTTCCATGGTCCACTGGGACCCTTTGCCTGTTGGGAGGCCATATGACCTCTTCTAAATGCTCTCCAAGTAGGGGAACCGTTTCTCTGTGGGTGGCACATGGGCCCCTCAGACCTCTCTCTCTGTTCCTGGGGATTCTTCCTATTTTCTCACCAGAGCACCAATAGGCACTGAGCTCTTGAACTTCAGACTCTGCCCTCCACTCTTTATACAATCCTGGTGGTATTGAAACCCTCTCCTTTATTCCTGTCATTGGTTTTGGGGAACAGATTTCTTGTTAAGTCCCCTGTGTATCTCTCTCTTTCTCTCCAGGTACTTTTGGGGGTGTGCTTTCCTTGCACTCTCTACCTTTCTCTTTCTCTGTCTTCTCTCTGTAAAAACAGCTCCTTACTCTCTGTGGTTTTTCTCTCCCTCAGTTCACTTCTCCGCACCGTGTACCTGACAAGTTCTGTGGCTCACATTATGCACATTGTTGTGTTAATCCTCAGATCAGTTTCCTAGGTGTTCAAAATGGTTTGGTGATGTTATAGCTGTGTTTCAGGGATGAAACAAGCTCAGGGTCTCCATAGTGCTCTGCCATCTTAACTGTTATATTATGTTTTAATAGCTCACTGAGTTCCCTAATTCTGCCTTTGTGATCCCTGACCATTGTTTCCCTCTTCTTTTTAGCTTCATTATTTTCCATAATTTTGTCTTATAGATCACTAATTCACTTCTCTGTCTTGTCCATTCTTGTTTTTATGGCCTCTTTTTGGGTTCCCATCTCATTTATAGCATTTTCAATTTTGGACTGACTAGATTTTGGTTTTCTTATCTCTGCAGAAAGGGATTGTCTGGTGTCTTCCATGCTTTTTTCAAAGCCCAGTTTGTATCCTTATAATTGTTATTTTAAATTCTAGTTCAGACATCTTACTTATATCTGCATTGATTAAATCCCTGGCCATCATTTCTTCCTGTGTGTGTGTGTGGTTTTTTTTGTTTGTTTGTTTTGAGGTGAATTCCTTCATCGTGTCATTTTTGAGGAAGAAAAAACTAATAATAATAATAGAATGAAATAAAAATTGAAACAAATTTAAAAATAAAATAAAGGAAGATAGATCCTAGATGTGTTTTGGTCTGTATGTTAAGAGAAGCTTCATAGAGGGTTATCTGGGTGGCTTAGTCAGTTAGGTGTTCAATTTTTGATTTCAGTTCAGGCCAGGATCTCATGGTTGGTGAGTTTGAGCTTCGCATTAAGTTTCATGCTGACAGTGCAGAGCCTGCTTGGCATTCTCTCTCTCTGCCTCTCCCATGCTCTCTCTCTCTCTCTCTCTCTCTCTCTCTCTGTGTGTGTGTGTGTGTGTGTGTGTGTGTGTGTCTCAAATAAATAAACTTTAAGAAAAAGAGAAACTTGACAGGAAAAAAAGAAAAGGAAGTGAAAAATTGCTAAAAATTAAAAATAAAAGTAAAATAAAATAAATTTTGTTCTTTCTGAATCCACGAAACAGAAGAAAAGAAAAACAACAACAAAAAGAAAAGCACAAGCAACAACAGCAAGAAAAAATGAACAAACAAAAAAATTCAAATGAAGCTAGATCCTGTTTCCCCTAGAGCTAATTTTTTGCAGTAGTCTATGGTCAGTAGACTAAACTCATGGGTGGATTTTTGCTGGTCTTCTGGGAGAGTAGCTTGGTACTCTGATTCTCAGGTCAACTTGTCCTAGTGGAGATGTGCCTGCAGGGAGCTGGGAGTGGGGCTTGGTGTAACAGCACCATTCTCCACTTGGTGGCGCTATTTAGCTCACTGGGGTCATCCATGTTGGGTTAATGGTGAAAATAGTTTTTGCCCTGTTCTCTAGTCTCCAGAGCTGGAAGTTTGCACACTAACAGACAGTTGTTCAGTCATTCCTCCTGTGGCTCCAGCTTCCTTCAGCTCCCCACCTTCCTCCTATCTGTGTCAAAGCTCTCTGCCTACCAGAGGGCCCCTCCCTCCAGAGTTTTATCTCAGGCTGAGTTTCAAAACTCCACCCTTCAGAGACGCCCATGTGTGGTTCACACCCACAGTGATCCTCTGAGGAAGGGTCTCACCATGCTGTGGCTAGTACTGGCTTGTCCCAGGAAATGGTTGCGTGACTGCACAGCGGCAGTGGCTCTGAGTTTATGGTAAATCACAACACAGCCGGCCCGGGGGTTTGGGGTTTGCTATCCTCATTCAGTGTCTTTGTTCTTATAGGAGTGAATGCAATGGCTTGATGGCACCTGCCAGGTCTTTTGCCCACAGAGAGGCTGTATCACTTGTACCAAATACACTCCAAGCAGGGGAAGTGCTTCTCTCCTAGTGACCCCTAGTGACCCAGGGGATCCTCAGACCTTGAAGCTGGCTCCCAGGGCTCCGCCCTGCTTCCTTGCAAGAGCACAGCTAGTTCCTAACCTCTGAAATTTCAGCCTCTGTACTCTGCTATTAATAAAAAACTGGCAGTATTGAAACCTTCTCCTTTGTCCCCCATTAGTGTTTTGGGGGAATAGTTTTCTTGTGCGGTCCCGTGTGTGTGTTTTCACTCTTTCTAGCTGCTTTCAGGGAGAGTACTTTCTTGTGCAAACCTGATGCATTGGTCTCTCTCCCCTTCTTTCTTTCTCATCTCCATGACAATTGCTCTCTCCTCTCAGAGGCACTGCAGCTCTCCTCTCCCTCAGTTCACCTCTCTGCACCACATACCTGCCACATTCTCTCCCTCAAATTATGTATATTGTTCTCTTAATCCTCAAATTGATTTCCTAGGTATACAAAATGATTTGATGTTGATCTAGATGTGTTCCAGGGTGAGACAAGCTCAGGGCCCTCTTAATACTACTCTATCTGAACTCTTCTCCCTAGATCAGCTTTTTCTAAACATCTCTAATTGTCCACTCCTATAATAAAAATGTGTAAACATGTATCTCTTCAATACAGGTTTATTAGTTTAAAATATGTATATCATATTACTAGTGATGGGGAGGAAACATTTTTTCTAGCCTTCAAGATTCTTCTAGCTGATCTAAAAATTAAATCAACATGAGACAGATTAACAAGAGGGAAAAAAAAGTTTTATTATGTGCACATGGAGGCCCAGTAATGAAATTTAGACCTCAAGAAATGACCATGGTATGTAGTTTTTATACATTTCAGACAAAGAAACAAATCTGTAAGGAATTGACAGGCCAAAGAAAACTTAACTTTGGGAGCTTCAAATAGTAAGAAATTCTAAACAGTATTTGGGCTGGGGTAGTAAATTAGTAAAATAACAAGGTTTGTTTATACAGCCTTCTCGGCGTTGAATTCTCTATCTCTGGTGATGTAAATGTCTATTTACCTCCTGTTATAGGAGGGTACCTTTCACCTGGAAGATCTATTTTCTGCTTTCTGGAGACAAAGGAAGATCAAAGTGTTCTTCCCAAATTGGCTGTTTCTTAAGTAACTTTAATTCAAAATACTCACTATACCAACGTGGCATATTTTGGGGTGGCCTTCCCTGAGCCCCTACACTATAAAACTATGTTATATGTCAGCATTGTCAAATAGAAATATACTGTGAACCAAAAATGACAGCTACCTATGTAATTTCAAATTTTCTAGTAGCCAAATGAAAAAAATAAAGAAATAAGTTGAATTAATTTTAATGATGTTTTAATTAAGCTAATATTATCAAAAGTATAATTTCAACATGGCAATCAATACAAAATTATAACGAGGTATTTTACATTTTTAAATACTAAGTCTTTGAAATCTGGTGTATATTTTAAAATTTCAGCATCTTAATTCAGATAAGCCACATTTCAATTGTTCAATAACTATGTGCATCTAATGGCTACAGTATCTGATAGTATAGTTTTATACTTTTCTAACAAAATAGAAATTAAAGATATATGACAATGAAAAATATGTAAAAGGAAGTTCCAAATTCTAATATTTTCCCCATATTATCATGAATAGCTTTGCAAATCCCCTGGGGTGTGTGCCTCCTACATTGAAAACTAGTGGTCTAGAATTATGATTGGATTTACTAAGTTTGTAGGTATGACAGTTTTGAAAGATGAAAGTATTTTTATGCTGTGGTTGGCATTGATGCAGATATTGACACACACACACACACACACACTCAATTTCTTTCATGAGGAAGTAACATAGAGCCTATCTCTTGATGGGAGGATTGTCAACTTTCACATTCAAGAAGAGTGTGTAGGATAAGATCTATTTTGGCATCCGTTTTTGGAAAATACAGTCTGCCACAATTGCTTACTACTGTATAAAGTTGAAGCTCTAGGAAACTGCGCTATACTGATCTCTCTGGCATAGTATTTCATATTTCAGGGCATATACATACTGTGTTTTGGGAAGTTCAGAAAGAAATATGAGAAACTTGAATGGTGACTAGTATATATAGGTCATGAAAGACCTTTTGTGCCATGCCATGCCACACCGTGTAGCTTGAACTTTATCTCACTTGTGATTTTTCGGCAGTGGAGTGGCATAGTCATAGCGTGTTTTTAAATAGGTTCCTCTGACTGCAGTGGGAGGATGGATTTAAAGGCCAAGACAGCCTAGGGCAAGTAGAAAGCAAACTAGTATATTATAAGCATTGGTCTCAGCTGTTCACCAAATCTCATCAGATACACATGCTTGCTTATTAAAATGTTCTTTTTGGAGCAACTGAAGTTCTAAAAATAGTAACAGAAAGAAGCAGTTGAAAAGCTTATAATGAAAACATTAAGTGTTTGAATCTTAATGACTTTGAGCTTATTCTTAGCAGTGTCCATTCCTATTTCCTCTGTCTCTACATTGCCTTTCTGCTTCCCTACAAATCTAAACACATTTCATTTCTCTACATTTAAGAGAAATTCTAAGTGAAGACACCTTCACCTGTCTCTATGGCATCCACAAACCCTAAAGAAGTCAAAGGCCTAGAGAATAGAGGTGAAGATGGTTGATGTCAGGGCTATAGTAAGACAATTGAGGAACATTCCCAGAACAACTGGTCTATACTTTTCAAAAACATCAGCGTCACAAAAAAAAATTCAAAAGACAAAGGAATTATTTTACATTAAAGAAGCTTAAAGGGATATGATACCTAATACAATCCTGGATTAGAGCGAGGATGGAAAATATTTACTATAGAGGGCATTATTGGGAAAGTTGGAGAAATTTGAATGTGGACCAAGTATTATATCAATGTTACATTTCCTGATTTTGATCACTGTAATATAGTTATGTAAGGAAGTATCCCTATTCTCAAGAGATACATGCTGAATTCTTTCAGGGTAAAGGTTCATGATATTTATAATTTGAATTTACTCTTATATGACTCAGAAGGAATAATTGGAATATGTTTACACATATATTTATACACTATATAGAAAAGGATAAAGCAAATCTGGCATAATATTAGCAGTTGGTAAACTTGGTAAAAGAAATATGGTATTCATTGCGTTATTTTTGTATTTTTTGGAAGATCTGATTTTTTCAAAAAGTCTATTTTAGAAATGCACAGTTAAATACTCCCAAATGTAATGATATAATATGTGAAATTTGCTGCAGAATAATGGTGGGTGGGGACTGAGAGTGGGTAGAAATACACATGAAATAATTATCAAGAGTTATAGATTGTTGAAGCTGAGTGATAGGTTCATTATACTATTCTCTCTACTTTGGTATATGTTTGAAAATATCTATAATAAAACATTAAAAATGAAGACAACAATTAGAGGTTCTAAACAAGGAAGAGTATGGTGCCCTATCCACATAAATAAGTAAAAAGAAATGATGTTAATACTAAAGAAAGAAATTCCATCTGAGTTGTAGCTGCCAGTTCTGATTTACTTTTTAAAATTTTTTGCCAATTCTACTTTAATGTGGGGGGAGAGTGCCCATATATCAAATATCACATTTTTTCATAAAGGATTTTTGGATGCTGCTCTTGTATTGGTGTCCTAGCATACACTTAATTTGTTTATTGGATAATTCAGGATGGGTTGTGGCAGGGAGGAGAATTAAAAAGAAAATTAGAGAACTGCATAAATAGATTTATTCTGGTTGAAAAACTTACATGATAAAAAGAGAAACTTCTGGGAGGGTCTCCATTTTTTCAGACCCTTGACTGTATAAGTGTTGATCTGTATAAAGCTGTAACGTGAGCTGCTAAAAGTCTAAACACTTCTATGTTTTTTCAGTGGTTTAGAGACTAGGAGGTTTCTAGCACAGCTGTTTTCCTTTCATGAGTCTTCCTAACCATCACATATAAATGTTCATCTGCCAAACATTTGTCAGAAACAATTCATATAAAATCCGAGGTTCTTAATGAGATGCAAACTCTTGTTTCATGCTTGTGCTGTTTTTCAAAATTTCCTAGGTGACACTTCTCCAAAACACGGATCTACAGAAAAATGAAAATAATTTTGCCATAGTTGAGGTTTGTTGTGAGTTCAGCTGTGAAGCTATTTGAACAGCACAGAAAAACACAGAGTACTATGTGTTACCTTACGGATTAGGAAAGATTAGCCCTGGGAAATGACTTTAATAGGGGCAAAATGTTGTGAGACACCCCATAGTGAACACATAAATCTTTGGTTCATTTCATTGCTTAAGAGAAGATTTATACCCATCTTCAAAAGTATCTACACACTAGTATACATTCTCTTCACATTAGAGAATTTCATGTAATATTAACAAATCCTGAACAGTGCAAAGACTGTTGATATTAGAATGAAATGCTTTTTTGTCCATGCTACTTAGGCCTTACCTATAATATACAGGATATCCACTAAATTCAAAGGCGACTTGGGAAATAATCCATTATGATCGGTGATAAGTAGAATAGTTACAGTGCACATATACATAGAGTACATCAGATCTGCTTCAGTAGTTTTACAGAGATTATTTAACAGATTTTCTTTCAATAATTAAAATATAGGAGCAGTTAATGTTATTAGAGAAAATTAAAATCTCAGAAATATAAAACATGGTTTTTGAATCTTAACAACATATAAACACCAAGTCAGAGCCATCAGATAATAGGATAAATTCTGACCAAAGAAATTATATTATGCTTTGTGCATTTCTTTCATTATTCAAATATAAATATAAAATTTTCTTAAATATTCCCTCAAGTCATTGTTAATTATAAATATAAAGGTAATTGCCAAAAATGTAGGGAAAATATACCAACTGTTTTGTTTCTTAAGAAAATTCTCATAAATATATTAATATTTTAAAAACTTTATCATTTTTAGATAAGGAATTGAATTAATAAATTAGGCATTATACTGATTTTTAAATATTTATATATTTTGAGAGAGAGAGCCAGTGCGCATGAGTAGGGGAGGGGCAGAGAGAGGGAGAAAGAGAATCCCAAGCAGGCTTCACAGTGTCAGCTCAGAGCCCCACAGAGGGCTCAGTCTCACAAACTGAGAGATTATGACCTGAACTGAAATCAAGAGTCAGACGCTTAACTGACTGAGCCATGCATGCACTCTAGAAGGCATTATACTATTACTCTAACCTATATAATTATAATAAATACCCATTTTGAGTGGTAAGTATTAAAGTAAGTTAAGATAAACATGTAACATTGGATTGAAATAAACAATGGTGTGATATATATACATAAAAAGAAAGCAGTTGTAAACGACTGTAATAAACACTTCCAAATACTTTTATGCTAGTTGTGATAAAGCTTCTTTCAAATTATTCTGTTCTTTGGAATCACTCTAACAAACTCTTATTTTAGATATAGCAGTTTCTATTTTCTTTCTTTTCTTTTGATTCATCATGGTTTTTATGACTGAATTAATTTACATTAAAATATAATGAAATATTTATTGGCAGAGTGAAAATATCCCAAACATCCTCAACTGAAGGATCAACTATTGTTAGCTCTTACTTTAGTCATTTGGGTTTATTTTCTAGCACTGTCTGGGCATAGTAGAATCTTTATAATAGAAAAAAAAACCTGGTAAGTTAAAGGTTTTGTTTTGTTTTTTTACTGCATTTCCCATTGTGCATTATTATATACAACAATATTCTAGGAGTTTGGCATATATTTCAAAATACATGAATAAAATTACTCATGCTTACAGAATGAATTTTGTTGTATTGTTTTGGTCAATCAAAGCAGCATTTGTGTTTATACATAAATACAAATTTCAGAGCTGTATGTGATTTTAGGATTCATGGAAGGAACAAATTCTCACTTTGCAGTTGAAAGAAGGCCCTTAGGAAGGCCTTGAGGATGTAAATCTACAGTGCATTCTACATGTTTCCTGGCAGGGTTCCCAGTGGATTTGAGCCCCAGTTACCAACAGCATTACGTAGCTCAATAAAGCATTCTCTGATTGGCTTTCTTTCCTTCTCTATTTCAGCATTTCCATTTCCTCAAAATAAATCATCTACATGTAAGCCCTTGTGTCAGATTGCTTTTTTGGGGAACTCAAGCTAGGATATATAGATTTAAAAGTATCACTGATATAAATAAAATCTGATGTGTGATATTAAGCAAAATGAATTTGAAAGGAAAAATACTTTCTAAAGTTTTTATCCCTTTCAAAAAATAATACAAGTAATTTTTACATATATTTTAGAAGTAATAACTGTTCATGTTTTAAAATTTATATTTAAATATATATTGTGTTCCCTGATGTCTGAATCTAAGAGATTTGTCATAATTTAATCTTATTCCCATGAAAAGAAACAATGAAAAATGCAAGTAGAATTCATTTTCCATTCGGACAGAATGAACTTCCTTTCTTTCAAAAAGCCATGTGTATGTAATACCAAAATATCCCATTAGTTATTTTAAAAAAATTTTTTTAATGTTTATTTCAGCTCAGGTCATGATCTCACGGTTCATGGGTTCAAACCCCGCGTCGGGCTCTGTGCCAACAGCTAGCTCAGAGCCTGGAGCCTGCTTCAGATTCTGTGTCTCCCTCTCTCTCTGACCCTCCCCTGCTCGTGCTGTCTCTCTCTGTCTCTCAAAAATAAATAAAAAACATTAAAAAAATATATAAATTACATGTTACTGATTTACAGTTGTGGTGATAACCCATCTGTGATGGTTATGAATTTTCTGGCTATGTAGTAGGAGACTTGACTAAAACTGAATTAGGATGTTTATTATTTCACATAATCAGAAGTTTGGAGGTGAGATTTTTCTAAACTTCAGTATCTCAGTGATTTTTTTGTTTCTGACTTGGTTTCCCTGAAATTCTCCCTGTTTTCCCTCAGTGGAGGCAAGGTAGCTATTGCATATGCGAACAACCTGACTTCATATATGTATGCATGTATATATCATGTAGCCTTTATAGGTGCATATAATGCATATATAGGTACAATTTATAGTATATCTTGGACAGCTTTCCATATCAGTACATGTAACTAAACCTCATTCTTTTTTTATGGTGGCACAATACTTCATTATATGGATGTTTGGTAACTTATTTACCCCTTTCTGTTAAAGGACATGTAGTTTCATTATATCATCACTTTCGCAACAGTGCTGCAATATGTATTCTACATATTTTTTGTGCAATTGCACCAGAGTTTTATAGAGTAAATTTATAAAAGTTGAATTACTGAGTCATGAACAATACATATTTCACAGTTTAATTAGATAATTCTGAATTACTGATTCGTGTACTGATTTACACTCCTAACAACTGTGTCTGAGAGTACCTGATTCTCCATACCCTTGTCATTACTGGGTATTATTATACATTTTAAGTTGGGCTAATCTGGTAATGAAAGAAAAGTCTTAATTTAGTTTGTTGATTACTGATGTGGATTTATTATCCATTTCTCTGATGAATTACCTGTTCTTGTCTTTACCCAGTTATTACTGGCTATCATTCCTATTTTCTTATTTTTTTTTTTGCCAAAGTACTTTTTAAAAAATGCATGTTACAAATATTTTCCTGTATTCCTTATTTCTCTTTTAAACCTGTGGTCACACTTTTGTGTAGTCACACAATCAGTGTTTTTAAAAATTATTTCTGGCTTCTGTGTCATGTTAGTATCACCTCATGATCAGAAAATTATTATATAATTTCTTCTAATATTTTTATATTTTATATTTTACATTAAAATATTTTATTCATGTTAAGTTTATTCAGTGTAAGGACTGCTTTTAACAGGTATTTTTCTTTTCTACTTGGCAAACTTGTTCCAACTCCATTTTTTGACAATTGACGTTTTCCCTACAGGCTTGAAATTCCACCATTTTTATGTGCTAAATTCTTATAGATATTAGGCCTAACCAATTTATTCATTTTTTTCTCTAGGTCTATTCCTAATCAGTAGCATGCTATTTTAATTACCAAGGTATATATTAAATTTGACATTTTGACAAGTTAAGTGCATCCTTATGTATTTTATAATTATTCTTAAAATTAGAAAATTCCTGGTTATTTTTACAAGTTTATTTTTTTAGATGTTCTTTATAATTGTTTGGAATTTGGTTTTAGGTTTTATAAAACACTTAGATTTTTAAGGTCAGAATTAACATATTTCATTATTGAACCTTTCTACCTAGGAAAAAATGCGACTCTCTATTTGTTGAGTCCTTCTTATGCCCCTCTGCAATTTTATAGTTTTGTTTTATAGATCCTGCACAGTCCTTATTAAATTCATTTCTAAATAATTCCATAGATTTTTAAAATATTCTTTTATCATAATGTATTACAATAATAAAAGAATATATACAATGTATATATAGGTCCTAAAGAATTATGGTAAAATTAATATCAGTATACTGACTTCCTAACTTATGAAACATCATTACCAGTACTGTGGAGCCCTATTTGTGCCATTTTCTGAACACAGTCACTCTTCACCCTAGGCCCCTACAAGTAACCACTACCAAGAATTGTGAGTTTTTTATTCTAATTTTCATTGTAGTTTTACCGTACATATATGGGATCCATTGAATAAATAATAACTTACTATGTATCCTTTTACATCTTGCTTTTTCTTCCTTCAGTGACTTTTTTTTTTTTTTAGATTGACCTAGGTTCATATACTTGGTAGTGGTTCATTCCATTGTATGAGTATACCACAGTTTGTTCATTTTACTGTAAAACATTTGAATTACCTATTATAGTATTAAGAACTTTGTATGTTTCCTCATACAAATTTATAACAGTTTTTCTGTTGAATATATGTACGAGTAGAATTGTTGGCTTATAGGGTATGTATATCTTCTAGTTTACCAGATAAGGTCAAGTTATTTTTTAGAGTGGTCACAGTAATTTACATTTCAACTAGTAGACTATAAAAACTGTCTTTTCTCAATTTCTCTTGCAAACCCTGGTATGTCATAAATTTCATTTTTGCTAATATTGGGTCTGAAATAGTTTATCATTCTGGCTTATATTTGCATTTAATTGAGGGAGACTTGTTTTTCACATATTTTCTTCTGGTTAAATGCCTCTTATAATGTTTGCCTGTTTGTTATTGGATTATTGATTTTTAAGGGTTCTTTATGTGTGTGTATATATATACATGTATATATACATATATATTTTTATAGTTTATTTTTTATATGATTTGAGATATGATTGACATAAAGAACTGTAGATATTTAATGTATGGAACTCTATGAGATTGTAGGCTTGTGAAACCATTATCACCATCAAGGCCTTAAATATATCTATCTTCTCTCAAAGTTTCATCCCACCCATTTATTATTTTTATTATTGTTATTATATTTGTGTGTATGTGAAGAACACTTAACAAAAGATCTACTTTTTATATTGAATTTTAAGCATCCAATACACTATTGATAGGTATAAGCACTATGCATTATAGTAGATCTCTAGAACTTATATATTTATTTATGTAATGGGGAAACACTTTATTTTATTTATGTATTTATGTATTTATTTATATATTTTAAATTTACATCCAAGTTAGTTAGCATATAGTGCAATAATGATTTCAGAAGTAGAATCCAGTGATTCATCCTCTACATATAACACCCAGTGCTCATCCCAACAAGTGTCATCCTTAATGCCCCTCGCCCATTTAGCCCACCCCCCACCCACAACCCCTCCAGCAACCCTCAGTTTATTTTCTATATTTAAGAGTCTCTTATGTTTTGTCCCCGTCCCTATTTTTATATTATTTTTGTTTCCCTTCCCTTATGTTCATCTGTTTTGTAACTTAAATTCCAAATATGAGTGAAGTCATATGATATTTGTCTTTCTCTGACTAATTCTGCTTAGCATAATACACTCTAGTTCCATCCACGTTGTTGCAAATGGCAAGATTTCATTCTTTTTTATTGCAGAGTAATACTCCATTGTGTGTGTGTGTATGTATATATATATACATACACACACACACACACACTACATCTTCTTTATCCATTCATTTGTTGATGGACATTTGAGCTCTTTCCATTCTTTGGCTATTGTCGATAGTGCTGCTATAAACATTGGAGTGCATGTGCCCCTTAGAAACAGGAAACATGTATCCTTTGGATAAATACCTAGTAGTGCCATTGCTGGGACATAGGGTAGTTCTATTTTTAATTTTTTGAGTAATCTCCATACTTTTCTTCAGAGTGGCTGCACCAATTTGCATTCTCACCAGCAGTGTAAAAGGGTTCCTCTTTCTCTGCATCCTCGCCAACATCTGTTGTTGCCTGAGTTGTTAATGTTAGCCATTCTGACAGGTGTGAGGTGATATTTCATTGTGGTTTTGATTTGTATTTCCCTGATGATGAGTGATGAGCATTTTTCATGTGTCTGTTAGCCATCTGGATGTCTTCTTTGGAGAAGTGTCTATTCATGTCTTTTGCCCATTTCTTCACTGGATTATTTGGTTTTTGGGTGTTGAGTTTCATAAGTTCTTTATAGATTTTGGATACTAACCCTTTATCTGATATGTCATTTGCATATATCTTCTCCCATTCCATCAGTTGCCTTGTAGTTTTGCTGATTATTTCCTTCACTGTGCAGAAGCTTTTTATTTTGATGAGGTCCTAATAGTTCATTTTGGCTTTTGTTTCCCTTCTTCTGGAGACATGTCAAATAAGAAGTTGCCGTGGCTGATGTCAAAGAGATTTATGGCTGTTTTCTCCCCTAGGATTTTGATGGCTTCCTGTCTCACATATAGGTTTTTTCAGACATTTTGGATTTATTTTTGTGCATGGTGTAAGAAAATGGTCCAGGTTCATTTTTCTGCATGTCGCTGTCCAGTTTTCCAGCACCATTTGCTGAAAAGACTGTCTTTATTCCATTGGATAGTCTTTCCTGCTTTGTCAAATATTAGTTGGCCATATGTTTGTGAGTCCATTTCTGGGTTCTCAATTCTCTTCCATTGAATTAAGTGTCTGTTTTTATGCCACTACCATATTGTCTTGATGATTACAGCTTTGTAATTCATCCTGAAATCTGGAATTGTGATGCCTCCAGCTTTAGTTTTCTTTTTCAGGATTTCTTGGCTATTTGGGGTCTTTTCTGGTACCATACAAATTTTAGGATTGTTTGTTCTATCTCTGTGAAGAATGCTAGTGTTACTTTGATAGGGATTCCACTGAATATGTAGATAGCTTTGGGTAATATCGACATTTTAACAATATTTGTTCTTCCAACACATGAGCATGGAATATTTTTCCTTTTTTTGTGTGTGTCTTCTTCAATTCCTTTCATAAGCTTTCTATAGTATTCAGTGTATAGATTTTTCGCTACTTTGGTTAGGTTTATTCCTAGGTATTATATGGTTTTTGGTGCAATTGTAAATGGAATTGATTCCTTGATTTCTCTTTCTGCTGCTTTATTATTGGTGTATAGACATGCATCTGATTTCTGTGCATTGATTTTATATCCTGTGATTTTGCTGAATTCACGGATCAGTTCTAGCAGTTTTTTGGTGGAATCTTTTGGGTTTTCCATATAGAGTATCATACGGTCTGCGAAAAGTGAATGTTTGACTTCTTCCTTGCCTTTTATTTATTTGTGTTGTCTGACTGCTGAGGCTAGGAATTCCAATACTAGGTTGAATAATAGTTGTGTGAGTGGGCATGACCTCTGTCATGTTCCTGACCTTAGGGCAAAGCTCTCAGTTTTTTCCCATTGAGGATGATATTAGTGGCGGGTCTTTTGTGTATGTTTTATGATCTTGAGGTATGATCCTTCTATCCCTACTTTCTTGAGGGTTTTTCTCAAGAAAGGATCCTGTATTTTGGGTTTCTTTTTTAATTTTTGTTTAATTTTTTTGAGAGAGAGTGAGAGAGAGAGACAGAGAATGACAGCGGAGGGGCAGAGAGAGAGAGAGAGAGAGAGACAGACAGACAGACAGAATCCATAGCAGGCTCCAGGCTCTGAGCTGTCAGCATAGAGCCTGATATAGGGCTCGAACCCATGAATCACAAGATCCTGACCTGAGCTGAAGTTGGAGGCTTAATTGACAGAGCCACCCTGGCACCCCCAGAATGCTGTATTTTGTCAAATGCTTTCTTTGGATCTATTGAGAGAATCATGTGGTTCTTGTCCTTTCTTTTATTAATTTGATGTATCACATTGATTGATTTGCAGATATTGAACCATCCCTGCATCCCAGATATAAATCCTACTTGATTGTTGTAAATAATTCTTTTAATGTATTGTTGGCCAGTATCTTGTTGAGAAATTTTGTATCCATGTCATCAGGGAAATTGGTCTGTAGTTCTCCTTTTTAGTGGGGTGTTTGGTTTTGGAAGCAAAGTAATGCTGGCCTCGTAGGATGAGTTTGGAAATTTTCCTTCCATTTCTATTTTTTGGCACATCTTCAAAAGAGTAGGTGTTAAGTCTTCTTTAAATGTTTGATAGAAGTCCCCTGGAAAGCCATCCGGGCCTGGAATCTTGTTTTTTGGGAGATTTTTGATTACTAATTCAGTTTCTTTACTGGGTTTCTTTATTGGTCCTGTTTCAGTTTTGGTAGTTTATATGTTTCTAGGAAATTTTCCATTTCTTCCAGATTGCCCAATTTGTTGGCATATAATTGCTTATAATATTCTCTTATTATTATTATTATTTATATTTCTGCAGTGTTGGTTGTGATCCCTCCTCTTTCATTTGTGATTTTATTTACCTGGGTCTTTTCCTTTTTCTTTTTGCCAAACTGGCTAGGGGTTTATCAATTTTGTTAATTCTTTCCAAGAACCAGCTCCTGGTTTCATTGATCTGTTCTACTGTTTTTCTGTATTTGATAGCATTGATTTCTTCTCTAATCTCTACTTCCCATCTTCTGCTGGTTTGGGACTTTATTTGCTGTTCTTATTTTAAGGTGGAATATTAGGTTGTGTATCTGAGACCTTTCTTCGTTTTTTAGGAAGCCCTGGATTGCTATATACTTTCCTCTTATGACTGCCTTTGCTGCATCCCAGAGATTTTGGGCTGTGGTGTTATCGTATTCATTGGCTTCCATGTACTTTTTAATTTCCTCTCTAACTTTTTGGTTAATGATTTCATTCTTCAGTAGGATGTTCTTTAGTCTCCAAGTATTTGTTATCTTTTCAAATTTTTTCTTGTGGTTGATTTTGAGTTTCAAACTGTTGTGTTTTGAAAATATGCATGGTATGATCTTGATCATTTTGTAGTTATTGGGGGCTGATTTGTGTCCTAGTATGATCTATTCTTGAGAATGTTACATTGGCACTTGAGAAGAATGTGTATTACGCTGCTTTAGGATTAAATGTTCTGAATATATCTGTTAAGTCTATCCAGTTCAGTGTGTCAATCAAAGCAATTATTTCCTTGTTGATTTTCTGCTTCAATGATCTGTCCATTGCTATAAGTAGGGTGTTGAATTTCCTTACTATTATGGTATTATTGTCAATGAGTTTCTTTATGTTTGTGATTAATTGATTTATATATTTGGTTGCTTTCCACATTAGGGACATAAATGTTTACAGTTGTTAGATCTTGGTGGATAGACCCCTTAATTATGGTATTATGCCTTTCTTCATCTCTTGTTATAGTCTATTTTAAAATCTTGATTGCCTGATATATTTATGGCTACTATGGTGCCATTACCATGATAAATGGTTCTCTGTCCCCTTACGTTCCATCTTGAAGGTGTCTCTAAGTCTAAAATGGCTCTATTGTAAACAGCATATGGATGGATCTTGTTTTATTATCCATTCTGTTACCCTAAGTCTTTTGATTGGAGACTTCAGTCCATTGACATTTAGAGTAAGTACTGAAAGATATGAATTTATTGCCATTATGTTGCCTGTGGAGTTGGAGTTTCTGGTGATGTTCTCTGGTACTTTCTAGTCTTTGTTGCTTTTGGTCTATTTTGTTTTGTTTAGTCTTTTCTCCCATTAGAGAGTCTCCCTTAAAATTTATTGTAGGGCTGGTTTAGTGTTCATGACTCCTTTAATTTTTGTTTGTCTTCATAACTCTTTATCTCTCTTTTTATTTTGAATGACAGGCTTCCTATATAAAGAATTCTTTGCTGCATATTTTTTCTATTCAGCACACTGAATATATTGTGCCACTCTTTTCTGGCCTGCCAAGTTTCTGGGGATAGGTCTGCTGCAAACCTGATCTGTCTTCCTTTATAGGTTAAGGACTTTTTTTCCCTTGCTGCTTTCATAATTCTTTCCTTGCCTGAGTATTTTGTGAATTTGTCTATGATATGCCTTGTTGATGGTTGGTTTTTGTTGAATCTAAAGGGAGTTCTGTGTGCTTCCTGGGTTTTGATGTCTGTGTCTTTCTCCAGGTTAGGAAAGTTTTTTACTATGATTTGCTCACATAAATCTTCTACCTTTTTCTCTCTCTTCATCTTCTGAGACTCCTATGATTCATATATTATTCCTTTCTAATGAGCCACTGAATTGTCTAATTCTTATATCAGCTCTTTTGCCTTAGTTTCCCTCTTTTTTCTGCTTCATTGTTCTCCAAACATTTTTCTTCTATATCTTTGATTCACTGCTCTGCTTCATCAATCCTTGCCTCTGTAGCAATCTTTGGAGATTGCATCTCAGTTATAGCATTTTTAATTTTGTCCTGACTAGATTTTTCTTCCTTTATTTATCTCTGCAGAAAGGGATTCTATGCTTTTTTTTAACCCCAGCTGATATTCATATTGTCATGATTCTAAAATGTAGTTCAAACATCTTGCTTATATCTGTGTTAAGTCCCTAGCTGTCACTTCTTCCTGTTCTTTCTTTTGGGGTGAATTCCTTCTTTTCATCATTTTGGAGGAAGAGAAAGAATTAATAAAAATTAAAATTAAAAAATTAAAAACAACACAAAGTCAAATAAAAGAAGCTACATCATAGGTGTGTTTGTTTTGGTCAGCTTGTTGAAAGAAGCTTGATAGAATCAAGAAAACAAAAGGAAAGAAAAGAAAAAGAAGAAATTGTTTAAAAATTTTAAAAATATACAATAAAATAGAATAAAATGAAATGAAGAATATAAAATAGACTAAAAGTTTACAAAAATATAGTAAAAACATTTAAAATTTTTTTGATAAAAATGTAAAATAAAAATAAGTATTTTCTCTTTCTGTATCCAAGAATAAGAAAACGGAAAAAATTAATAGATGGATCAGCGAACAGAATGGAATCCGAATGAAATTACCTCCAATTATCCCTAGAAGTCAAACTGTGAAGCACACTATAGTCTGTACACTAGGTGTCAGTGCTTAACTTGTTGGGGTGGATCTCTGCCGTGCACGTGCACGTGTATGCACAGGTGTGGAAGAGGTGAAAATAGCATCATTCAGCTTCCCAGTCTCTAGCATGAGAACTTTATGTTCTCACCATCAGGCACCCCGCCTTTGTCTCCAGCTTCCCTCCACTCCCTCCTTCTATACTGTCTGTGACCAAGCCGTAAGACTGCCAGGTAGCACCGCTCTCCCGAATTTTATCTCAGATGGGGCTGTTTTTCCAAACCCCTCACTTTTGAGGGCCCTGCGGTATGGTCGGCTCTCACTCTCTGGGGAAGGGTCTCACTGAACAATGGTGGGGTGCCAGCTTGCCCCCAGGAATGCTCACACAACCACAACACTTCAGAGGCCTATAGACTGTTTCTGGGTACCAGCCTGCCCCAGAAAAAGTTTGCATGATCACGTAGCAGCAGCGGTTCAAAGGACTATGGCAAATCACAACACACAACTGGCACCAGGCTTCACTGCACCCTAGCCTCCTTGTTCCAATACCAGCAAGTGTTGCTGTTCTCTCGGGTCCACTGGGACCTTTTCCTGTGGGGAGACGCCACGGCCTCTACCAAGTGTCCTCCCAGCAGGGGAACTACCTCTCCCTGTGTGACCCAAGGAACCCTCGGACCTCACTGTGTGCTCCTGGGGATTTGCTCTTCCCACTAGATCACTGCCAGGTATCGAACTGTGGAATTTCCAACTCTGCACTTCCATGTTTATAGAGTCCTAATGGTATTGAAACCCTCTCCTTTCTTTTTTCTCTCTCTCTCTCTTTCTTTCTTTCTTTCTTTCTTTCTTTCTTTCTTTTCTTTTCTTTCGCATTCAGACCCTTGTGGGTGCTTCCACTCTTTCTCTTTCTCTCCAGCTGCTTCTGGTGGGGAGTGCTTTTCCTCTACCCTCCCACCATCTGTTTTCTCTCTCAGCTCCCTACCCTCCGTGGCTTCTCTCTCCCCCACTTCATCTCTCTGTGCCATATACCTGCCCAGTTCTGTGGCTCAAGTTATACAGATTGTTGTGTTATTCCTCAGATCAATTTTCTAGGTGTGCTAAATGTTTTGTTATTGATCTAGTTGCATTTCATGGATGAGAGAATCAGAGAACTTCCATGCCGCTCTGCCATCTTGGCCCCTCTAGAACTTATTTGTCTTGCATAACTGAAACTTTGTTCCCCTTTGATGGTCCCGTTTGATGATCATATCCGCCTATTTACTGCTACTTGAGACCCTGGCAACCCAACATTCTACTTTCTACTTCTGTGAGTTTAAATATTTTGAATTCTACATATAACTTTATAGTATTTATTTTCTTTGCCTGTATAATGTACTTCTGGTTCATCCTTGTTGTTGCAAATGGCAAGATTTTTTTCTCTTTAAAGGCTGAATACAATTCCAGTATATGTACATACCACAATTTCCTTATGCAATTTTCTGTTGATGAACATTGAGGTGTTTCCATATTTTGGCTCTTGAAATAATGCTGCAATGAACATGAAAGTATAGGTATCTCTTTGAAATCCAGATTTTAATTTCTTACATAGAAGTGGAATTTCTAGAACATATAGTAGTTCTATTTTTAATTTTTTGAGAAATCTTCATACTATTTTTCATAATGGCTGTACCAATTTATATTCCCATCAGCAGTGTACCAGGGCCCCTTTTCTCCACATCCACACCAACACTTTTTATTTATTGTGGTTTTGATACTAGGCATCCTTAGAGGTGTGAGGTGATATCTCATTGTGATTTTGATTTGCAAGAAATCCTTTATTTTGATGTAATAAAATTTATTATTTTTTCCTTTATGGCTCATTACTTTTCCTTAGTTGTTCAAGGAATTCTTCCTTACCTCAAAGTTATGATATTTCCCTAATTTTTTTCTAAAAGTTGAGTTTTTTTCTCATTTAAATATTTACTCTTTGTGGAGATGATTTTTATGTGTGATATGTTTAGTCAGAGATCTACATTCATTTTTTTCCATGTGAATAACTATTTATCCCACCATGAGTTATTGAAAACTTCTTCCATGGGCTGCCTGGGTGTTTCCTTTGGTTGAGCATCCAATTTTGACTCAGGTCATGATCTGATGGTTCATGAGTTTGAGCCCCACATCAGGCTCACTGCTGTCAGCGCCGAGCCCACTTCAGATCCTCTGGCCCTCTCTCTCTCTGCCCCTCCCCTGCTCGTGCTGTCTCTCAAAAATAAATATTAAAAAAAAAAGAAAACTTCCCTTTCCTGGTTATCTGTGATGACAGTTTATCAAATATGAGGTTTTTATGTGTGTGTGTGAGGATCTGTTCTATTGTTTTATATATCTGCCTCTGAACCAATGCTACAACATTTAAATTAGTGTAGATTTATAAGAATTATTGATATTTGGTAGGGCACATTCTCCAATGTGATTTTTGTTTTCAAGAGGTTTTAGTTCGTTTTTTGTTTTTGGACTATTCTTAGGATTTTTCTATCCCATACCAAGTTTAGAATAAATTTGTCATGTTCTGCAAATAAAAACACTTAATTTTAATTTTGATTGAACTTTTACTGAGCTTATGGATCATCAGTAGAAAGAGAATTAAGATTTTAAATTTTCAGTCATTTGATACATGAATGTTGTTGGTCTCAATTTACTTTGATATTCTTTTATATTATCCTTTAATTTTTAACCTATGTGTGAAATGATTTACTCTTTTTCCAGTTAGTATGATATTTGCTATAGGTATTTTAAATGTTTATTTATTTTTGAGAGACAGAGAAAGTGGGGGAGGGGCAGAGAGAGAGAGAGAGAGAGAGAGAGAATCCAATGCAGGCTCCACACTGTCACTGCAGAGCCTGATGTGGGGCCTGATCCACTAACCATGAGATCATGATCTCAACCAAAATCAACAGCTGTTCCCTTAACCAACTGAGCCACCCATGTGCCCCTATTTGCTATAGTTGTTTTAAACACATTAAGTTCTTTTCTCTTTTAGAATTTTTAACTTTTGGTGTAGAGATTTTATTCTGAAGGGATATTGAATATTAATATGTGTGCTTTCTACATCAATTGAAATGAAAATGTATACTTAAATCTCTTAATCATTAAACCAGTCTTTCATTTCTGGGATAAATTCACTTGTCCATAATTTTTTTTTGTTTTTGTAGATTATTTATTTGTAACACAATTTTCAGTCTTTAATGAGTATATTTTTCTCTTTGCTTTCTTTAAGTTTATCAATTTCTTTTTAAAAATCTAGTGTTGTCTTTATCTTAATTAGTATATTTTTTGGGATTTCTTATTTCAAAGAGTTTTTTATTTGTGTAATAGTGAAAAAGAGCTTTGGTCTATTTTTTTCACATTCCTGGAATAATTATCCCTCTAATTGCTGTATAATTGGTATTTTGTAGTACTTTTGAAAAGGTTTTATGGCTTTTTTAAGCTTATTTTTTAAATAATGGTGCAATAGTATCCAAACACTTTAGTCACTGAAAAGTATATGGATTATTCTGCTGAATCCTATCATCTTTTCCCGGGCACTACTTGAATCATTCTTTTAGACCTTGAGCTGGGGATATGTATTTTTCAGTATAGTCATTCAGTTGTTTGAAAAGCAGTGCTGGTGAGCTGAGGGAACAGACAGTTTGCTGCTGTAATTTAAATGGTTCCCCACCAAATTTTTGGAGTCTTCTACTCTCTGTTTCAGATTATTATCCACTATTGGAGGGAGGTGAGGGATGAAAAAGAGAATTTTCTTTCTCTTGATTCCTGTGTAAGGACTTTATGCTCAAAGACTTTCTTTTGTTGTTTGTTTGATGTTCTTTACCTCTACTCAGTGAACTCTGTTAAGCAGCTGTATATTTTGACTACAAAATTATTCTTGTTTCCTTCTGCCTTAACCATATTTCACCTGAATAGCACACTGCTGTTTCTTATCTTTTTTGTCTCCCACCTCATCTCCATGGTGTTTTGATTGGCTCAAAGGGAGAATATTGGAAAATGAAGACATTTAAACACATGCTGGACTTTCCTTTAGGTCTGTCTCTCTTGTAATACTGCCGTGTGGAAACTGGCTGCTACTGGAATGCTTCCACTATGTCCTGCCAACATTCCTCAGATCTCATTTCCATGTTCGTGGATTTTGGTATAACTCTCCACCAGTCTTTCATTTATTACCTGATAACTTCACCCTATACAATGTATGAATCTTGGAGATCTCCTTTAATTTGATTTAAATTTTATTGTATATGACAGATATTTCTCCGAAATTAGTGACAAGGAAATTGTGTGTGTGTGTGTGTGTGTGTGTGTGCGCGCGCGCGTGCGCGTGCATGGGGAATTGGGGTTCATTGCCTCCTTATTTTCAATTGAATTTGCTTCTCATTTTTAGTTTCTTTATTTCTGTGGGTTTCTGAGAAAGGAATTATGCAAATATGCACTCATGTGGTACAGTCCCCAGTATTACAATTGACCTTCCAAGAAACGTATGGTCATTTATGCTTACTTTGGACCTTTTAGTCATGCAAATAAATAGTATAAGTTAAAAATTTCACCTGAGACTAATAAGATTAGTGCTACTTGTCTTAAGGATGAACTATAATTTCCTTTTTGAGTAAAGTTCCCATCAAATATAGTAGAAGCCCCTTTAAAACTGATATCAAGGTACAGATTTCAGACTGTTGCCACATTTTTAATTTGTTTAGGACATAATTAATTAGTTCCAAGGTGTATTTGGTCTATGTAATCCGTAATTTACATAATTACATAATTTGCAATTAAATATAATAGAAAACATTCTTATTTTGTTAATATTTTTGCCTTGAATTCTGGTAAATTCTTAAGTCCTCTTTTACAAAAACTCAAATGGAAAAGGAATAAAATTACACTTTTTATTAAATGATTCTCATCTACCCATAGTAATGAGCTTACAATGAGAAATTAAATCTAAGAGTAGTACTTTATTAAATATAACTATACTTTGTTGTAGTATTTCATTGGTAGTTTTAGTATTACATCCCAGGCAGGAAATAAATATCCCATTTAAAATACATTACCTTTATTATTACTTTGCTCCCAGCCTGGTAAGATCCAATGCTTTCATAAATTCAATTCCAAATTTCTTGAAAGTCAAAAGGGAAGATAAATACAAGCCTAGCAATGTTTGTTTTCTACAAACTTAAGCATCATAGATTAATGAATAGATCAGCAATATTCATTTGACACCTTCAATATAATGGGAAATAAATATTGTTTTATGAGAGAAACAGTACTATTGTTTTTTTTCAGTCTGTGAAATATGCTAGTCATTAAATTAACCATAAGTCATGAAAGTATACATGGATCTCTTATTAAAAACTTGGAGAAGCACTAAAGTCTATAAATTACAACAGTACTTTTTTTTACATTAATTCTAAGTGAATTTATTCATATTAGGGTTTAATAATCACTTTAGAAATGTTAGCCAAAATATTTTAGCCTCCTATGCAGTTTTGTAACATTTAATCTGAGTTATTCATTTTACTGTGCATGTTCTTCACAAAAATGTCATTACAGTCAATATTCTCTATATGGAAAGGAAAATATCTCTATTGGTTCATTTAATGAAGTAATTCAAACTTAGGCTTTTGGCAGACTGTATCTCACGGTACATATGGATATATTTTACTAACAGTATAAAGGAAACACAATACCTAGAAATTGTATTCCAAAGAACTAAAGCATATAAATGAGGAAAATATTGTCTATAAAGGAAAAAAATAATGAAACTATTTTCTTTGGTTAAGGTAAAAAACAATAAAATGTGAAATAGTTAAAGATTTATAACACAGCACCAATACTGAAATAGATAAATGAATCAACTTAACCAATCTTTTACCTATATCACATTATGGTTTATAATCATCAATAACATTCAATAAATTAAAGGTAAACTGTAACTTGAACAAATATTTTTTTCTATGTGTGTGAAATCTAAGCAAATGAAAATGCATTTGAAATACGACATAGTTGGTGTCTATAGGTAAAATGTTTTAAATTAATGATGAAGTCTTTCTACAGGACAAAAATGAGTTACTAGAAAGTTAATGAATTATGAAAAAATGTGCTATTCTTTAACTAAATTGGCTGGAAGTAATATTTTTGGGCAGTGACAAAAATAAATAATGAAGGAGATTACTATAAACAAACCAAATTTGGAGGATTTTAATCATATTTCATGTATATCTTTCACTGTTGTCTTGCATTTCTTGGCATGAAATTATTGTCTGTGCCAAATACAGGTCCAAGGAGAGCCTGTCTCCAACACAACACTACAAAGTATGGCGTAAAAGTTGAAAGGCTCTGATATAAATAATAAATGGTGCAAAGAAATAGTTAAATAGCTAAGGAAATATCTTTTGAGTATAATTTGCCTTAGAAAAACGTACTTGGAGTAGAGTGGCTGTATTTGGGATAGAATAAGGAAAATGCTATAGCACACCCAGAAATTAAAAAAGAATCCTTGCTGAAGAAGTATTCTTCAGTGGCTTATGTTTACCTGGTTTGGCCCTCTAAAGGCTCCTTATTCATGATTAGAAGATTCAAATAGGGTTGACCCAGTCTATATATTAATCTACTAATTGTGAAGGTGTTTTCTAATTCAAGACTTTATAGATATAATAAAAAAGGTTGTTGAAAATTATCAACCCCTCTGAATTACATGAGGTTTATCTATATTTTTTCATATAATGAATTTCAACATAAATAATCAACCTTAATGGATGTAGAGCCTATAAGAGGGAGATTTTGGTACACTATTTTAGTTCTTCTTTGGTAATGAGTAAAAATTATTTGCCAGGGTTACTAGGGAATTTTTTTTTTTGGTCTGGTGTAGATTCCTGGGACATACCATATAGTTTTCTGCTTTTGAAACTTAAAGCTCATGCAATCAACTGTTTCTGGAATTCTCTCAACCCACCCCCTCCCCCCGAACCCCTAACCAACACACACACTTATTTGCTTGGATAATTGTTTCTCATTTAATAAGACTTCCTCTTCTGTGTTGTATAACTACTTATATCTTATTCATCTTTGTATTTTCAGTGCCTAGATATAATAGTCTTCAATAAAATATACCCACTCTATGTGTAGAAAATTTCCAACATGGTACTAGAATGCCTGCCTATTTAGTTATTTCATTTTATGGTAGGACATTTTGTCTCAAATAATCATAATGCTACAAACTAAAACCTATTTCTTGCCATTGGAAAGTCACTAGAAAAGTTATATGCCTTTTATTTTTTATTTACTATTTTTTAAAAATTTTTAAATGTTTGTTTTTGAGAAAGAGACAGAGAGCAAGTGGGGGAGGGGCAGAGGAAGAGAGAGAGAGAGAGAGAGAGTGAGAGTGAGTCACAGAATCTGAAGCAGGCTCCAGGCTCTGAGCTGTCAGCACAGAGCCCAATGCGGGGCTTGAACTCTGGAATGGTGAGATCATGACCTGAGCCGAAGTCGAATGCTTAACCAACTGACCCACGCAGGTGCTCTAGGTGGAGCAAATATATTGCTTAAGGCACCAGGATGAGAGAGCCTATGTAAGAGTACTTTCAAATCTGGAATCTTTTTCTTATAGGGTAGGCATTTTCTTTTGTTTAATTTTGGAATGACTCTGTAGGAAGGGGAATAAATAATCTAGAAGCTAGGTCTGAGTTCTGAGGCTAGAGGATGTTGTTGACTACATCCACATCTGTCTCTTGAATGTGTGAAACCAGGATTAGAGAAATTCCAAAGTAATTTAAAATAACTGTTCTCATTATTAAGGATCAAGCTAACTTCCATGAATCATGCATTTAAAAGTCCCTCAAAAAGAATTTTTAAAATATCACAAGGACTCATATTTCTTTGCCACATGGTAATAGACACTAAGATAGTTGGTATATAAGACTTGCAAATATTCCACTTACTACTCTGCTTTTTAGCCTTTTACATTCCTTTTGGTTTCTTTTCTTTTTCAGCAATATTTGATTTTTAGCTTTTTTTACCATTGTGAAAATGCTTAAGGCTTCATCAGGATTTCTTTGAGAAGAAAATGAATATATCATCACTGATGCTCACAAGCTTATAAAAATATAAAAGTCACTAAAATTTAAGATAGCATAAAATAACACTGCTTTTATCTGTATTTTAGGCAAAAGAGCTCTCAATTCACACTTTGGGAATGTTCAAATAAATAAATATCAAATTCAGCCTCTTTCTTCATACATTTACATAAAACTCCTGTAATCCCTATGAAAATAGTGATGGTAATTTAAATCCAGATAGTCAGTCACTGCCAACATTTATGTCACCACCTGACAAAAATACCTGTGAAGTACCTATTTGCTTCATTTTAAGGATAGAAGAAAGGATTTGGGACAAATTTACAACAAAAATAATTATTGAAACCTTGTGTATTAAATATCTATTGCTCCATAACAAATTGCTCCAAAAATTGATGCCTTAAGATAACATCATTTATTTTCTCATATTTTCTGTAGGTCAGAAATCTGGACATGACTTAGCTGGGTTTTCTGTCTCAGAGTCTGTCACAAGGCTGCAATCAGGGTGTTGGCAGGACCTATAGTTATGTTAAGTCTCAACTGGGGCTGGGTACATGCTTCCAAGAATGCTGAAGTAGTTGTTGGTACAATTCAGTTCTTTTTATCCTTGTACTTTTAATTTTTTTTAAAGTTTTATTTTAATAACAATATATTTAACATACAGTCTTAAATTAGTTTCAAGTGTACAAAATAGTGATTCACCAATACTATATATTACTCAGTGCTCATCAAGGAAGTATACTCTTAATCCCCTTCACCTATTTCACTCATCCCTCCCACCTGTTTCCCCTCTGGTAACAATCTGTTCTCTATAGTTAAGAGTCTGTGTTTTCATTTGTCTCTATTTTCCTGTTTGTTTTGTTTCTCCAATTCTGCATACGCATGAGATCATATGGTATTTGTCGTTCTCTGACTGACTTAACTTCACTTCGCATTATATCCTCTAGGTCCCTTCATGTTCTTGCAAGTGGCAAGATTTGAGATATGTATATATATATATATATCTCACTTCTTTATACATTCATCTATGCATGGACACTTGCATTGCTTCCATAATTGGCTAATGTAAATAATGCTACAATAAACGTAGGGGTGCATGTATCTATTTTATTTGAATTTTAGTTAACATACAGTACAATATTGGTTTCAGGAACATATGTCTTTTTGAATTAGTGTTTTCATATTCTTTCAGTAAATACCTAGTAGTGGAACTATTGGATCCTATGGTAGTTGTATTTTTAATTTTTTGAGGAACCTCCATACTATCTTCCACAGTGGCTACACCAGTTCACATTCCCACCAGCAGTTCACCAGGGTTACTTTTTCTCCACATCCTCACCAACACTTGTTGATTATTCTTGTGTTTTTTATTTCAGCCATTCTGACAGGTGTGAGGTGATACTTCCTTATGGTTTTGATTTGTATTTCCCTGATGATTAGTGATGTTGAGCATCTTTTCATGTATTGGTCATCTATATGTCTATTTTGGAGAATTCTCTATTCATGTCTTCTGCTTGCTTTTAATTGGATTATTTGGGGGTTTATTTGGGGTGTTGAATTCTCTAAGTTCTTTTTTTTAAGTTGATTTATTTATTTTGTGAGAGAGATATTGAGAGGGAAAGAGAGAGAGAATGAGTGGGGAAGGGGCAGAGAGAGAGGATCCAAAGCAGGCTCTGTGCTGACAGCAGACAGCCCATTGTGTGGCTCGAACTCAGCAACCACAAGATCATGCCCTGAGACAAAGTGGGACACTTAACTGACTGAGCCACCCAGGTGCCCCTATAGGTTCTTTATATATATTGGATACTAACCTATTATTGGATATGTCATTTGGAAATATCTTCTCCCATTCAGTGGATTGTCTCTTTGTTTGTTGATTGTTTCTTTCATTATGCAAAAGATTTTTATTCTGAGGTAGTTCCAATAGTTTTTTGTTTCTGGTTTTTTCCTCCTTCTCTCAGGAGGCATATCTAGAAAAATGTTGTTATGGCTGTGTCAAAGAAATTACTGCCTGTGCCCTCTGCTAGGATTTTTATGGTTTTAGGTCTCACAGTTAGGTCTTTAATCCATTTTGAGTGTATTTTTATGTATCATATGAGAAAGTGGTCCAGTTTCATTCGTTTGCATGTAGCTGTCAACTTTTCACAGCACCATTTGTTAAAGAGGCTGTCTTTATCCCTGCATTGTCTACAATGAATTGACTTTATAATGGTGAGTTTATTTTTAGTCTCTCTATTCTGTTCTATTGATCTGTGTTTCGATTCTTGTGCCAGTAACATACAGTTTTGATTACTACAGCTTTTTTTAGATGTTTATTTATTTTGAGACAGAGAGAGACAGAGCTTGAGGTGGGGAGGGGCAGAGAGAGAGGGAGAGACAGAATTTGAGGCAGGCTCCAGGCTCTGAGCTGTCAGCACAGAGCCCAACGCAGGGCTTGAACCCATGAACCATGAGATCATGACCTGAGCGGAAGTCGGCCGCTTAACCAACTGAGCCACCCAGGCACCCCTGATTACTACAGCTTTGTAGTATAACTTGAAGTCTGGAATTGTGATACTTCCAGCTTTGTTTTCCTATTTCAAGATTGATTTGGCTATTCAGGGTCTTTTGTGATTCCATACAAATTTTAGGATGATTTTTTTCTAGTTCTGTGAAAAATGCTGCTGGTATTTTGATAGGAATTACATTAAATATGTAAGTTGCTTTGGGTAATATGGACATTTTAACAATATTTCTTCTTCCAGTCCTTGATCATGGAGTGTCTTTCCAATTGTTTGTGTCATCTTCCATTTCTTTTATCGATGTTGATAGTTTTCAGAGTATAGGTCTTTCACCTCCTTGGTTAAGTTTATTCCTGGGTATTTTATTATCTTTGGTGCATTTGTAAATAAGATTGTTTTCTTAATTTCTCTTTCTGTTGATTCTTTAGTAGTGTATAGAAATGTAACAGTAATAGAAATGTAATAGAATAGAAATGTAACAAAGGTCATATCCTGTGACCTTTATGAATTCATTCATCAGTTCTGGTAGTTTTTTGATGAAGTCTTTTGGGTTTTCTGTATATACTATCATGTTTTCTGTAAATAGTGAAAGTTTTACTTCTGCCTTACCAATTTGGATGCCTTTTATTTCTTTTTGCTGTCTGATTGCTATGGCTAGGACTTCCAATAATGTGTTGAATAAAAGTGGTGAGAGTGGACATCCTTGTCTTATTCTTCATTTTAGGGAAAAAATCTCTAAGTTTCTCCTCATTGAGTATGATGTTAGCTGTGGGTTTTTATATAAGACCTTTATTACATTGAGGTATGTTCCCTCTAAACCTACTTTGTTGAGGGTTTTTATCATGGATGGATGTTGTACTTTGTCAATACTTTTCCTGCATCTATTGAAATGATCCTATGGTTTTATCCTTTCTCTTGTTGATGTGATGTATCATGTTGATTGATTTGTGAATATTGAACCACCCTTGCACCGAGGGAATAAACCCCACTTGATCATAGTGATTATGTTAATGTATTTTTGGATTCCATTTGCTAATATTGTACTTTGTTGAGAATTTTCTGCATCTATGTTAATCAGAGATATTGGCCTGTAGTTCTGGTTTTTGTGTCTTTTCTAGTTTTGGTACCAGGTAAATGCTGGCCTTGTAGAATGAATTTGGAAGTTTTTCCTCTTCTATTTTTTTTTTTTTTTGGAATAGTTTTAGAAGAATAGATATTAATTCAGCTTTAAATCTTTGGTAGAATTCACCTGTGAAGCCCAGATTTGTGTTCCTTAGGAGTATTTTAATAACTGATTCAATTTCATTGCTGGTAATTGGTCTGTTCAAATTTTCTGTCTTCCTGATTCAATTTTGGGAATTTATGTGAATGTAGGAATTTATCCATTTCTTCTATGTTGTCCAATATGATAACATATGATTTTTTCAAAATATTCTCTTTACAATTTTTTGTATCTCTGTGGTGTCAGTTGTTATTTCCCCTCTTTCATTTGTGATTTTGTTTATTTGAGTCCTCTGTCTCCTTTTTTTATGAGCATGGCTAAAGGTTTATCAATTTTGTTTATCTTTTAAATGAACCAGCTCTTGGTTTCATTGATCTTTTCTATCTTTTTTATTTTCTATTTTATTTGTGCTGTAATCTTTATTATTTCCTTCCTTCTACTAGTTTGTAGTTTTATTTGTTCTTCTTTTTCTATCTCCTTTATGTGTAATGTTAGGTTGTTTGAGATTTTTCTTGTTTTTGAAATAGGCATGTATTGCTTTAAAGATACCCTATAGAACAGCTTTTGCTGCATCCCAGAGATCTTGGACCATTGTATTTGTCTCCATGTATTTTTTGATTTCCCCTTTGATATCTTGGGTGACTCATTCATTGTTTAGTAGCATGTTATTTAACCTCCATATCTTCGGTTTTTTTCAAGATTTTTTTCTCATGGTTGATTTCTAGTTTCACAGCATTGTGGTCAGAAAAGATGCATGGTATGACTTCAGTCTTTTTTTAATCAGTTGAGATTTGTTCTGTGGCCTAATCAGTGATCTGTTCTGGAGAATGTTCCATGTGCACTTGAAAGGGATGTATATTTTGCTGTTTTAGGATGGGATGTTCTGAATATATCTGTTAGTGCCGTCAGGTTCAGTGTGTCATTCAAAGCCACTGTTTCCTTTTGATTTTCTCTTTGGATGATCTATCCATTGATTTAAGTGGGATGTTAAAGTCGCCTATTATTATTGTATCAATATTGATTACTTCCTTTATATTTGTTAATATCTGCTTTATGTATTTGGGTGCTTCCATGTTGGGTACATAAATAAATTGTTATATCTTCCTGTTGGATTTTTTCTCTTTATGATTACATAGTGTGTGTCTTTCTCATATTACAGTCTTTATTTAAAATCTATTTTGTTGACTATAAGTAATGCTACTCTGCCTTTCATTTCACTTCCATTTGCATGATAAATCCTTCTCCATCCCTTCCCTCTCAATCTGCATGTTTTTAGGTCTAAAATGAGTCTCTTGTAGGCAGCACATAGATGGGTCTTACAGTTTTATCCATTCTGTCACCTGATATCTTCTGATTGGAGCATTTAGTCCATTTACATTCAAAGTAATTATGGATAGGTATGTATTTATTACAGTTTTTAAATGGTTGTTTTTGTAGTATTCTCTGTGCCTTCCTTCCCTTGCTATCTTCTCTCATGATTAGTTGGCTTTCTTTAGTGATATACTTGGATTCCTTTCTCTTTAGTTTTTCATATCTATTACTGGTTTTTGATTTGTGGCTCCCATTCAGTTTGTATATAACCTCTTGTGCATATAGCAGTCTATATGAAGTTGATGGTTGCTTACATTTGAAGACATTATTTACTCCTCCCCCCATGCTTAGGTATATGGTATTATACTATACATCCTATTATTATTATTGTTGTTCTTACTGTTATTATTACTATTATTAAATTATAGGTGATACCTCTTTTAAAACCACAACTTAAAACAACAAAACAATAAGACACTGTGTCCCTGGCTCAGAGTAAGGGATTGCTTGGGTCTGTTCAGAGAGGGTCATGTCATCTGCAGTGTGAAAAACCAGGGTTCAGCAATCTGGAATATTCCTTCTTTGGGAGGTGAATAAACATTGTCCATGAGAGTAGGTGTAGGTGCTGTCATAGCAGATACACCTGTGAGGTTCTGAGAAGTCAGAGAGGCACAAAAGGCCCATACTGGTACTGAGTAAGTGCTGAATTCCAGAGGACCCCAAGGTGATCTAAGTTGACTTGGTCTGATAACTACGGCAAGAAATGTCAATGCAAAAATGAACAAACTCTTTGAAGGCTCCTGGTTTGTTGCCTGCCTTTGGGCTCCTTCTGGTCTTGCCCATACACTGGCTTCTCTGCCTAGATGGGTCCAGGATGACAGGGACAGTGGAAGCAGGGAGCTAGCAGAACTGAGTTGGAAATGATGCTTCTGCAGCTGCAGGAAAGGAGCTCAAAAACTTTTGGCTTTGCTCTGGAGATTTAGGGGAACCAGGAATATAAAGAAGATCAGAGGAACCTGAGCATGTATGTAAGTGAAGGGGGGGTGCAGGATGAGACACCCCAAAATGTGCCACTTTGGCATAAAGATTATTTTGAGTTAAAAGAAAAATCCAGCAGATGGAGGAAAAGCTCTCTGCCTCCCCCATAACTGCCTAAATTTACTTGGAAAGGCCTTTATATCCTTTTATTTTGTGAATTCCTTGACTGATTTTTGCAGATATGCTTATTTTTATTGCTTTTCTGCTTCCTACTTTTCTTTCTCTTAATTATGGTCTTTCCTTTCCACTAAAGATTCCCCTTTTAAATTTCTTTTAGGGCTGGTTTAGTGGTGATGAATTCCTTTAACTTTTGTTTGTCTGGGAAACTATTTCTTTTTCTATTCTGAATGATAACCTTGCTGTATAGAGTATTCTTGGCTGCAGATTTTTTTTCAGTACTTTGAATATATAATGCTACTCCCTTCTCACCTGTAGAGTTTCTGCAGAAAAATCAGCTAATAGCCTCATGGGGTTTCACTTGTATGTAGCTGTTTTACTTTTCCAAATTCTCTCTTTTATTAATACTTTTTGCCATTTTAATTACTATGTGTCATGGTATGGACTTCCTTGGGTTGATTTTTTTGGTGGTTCTCTTTGACTTCTGTATCTGAATTTCTATTGCCTTCCCCAGATTAAGGGAAGTTTTCAGATATTACTTCTTCAAATAATTTCTCTGCCCCCTTTTCTCTCTCTTCTCCTTCTTGAATCCCTATGATACAAATGTTATTTCACTTGATGGTTCCACTGAGTTCACTGACTCTGTTCTCATCTGTCACACTTTTTTTCCTCTCACCTGATCAGCTTGATTACTTTCCATTACTCTGTTCTCTGGTTGCTGATCCATTATTCTGCTTCCTCTAGGCTACTCTTTTTCCATCTAGTATATTTTTAATTTCATTTATTGTGTTCTTCATCTCTTGTTGGTTCTTTTCTATCTCTTTTTTAAGGGTCTTACTGAGGTTCTCCACTCTTTTCAATGAGTATCTTTTTGATCATTACTTTAAATTATCTACCAGGCATATTACTTATGTCCATTTTGCTTAGGTATCTTGTGATTTTGTCCTCTTTCATTTGGGACATATTCCACTGTCTCCTCATTTTGTCTAACTCTCTCTCTTTTTCTCTGTGTTAGGAAAGTCACCTACATCTCCTACTCTTGAACGTAGTGGCTTCATGAAGAAGAGATTCTTTAGTGTTCTGCAGTGCAGTGTCCTCTGTTCACTGGAACTTGGCACCTCACAGGTGTTTCCTATATATGTTTTGTGCCTCCTGCTGTTGTGGCTGAGCTGCTTTTTCTTTCAGTTCAGTCATCTGCAGTGGCTATCTTTGCCTGCCATGGGCGGTGTTTGGTCCCTGTGTTATTAGTGGGTCATTCTGGGGCTGCCTTGGGCTTGAGGTGAGTCAGACCAGGCATGTGCAAGATGCAGTAGTGCCAAACTGTAGTGTGCTTTCCCTTTGTTGTTCTCTGAGCTTTTGTTGGTAGGTGTGTCCTACAGGCAGACCACGTATCTGCCCACATCCCACTGCTGGGGCCACAGTTGGACTGTTGTATGTGTGTGGTTATCTTTCCCTCTTTCCAGGGCAGGAGCCTCTCTGGAGTGGTCCTGGCCACTGTTGAGGCTGATTGCACACTGCCCAGCTTGTGGTACCCCTTTGGATGGGCTCCAGCCAAGAGCCTATTAGAGGAGGATGATTTGAAAGGTGCATAGGGGTGGGATGCACAATGTTTGCAAAGTTTGTGTGCAGGTCCTCTGGTGGAAGGGACCTTTATAACCAGGCCTCGGGCAGGATCCACCAAAGCACCCCAGGGGGCAGGGTTAACAAGTTAGGTGGAGAGTATAGTTGCTTCAGTGGTTTCTGCAGGTGGCCCCATGTATTTATGCTGGGGAACAGGGGAGAGAAACAGTGCCGGCTAGCTCCTTTGTTCCTGGAGCAGTCCCGTAATGATCTCTTTCCCTCCAGAACATGCTCTGAGATGAATAAACTCTCCCTCCTCAATGCTCCAGGCATTTTTCAAACTGCTGCTTCTGTGCTCCATCTCTGTGGACTCTTTCTTCTGCTGTCTATGTAAGGGTGGGGCTCAGTTTTCTCTCAACCTCCAAGCTTTCCCAGCGTCAAGCCTACTAATTTTTTTTAATTCCAGGTTTTAAGTCCCGTTGATTGTAGAAACTCAGAAAATTTGGCTTCCTGGTTTTCAAAGCCAAGTGTTATGGGGATTCATTTTCCCCATGCAGGCTCCCCAGTGTCACAGTCTGCTTCTTTCCCCTCTCTGTCCTGGCATGTCCCTTCCTCCTGTGGGCAGCCCCCACAGGTCCATCTGGCTCCTGACTGTGTCTCCACCCTTCCTACCCTCTTAGATGCATCTTCTTCTCTACATTTAGTTGGGGGGTTTGTTTTGCCAGTCTTCGGGTCATTTTCTGGGTTATTTACAGTGATGTGAAAATTATGTAGTTGTATCTGTGGGATGAGGTGAGCTTAGGGTCCTCCTATTCTGCCATCTTTCCAACAATCTCGGATTCAGTTTCTTACTGGCCATTGGACTGAAGACTTACTTCCTCACTGGTAGATGGCCAGAGGCCTCCCTTTGTTCCTTGTTACATGATATTCTCAATAGAGTATTTCACAACATTGCAGCAGTCTTCTTTGAAAACAAGCAAGAGAATGAGAAAAGGAAAGCTAGACAGAAGCCAGAATCTTTATAAACCTGATATGAGAAGTGACATACTGTTGCTTTTGTTATATTATATTCATTAATAGCGAGTCACTAGGTCCAGCCCACTCTCAAGGGGGAAAGGATTACACAAGAGTATGGAGGAGGCAGGGATAATTTGGGATCTTAGAAGTTTGCCTACCACACCACTTTTATGAAAAGGCCTCTTTCCCTAGACTAGCTGATTTGGGGTAGAATGGCAGCTAGTTCTCATTCTTATTAGTAAACATTCAGGGGTTTTGTTTTGAAGACAGAGTTACAGTTAGCACCTGACATTTCAGGAGAGGGATCACTTCAGACCAAAATGTACTATCAATGTTTTTTTTTTAATTAAAATATAGTAAAGATTAAGTAAAGCATAACAACAAGTATCTGAGACTATTAGGAATTGAGAAGGAGGATCAGCTCAATAAATTAAGGTAGTCTTACTCATGCCTTTCTCACAGTCATATGTAACATTTTCTTATTCAAACTTTATATGGTAAATAAGAAAAAAAATGTTGAGAAGGAATGAGATTAGTGACAGCTGCCCATTGGGAAGAATGAATGGGGGAAATATATCTCTCATTGAAAGACTTAGAATTGACAGTATAGGGGCTAAGGGAGAGAAATAAAAATCACAATCTTAGTTTCAACATCATGTTAAAAGGCTTTCCAGAAATGATACAAGCCAGGGATAGTAAATATATAGCCCTTTTTCAAGAATAAAATCTATTAGAAAACAAAACAAAAGAATCATTTGTTCTTATATCTTGATTTAAAAGGGATCTCAAAGTATAATTTCATATCCTTATTGAGTTTTCCTATTAGGGCTTATAGAGAATGGCTCAAAACTATATTATAGTTTTTAATGTTTATTTATTTTTGAGAGAGAGATAGACAGAGTGCAAGCGGGAAGGGGGAAGAAAGTGAGGAGACACAGAATCTGAAGCAAGCTCCAGGCTCTGAAGCAAGCTCCAGTCTCTGAGCTGTCAGCACAGAGCCTGACGCGGGGCTAGAACCCACAAACTGTGAGATCATGACCTGAGCTGAAGTCATATGCCCAACTGACTGAGCCACCTAGGTGCCCCATAATTTTTAAGATTATACCTGTGGGATTGCAGTTAGGAACCTCTTCTGAAACCAATATTTTACTGTGTATTAACTAAGTAAAACATAAACATAAGACAAAAAATAAAATAAAATAAAGAGAAACTTTTATAAAAATTAAAAAAAAGAACCTCTTCCAAAGCATGAGCCAAAGTATGGCTAATAAGAAAATGCCATATTATATCATAGCTCCTAGAAACTTGTCATAAATTTTTCCATGTAAGGACTCAAATAAGTGCCCTGGAAGTTAGGTAACAGCACTAGGCCAAAAGGATTCCTGTGATAAGGATGTTTGTATTGCTCTAAAGTCTTAGAGCCATCTAACTTTCTGTTAGGGTTAAAGGGCTTGTAGTAGATGCTGCCTCGTTACATCCTGTTTACTGAACTGATACATCCATTTGCTAGCTGCCGTGAATGTCAGATGATAAGGCTCACAGCTATACCCTTCTCTGGAAACAGTTGGTCTTGAGAGGGGGAACTGGTTTGCGTGGGACAGCAGCGCCCCTTATTGTGGGGCATGGGACAGTCTGCGGGCAATGGCTGATTGAAACTGACATACCAAAGCCTGGCCATCATGTCTTGAGGTGAAAATCAAATTTTGGAACTCCCCGGGACATCAAGCTGAAGCCAGTCTCCAGCTGACACCACATCTTCCCTTTGCTTTTCCTCTGCTCTATCTTGGTTCCTTTATTCTTTTACAGGATCCTTCTGAGAGCAGTCCCTCAGTAAATCACTTACACAAGAATTTCTACCTCAAGCTCTGCTTCTAGGACCCTGATCTAAGACATGAGTCAACTGCCAATGAAATGGAAGATTGGGCAGTTCTTTTTAACATTAGAGAGTAGAAACCTACTTTCCTTTTTGCTTTAAGGACACTATTTTTTCATTGGAGATATATTCTTTTTTGCTTAACTTCCTCTTTCCAGCTAAAATTACAATATTGAAAAATAGGTAATATGGTTAAACTGTAATACCATAGCCTTCCTGTTAACCAACTTCCTTTCATCTTTTTTTTTTTACTTTTTATTCTTTCCTTCCTTTCCTTCCTTCCCTGTATTGCTCCAGAAAGATTTAAGGTATCTAAATTAAAACATGGACAAAAATGGCATATGGTAACAAGTGTGCCCAAAAAGCCCTTCTCACAAAGCTTTCTAGGCCAGTAACCCTCATACTGGCAAATGCTGAATTGTCAATCTACATGGAACAAAGAAATAGCCAAACACCCTTACTGACATTGTTAGTTCAAGAAGATTGAAAAACAATTAACAGAAAGAATATAAAGCTATCAATTGCATATATTTCACAAATTCTCTACCCTTAGTTCATGTACACCAGATAAACCCCACAGTTTTAGAAAGAAAAGCAAAGGATAGGTAGTCACTGTGGAGAACCAGTTGTTCTGGAGGCCACAGGCTCTGCACTATGAACTTTTGAGATTTGGGGTCCTCACTCACTTTAAGTAGGTGCCTTTTAAATTAATGATCTAACAGTTGTTGACTTGATCTAAAATACAGGAGATATTCTGCAAAACTCACATATTCATGACCTGTGGATTTTTTACTTTTTGAGAAAAGATAGTTACTCCTAATCTTGGTACCTTTCTGACTGTCCCTTGCTTTCTACCCTTCGTACTTTTTTCCACCATACATACTGTTTTTTTTTTTATAGTTTATTGTCAAGTTGGTTTTCATAGAACACCCAGTGCTCATCCCAACAAGTGCCCTCCTTCATGCCCATCTCCCCTTTTCCCCTCACCCCACCCCCATCAACCTTCAGTTTGTTCTCAGTATTTGAGTCTCTTAAGGTTTGCCTCCCTCCCTCTCCTTAACTATTTTCCCCTTTCCCTCCCCCATGGTCCTCTGTTAAGTTTCTCCTGTTTCACATACGAGTGAAAACATACAGTATCTGTCCTTCTCTGTCTGACTTATTTCGCTTAGCATAACGCACTCTAGTTCCATCCACATTGTTACAAATGGGCAGATTTCATTCTTTCTCATTGCCATGTAGTATTCCATCATATATATACCACATCTTCTTGATCCATTCATCAGCTGATGGACATTTAGGCTCTTTTCATGGTTTGGCTATTGTTTTATTTATTTATTTATTTAGTTATTTATTTATTTAATAGTTTACTGTCAAGTTAGTTTCCATATAACACCCAGTGATCATCCCCACAATTGCCCTCCTCCATGTCCATCACCCCCTCCCTCTTCCCCTCCCCCATCAGCCCTCAGTTTGTTCTCAGTATTCAAGAGTCTCTCATGGTTTGCCTCCCTCCCTCTCCCCACCTATTTTTTCCCCTTCTGCTCCCCCATGGTCCTCTGTTAAGTTTCTCCTGTTACACTTATGAGTGAAAACTTATGGTATATGTCCTTCTCTGCCTTGACTTATTTCACTTAGCATGACACCCTCGAGTTCCATCCACATTGCTACGAATGGCCAGATTTCATTCTTTCTCGTGGCCATGAAGTATTCCATTGTGTATATAAACCACATCTTCTTGATCTATTCATCAGTTAATGGACATTTAGGCTCTTTCCATGATTTGGCTATTGTTGAAAGTGCTGTTATGAACATTGGGGTACACGTGCTCCTATGCATCAGCACTTCTGTATCCCTTGGGTAAATCCCCAGCAGTGCTATTGCTGGGTCATAGGGGAGTTCTACTGTTAATTTTTTGAGGAACCTCCACACTGTTTTCCAGAGCGGCTGCTCCAGTTTACATTCCCACCAACAATGTAGGAGGGTGCCCGTTCCTCCACATCCTCGTGAGCATCTATAGTCTCCTGATTTGTTCATTTTAGCCACTCTGATCGACGTGAGGTGGTATCTCCATGTGGTTTTGATTTGTATTTCCCTGATGATGAGTGACACTGAACAACGTTTCATATATCTGTTGGCCATCTGGGTGTCCTTTTTGGAGAAGTGTCTATACATGTCTTCTGCCCATTTATTCACTGGATTGTTTGTTTTTCAGGTGTGGAGTTTAGTGAGTTCCTTCTAGATTTTGGATACTAGCCCTTTATCCAATACTTCATTTGCAACTATCTTTTCCCATTCTGTTGGTTGCCTATTAGTTTTTTCGATTGTTTCCTTTGCAGTGCAGAAGCTTTTTATCTTGATGAGGTCCCAATAGTTCATTTTTGCTCTTGATTTTCTTGCCTTTAGAGATGTGTCAAGTGAGAAATTGCTGCGGTTGAGGTCAAGGAGGTTGTTTCCTGCTTTCTGCTCTAGGGTTTTGATGGTTTCCTATCTCACATTCAGGTCCTTCATCCATTTTAAATTTATTTTTGTGCCACCATACATACTTTTTTTTTTTTTACCAGCATTTAGTTTCTTGCATTTTGCCAAAGTGCTCTGGTAAAAGCAACCATGGCTAAAACAGGTCACTTTATATTAAACCTATAGTAGAAAGGTACTCAAAACCAAGCACAGAACGTAAATCTTTCTGTAAGCATCAAACGAGACCCTTTAGAGGAGTTTAAAATAGCTATAATCAACTGACAAATGCCCTATGAGTAACTGTAATGACATATCAAAATCCTCTATGGGAACAACTTTTTAAGAGGAAGAACTGAATCTCGTGTCTGTTTCATGATTCCTAGTGCTGCACCACTAAAAACTGCTTATAGAGAGCCCCCAAAGCCTTGCTCACGAGCTAAAGGCATTCACATTTGTGCCCTTGAAATACAGGAGAAAATAGATTTCTACTGCCAATGGTTATCTTCATCTATTCTTCCTAAAGAGAAGCTCTACCACTTTACATGCCATATCTCTTCTGTATCCTCAGCTTCCCAGGTACCTTCATAACCATATTGTAAAATAAGTATGGGTTATTCATTCTGCATATCATCCTGAAAAATTAGAAAGGCCAGCATTTTCACAGAAGAAAGTTTCAATTTAAAAAAATATGCAAATCAGAATATAGTGATAATGGATACATCCAAACAAAATTACCAGTACTTCCCTGAGGCAAAATTGAAATATAGGCACAATTCACATCTATCTTCCTTCTTTCTCCCTTTTCATACCTCTCTTTTGCCAGTGGAAATATAGGTATTCATGCTTTCCCTTGTTTGCCAGAGTCTTTCCATTAAATTATACTGTTCTAACTTGCAGCCCTTGGACTTGGCCTCATATCTTGATTGCCCTTCTCTTGTCAGACCTAGTTGTTCTATGTCCTGTGTTTTACTGTAACAATTTAACTCATTAATTTATATGGGCTTATGGAGTAAAGACTGTTGATGATTTAAAAAGTTATGTTAACAGGCAGTCCATGGAAGATAACATTTTTTAACTCAAAGGGAGAATTAGTGCAATTTCAGTCCTTCATTAGGTTGGCGAGAGCAATGGTTTGGAGAGGCAAGACAAGGTCTTGCCTGATTTGTTTAGGTATTAAGCTGGCCCTGTATTTATGGCCAGTAATTTGATAAACACAAGGGAAATATATTCAAGTTCTACAAGAGCACACTATAGGAAGTTTTCCATTGAAAAGAAATAAATGTTTTTCTTAAAAGAAACTTTTCTACATGATGTCATCCTTTTTATGAATTATTTTTTCTAAAGGAAATAAAAGAAAAATCTTTCTAACTTCCTCCAGTTTCACTACCAGAGTATCCATTTTTGTTATGCTCAATCAACTTTAATCATTACTTTGAAAACCTGAAATTTGTTAATCCAGGTATGCAGCTCATCTTGCCAACTCAGTGAGTAGCAAATCTATCAGTTCTACCATGTACAGTGTTTAATGATATGTTGGTTGCTGCGTGCAACTAATTCTTTTCCTTTTTGGCAGGAATTGGCTGATTGCTATTTCATCAAGGGAATGTGGTGGCAGCTTCAAGCTTAAAATATTTTGACATAATACAAGAGTGACTCTGTTCACTGGATTCCAAGGCTGTCTGTTCTGTAGAAATGAATTTACTCAGGACTCTGGTTTTTGGGGCTCAGCTAAACAGGGATTAAGTAAATTTTTAATGGTTTTTATACATCACTGGCAAAACCCATCTATTAAATGCATGAAAATTTTACAGTTGAATCAGAAGAGAACTGTCAATGGACATAAAGCATTGCCAAATAGACATATCATTTGTCCTCACTCATAATACAGCTAATACGTCTGCCTTGACGTGCACTGAACAAGACAGAATCTACTGTACATTTTGAGACTGTAAAACTTCTTACCTTCTGTATCTTATTACCTTTATCAAATTCCTGTGCTGAATCAATATCTATAAAATATTACAAAAAGAATTTGATGTATAAGCCATTAAAATGACATGATGAAGACAAAGCATCTTCCCCCAAAGGGACCTTGAATAAATGGTAGTTTTATTATTATTATTATTATTCTGAGAAGAAATTTCAGCTTCATTAGTACCATAGGATTAAGAAGCAACCCAGCTTCTCATAAATAGCTATTTGTGTATTTGATAGCTAAAGACTAAGTTAGGGCAGACTCCATCTATGTTGGATTTTTTTAAACATGTAAAAAATATCCTTTGAGATCTCAACTCTGAAAACTATAGAACACTTATGAAAGAAATTGAAGAGGACATAACATAATGGAAAAGCATTCCATGTTCATGGATTGGGAGAAGAAACACTGTTAAAATGTCTATACTACCCAAAGCAATCTACGTATTTAATGCAATCCTTATCAAAATACCACCTAGCATTTTTCTTTTGCAAAGCTAGAACAAATGATCCTAAAATTTGTATGGAACCACGAAAGACCCTGAATATCCAAAGCAATCATGAAAAAGGAAAACAAAACTGGACATATCATGATTCCATATTTCAAGCTATATTACAAAGCTGTAATAATCAAGACAGTATGGCACTGACACAAAAACACATGGATCAATGGAACAGAAAAAAACAACCCAGAAATGGACCCACAACTATATGGTCAATTCATCTTCGACAAAGCAGGAAACGGTATCCAGTGGGAAAAAGATAGTGTCTTCAACAAAAGATGTTGAGAAAACTGGACAAAGATATGCAGAAGAATGAACTGGACCACTTTCTTACACCGTACACAAAAATAAATTCAAAATGGCTAAAAGACCTAAATGTGAGACAGGAAACCATCAAAATCCTTGAGGAGAACATAGGCAGTAAGCTATTTAACCTTGGCAGGAATAACTTCTTACTAGACATGTTGCTGAAGGCAAGGGAAATAAAGGCAAACATGAACTATTGGGACTTCATCAAGGTAAAAAGCTTCTGCACAGCGAAGGAAACAATCAACTCATCAAGATAAAAAGCTTCTGCACAGCGAAGGAAACAATCAACAAAATTAAAAGGCAGCCTATGGAATGGGAGCAGATATTTGCAAAGTACATATCTGATAATGGGTTCGTACCCAAAATCTATAAAGAACTTATCAAACTCAACACCCAAAAAACAAACAACCTAGTTAAGAAATGGTCATAGAAAAAGCCTAAATGTCCATCAACTGATGAATGGATCAAGAAGATGAGGTTTATATATACAATGGAATACTACATGGCAATGAGAAAGAATGAAATCTAGCCATTTGTAGCAAAGTGGATGGACCTCGAGGGTGTCATCCTAAGTGAAATAAATCAGGCGGAGAAGGACAGATACCATATGTTTTCACTCATAGGTCTAACAGGAGAAACTTAACAGAGGACCATGGGAAGGGGAAGAGGGGAAAAAGAGGGAGAGGGAGGGAGGCAAATCATGAGACTCTTGAATACTGAAAACAAACTGAGGGCGGAAGGGGGAGGGGGTAAGGGGACGGGGGGTGATGGTCATGGAGGAGGGCACTTGTGGGGAAGAGCACTGGGTGTTATATGGAAACCAACTTGATAATAAACTATAAATAAAAATAAATAAATAAAAATAAAATAAAATATTCTGAAAAAGAAAAAAATAAGAAATGGGCAGAGGCCACCAATAGACACTTTTCCAAAGAAGACATCCAGATGGCTAACACACATGAAAAGATGCTCAACATCATTTATCATTTGACTCATGAATGGATAAAGAAGGTGTGTTATCTATATATAATGGAATATTACTCAGCCATAAAAAGAATGAAATTTTGCCATTTGCAACATTGTGGATGGAGCTAGAATGCATTATGCTAAGCGAAATAAGGCAGTAAGAGAAAGACAAATACCATAAGATTTCACTCATTTGTGGAATTTAAGAAACTAAACAGATGAACAAATGGCAGGGTGGAAGAGAAGAGAAGAAACAAACCATGAGAGATTTATCAATAGAGAAAAAACTGTGGGTTAATGGAGAGAAGTAGGTGGGAAATGGGTTAGATGGATGAAGGATATTAAGGAGGGCACTTGTTGTGATGAGCACTGGGTGGGTATTGTATATAAGTGATGAATCATTGAATTCTACTCCTGAAACCAACATTGCACTGTATGTTAACTAACTAAAAAGGAAATTTAAAAAAATAAAAAATAAAAACCAATAAAGCCAAATATAGAGATTTGAAAGAAGGAAAACAGTATCATTCAAGCACAAATAGTATCTGTATGGAAACAATGTAGGGAAACAATGTATTTAATAAATACAGTTGTTAAATGCATTTTTATATATATTGAATATTTAAATGAATGAATTAATGATTAAATAAATGAGCAAGACATGTATACAGAACTGTGTTCTGTGTACCAGGTCATATAAAATAAAATTCTTTTAGAAGTGGCAGAAGGTCTTAAAGATCTTATAATCTAACTCATAATATTATGGATGAGAGAATAGAGGTAAAATAATTTGCTCAATCACAGTAGTAGTTGGTGATAGCCCAAAACTCATAATGATTGCACCTCTTTTGATGACAAATCGTATGGGCTTTCTCCAATATACTTTAGAGCCTGAGAGCTACAGAGAGCATTACAAAGAGCATGAACTTGAAAGGCTTTTGAGCTCAGTTTTGCATTTTCCAGTTTTGTGTTCTTGGGCAAGTCATTTAACCTCAATCTTAATTTCTTATCAGTGATATAACACTACCTGACAGGGCTATGGCAAATGATATAACTTGTGTAAAGTACCCAGCAAAGAGTAAACATGACTTGGTAATTTACTCCTCTGCCTTTGATGTAGCATATTGTAAAAAGCATCATGTGAACACAGGGTATCAGTCAGTTCACTGAGCCTACATAATTTACTTTTAATTCAAAATTAACACCAGAGCTGATCTTAACATATCATTTGCTCTCTGAAGGTGGGTAACAATTTTATCTCCACATGACGGGAAACCTCATTTCACTTTTTTCCCATCTAAGAAAACACAGGTAATGAATTGGTTATAGTATATATTGTTATGGATAACTTAACTTGTCTTATGTGCTTGAATTCTTCTCTATTATGATGCATGGGAGGTGGTAAATTATCTCATTTGAGTTAGGCTTGGAAATTTTCTGATAATTTTTTGTACTCCATTCATACTTTAGTTACATTATTGGCCTCAAACTGTTTATCCCTTTTGACCCCATTCTTCTGTTTGCTTAGATTCTGTGGAAGATTCTGTTATTGGGTACTGAGGGTTCTTTTTTTATGTTTTTTATTTATTTTTGAGAGACAAGGAGAGACAGCGTGAGCAGGGGAGGGTCAGAGAGAGAGGGAAACACAGAATCCAAAGCAGGCTCCAGGCTCCGAGCTAGCTGTCAGCACAGAGCCCGACACGGGGCTCGAACCCACGAACCATGAGATCATGACCTGAGCCAAAGCTGGACGCTTAACCAACTGAGCCACCTAGGCGCCCCTGGGTACTGAGGGTTCTAAAAGCAAACAACACTGTCTTCTGCGTGCTAGAATGACTGACAGTCTCTTTGAAAAGAGATGTTGCATCTAGAGCAGGGATCAATACAAGCCAAATAAATTAAAAACAAGATAAAAGACCCAGGTCATCAAACATCTTTGCCAGTATTTTTTACTGGGGAAGTAGATATTCAAGCATTTTTCCATTTTGGGAAATGAAGAATAACATTTTGACTTTTGCTCATTTTATTTTCTTCACATGAAAACAAATAAATGATAGAATGATTAAAACAAGAATTGGTGATTAATATGGGATTTATATATTATTATTAATAATACACATGAGGGGAGCTAAGGTGGTGGCATAGTAGAAGGACCCTAGGCTTGCCTTGTCCCTTGTACATGAATAGATAATTATCAAATCATTCTGAATATCCAAGAAATTGATGTGAGGACTGACAGAACAAACTGCACAGCTAGAGGGAGAGAAGAGGCCACATTGCAGAAGGTAGGAAGTGCAGAGACATGGTTTGGGGGAGGAACAGATTGTGGGTGCTGTGGAGAGGAAGGAGACCTGTTTGTGGAGATAGGTGAGAGTAGAGTGCATAGAGATATGCACAAGGAGATCACTTCCCCAAAGCCATTGGCTGGGAAAATGAGAGGGGATGATTTTTATTAGATTTTGCAACCAGCCGAGCTCACAAACTGGAGTTTTAGAGTTTTGCGGGCTTGGCTGGGATAGAGCCCTGAGAGCATTGCCCTACCCTGGAGAGAAAGCAGGCAAGCAACCCCGCGACTGACTGAACGATCTGAGGATAGCCTATGGCACACGGAGAGAGACTGCTCACTCTTCTTGCCATTGCGAGAGGTTACATTTGCAGAGAAACCTCCCTGGGGACAAAAGAGCCATCAGGCACCATTTCCCTCCCCCACTCTTCACCATACGCACAGAGACACCTTCTGAGGGTGGCAAAACCAGACACTGGCTGTTTAGCCTGCTTTGCTCCAAATCCCATGCCCCTATGCTCTTGGGCTACTGTCCTCAGTCAAACCTGCATCAGTCCCAGTACAACGAGACCTTGCCCCAGAAGACCAGTGTAGGTCCCTGCCACACCACGTCCTTAAAGTTTGGAGATTTTAAAAGTCAACAGGCTTGGCTCGTATAGAGCTCAAAGTGCCCTGTGCTATTTCAGGCAGGCAAGCAACCTGGAGACAGACCCTATGAAAATTGCTATCTCAGAAATGCCTGGGTCAGGCAAGGGGAAATTATTCACTCTTCTGGGAGTGCTTCCCTGACAGCATCAGACATGGAGTCCCTTCTCTGGGGACAAAGGAGCTGGCTGGCACATTGCCCTCCCTTGCCCCTCAGCATAAATCAACTTCACTAAACAGCACAGCACCAACACTGGCTGCCTAACCTGCTTACACCAAGTCCTGCCCCACTGCACTCTGCTGGTACTGCTTTTCTCAGGCAAGCATGCCTAAGGACCAGCGCCATGGGCCTCTTCCCCAGAAGGCCAGCAGAAACCCCCACAACCACCATGTCTACTGACCATGGAGTTCTAGTGGAAGTACCATTGGGTCTCATTTAACAAGCAGACTGACCACGCCTAGTTAAAATTCACCACACTCTTGCTAAGATCCAAACACTGCCCACTGCAGGCAAGGAGAGCCTCTGCAGAAGACTAACCTGAGGGATAATACAGCCAAAACACAGTAGCAGAGTGCATGCAATACATACCAGAGACACTCCCTGAAGCTCCAGGCCCTGGACACCATATGACCTCTTCTTCATAGAGCCATTACTCTCAGGAAAAGGAAACAAAATAGGCTTCTCTAATGAAGAGAAGAAGACAGAGACCTGGACAAAATGCCAAGATGGAGTAACTCACCCCAAAAGAAAGAACAAGAAAAGGTCGTGGTCATACATCTAATAGAAACAGAAATAAGTAATATACCTCATGGGGAATTTAAAACAACAAGGATATTCTGTGGTCTTGAGAAAAGCATCAAAGACATGAAGGAGATCCTTACTGCAGAGCCAAAAGAGTAGAAAAACAGTCAGAAATGTAAAATGAAATAACCGAGATTCAAAACCATCTGGATGTAATGACCACAATGATGCAAAAAACAAAGGAATGAATAAATAAATGATATAGATAAAAAATAATGGAAAATAATGTAGTTGAAAAAAAGGGAGAAAGAACTACAGATTATGGGAATCAATTTAAGGAACTCAGTGATTCCATCAAATGTAGTAACATTTGTATCATAGGAGTCCCAGAAGAAGAAGAGACAAGGGGGCAGAAGGTTTGAGTAGATAATAGCACCAAACTTCCCTAATCAGGGGAAGGAAACAGACATCCATATCCAGGAGGCACAGAGAACTCTCATCAAAATCAACAAAAGCAGGCCAACTCCAAGATCTATTGTAGTTAAATTTATGATATATAATGATAAAGAAAAAATCCTAAAAGCAGCAAGACAAAGAAGTCCCTAACTTACAAGGGAAGACCTGTAGGCTAGCTGTGGATCTCTCCACAGAATCTTGGCAAGCCAGAAGGGTGTGGTATGATATATTCAAGGTACTGAATGGGAAAACTCTGCAGCCAAGAATACTCTATTTTGCAAGGCTATGAAGAATGGAAGGAGAGATAAAGTTTCCCAAACAGAAACAAAAGGAGTTTGTGACCACTAAACCAGCCTTGCAGGAAATATTAAAGGGGACCCTTTGAGTGCTAAGGAGAGACCACAGATGACAAAGAGAAGAAAGGATCAGAGAAAATCTCCAGAAACAACAATAAAACAAGTAATGGAATGGTAATAAGTACATATCTATCAATAATTACTTTGAATGGAAATGGACTAAAGGCTCGAATCAAAAGACATAGGGTGTCAGAATGGATAAATAGACAAGACCCATCTATAAGCTGTCTCCAAGAGACTCATTTTAGACCTAAAAACACCTGCAGGTTGAAAGCAAGAGGGTGAAGGAATATTTGTCATGCAAATGGATGTCAAAAAAAAAAAAAAGAGTAGCAATACTTACATTGCTACTAGTCTTTTTTCTTCTTG
>CM053579.1:90103966-90118151 GCA_028646485.1 Cryptoprocta ferox
AGCAGTCTAAAACCTTTGGGATGGGGGCCTGTGTGGCTGAATTGGTTAAGTGTCCAACTTCAGCTCAGGTTATGATCTCACGGTTTCTGAGTTCAAGCCCCATGTGAGGCTCTGTGCTGACAATTTGGAGCCTGGAGCCTGCTTCAGATTTCATGTCTCCCTCTCTCTCTCTGCCCTTCCCCTGCTCACATTCTCTCTCTCTCTCTCTTTCTCTCAAAAACAAAGAAACAAACACTAAAAACAAAACCTTTGGGATGCAGCAAAGGTGGTCATAAGAGGGAAGTATATAGCAGTACAGGCCTACGTCAAGGGGCAAAAAAAACCTCAAATATACAACCTAACCTTACACCTAAAGGAGCTAGAAAAAGAACAACAACTGAAGGCTAAAGCCAGCAGAAGAAGGGAAATAATGAATATTAGAGCAGAAATAAATTATATATAAACAAAAAGGGAAAAAAAGAACAGTAGAAGAGATCAATGAAATTAAGAGCTGGTTCTTTGGAAAAATTAATAAAATTAAAAAATCCCTAGCCATATTTAAAAAGAGAAAGGACCAAAATAAATAAAATCACAAATGAGAGAGGAGAAATAACCAATACTACAGAAATACAAACACTTATAAGTGAATATTATGAAAAATTACATGCCAACAAATTGTACAATCAAGATGAAATGGATAAATTCCTAGAAACATACAAACTATCAGAACTGAAAAAGGACGAAATAGAAAACTTGAACAGACTGATAACCAGCAAAGAAACTGGATCAATACTCAAAAATCTCCCAACAAATGAAAATCCAGGGCCAGATGGCTTCACAGCTGAATTCTGCTAAACATTTAAAGAAGAGTTAATACCTATTCTTCTGAAACTATTCTAAAAAATAGAGATGGAAGGAATACTTCAAGATTCATTCTATGGGCCAGCATTACCCTGATTCCAAAACCAGAAAGACTCAACTAAAAAAGAGAACTACAGGCCCTTATCTTTGATGAACATGAGTGCAAAAATTCTCAACAAAATACTAGCAAGTTGAATCCAACAGCACATTAAAAGAATCATTCACCACAATGCAGTGGGACTTATTCCTGGGATGCAAGCTGTGTTTCAATATTTGCAAATCAATCAATGTAATACACCACATTAATAAATGGGTAAGAACCATAAGATCCTTTCAATAGATGCAGATGAAGCATTTGAGAAAGTATAACATCCATTCATGATTAAAAAAAAACAACAACAAAGTAGGGATACAAGAAACACACCTCAGCATCATAAAGTCCACAGCTTTCTCCTCTACTATCAGGAAGAAGACAAGGATGTCCACTCTCACCACTATTATGTAACATAGTACTGGAAGTCATAGACTTAGCAATCAGACAACAAGAAGAAATTAAAGGTATCCAAATTGTCATGGAAAAAGTCAAACTGTCACTAATCGCAGATGACATGGTACTCTATATAGAAAGCTCAAAAAACTCCACCAAAAAATTCCTAGAACTGATATACAGATTTAGCAAAATTACAGGATACAAAATCAATATACAGAAATCTGTTGCATTTTTATACATCAATAATGAAGCAGCAGAAAGAGAAATCAAAGAATCAGTCTCATTTACAATTGCACCAAAAAACTTAATATGCTTAGGAATAAACCTAGCCAAAGAGGTAGACAGATCTGTCCTCTGAAAACTGTAAAACGCTGTTGAAAGAAATTAGAGGTAACACAAAGAAATGGAAAACATTCTATGCTCATGGATTGGAAAAACAAATATTGTTAAAATGTCTACACTACTCAAAGCAATCTACACTTTTAATGCCATCCCTATCAATATACTACCATCATGTGGGGAATAAGCTTAGGAATTCCCTGAGCCCACACTGATGGGCTAACAAAGCATAAAGAATTAGAAAGCCATAGGATGAACACCTATCTGTCATAGACTCTGGGTCTTAAGTTTTCTCTTGTCCAGCAAGAGAGCTGGATGCAGGATTAAAAATGCAAGAGAGACTAATGTCCATGAGGGGACAAGAGCCCTAAGTAAGGGTCCTTGCTTCCTTTTTATTAGGATCAGAAGGCTTAAAATCATGATGGGTGTGCATAGAGAGACAGTGAAACCAGGAACATTAACTCATGGCAGTGGGGGAAAGGGTGTTTTTAAGATATGTGGTGTTAGGGGTTTGGGTCAATAGAAAACTAGATTCTGGTGCTGAGTGAAAGGTTGTTTACAGCAAACACGAGGCCCCACCTCTGTTTACCTAAACTGGCCTAGGAGATAAGAAAGACAGAGCATGGCTACCTCAGGGTCAACAAGGCATCTTTCTTTTGCTAACTAGCTCTCCTCTGGGCAACTTTACCCACTGCTGAGGTCTATAGCCCTATTTACCTGTTTACCTAATTTGGTCCTTCCTTCCTGTGAAAGCAGCTTTCTGCTATTGTCCTATACCTTTGTCCTATACTGGGGGGCCTTGCCCCATTTACCTAATCTTATTTACCTAATCTTGTTTACCCAAACTTGGATGTGTCCATCCTATGGCTTTCTAATTCTTTATGCCTTGTTAACCCATCAGTGCAAGCTCAGGAAATTCCTAAACTTATTCCCCACACTATCATTTTTCAGAGAAGTAGAACAATCCTAGAATTTGTATGGAACCACAAAAGACCTTGAATTGCCAAAGCAACCTTGAAAAAGAAAAGTAAAGGTGGAGGCATCAGAATTCTGGACTTCAAGTTATATTACAAAGCTTTAGTGATCAAGATAGTATGGTACTGGCACAAAAACAGACACTTAGATCAATGGAACAGGATAGAAAACTCAGAAATAAACCCACAACTGTATGGTCAATTAATCTTTGACAAAGCAGGAAAGAATATCCAGTGAGAAAGACAGTCTCTTCAACAAATGGTGTTGGGAAAACTGGACAGCAACATGCAACATAATGAGACGGGACCACTTTCTTACACCATGCACAAAATTAAATGCAAAATGTATGAAATACCCAAATGTGAGACCTGAAACCATAAAAATGCTAGTGGAGAACATAAGCAGTAACCTCTTTGACATTGGCTGAAGCAATTTCTTTCTAGATATGTCTTCTGAGGCAAGGAATACAAAAGTAAAAATAAACTATTGAGACTTAATCAAAATAAAAAGCTTCTGCACAAGGAAGGAAACAACAAAACTAAGAGGCAACCTATAGAATGGGAGAAGATATTTGCAAATGACATATCTGGTAAAGGGTGAGTATCCAAAATATATAAAGAACTTCAAATAATTCAGTTAATAAATAGGCAGAAGACATGAATAGAATTTTTTTTTCCAAAGAAGACGTCCAGATGGCCAACCAATATATGAAAAGATGCTCAACATCACTTATCATCAGGGAAATACACATCAAAACAACAATGAGATCACATCACACCAGTAATAATGGCTAAAGTCAACAGCGCAGGAAAAAACAGGTGTTCTTGGGAATGCAAACTGGTGCAGCCACTGTGGAAAACAGGATAGAGGTTCCTCACAACGTTATAAATAGAACTACCCTATGATCCAGCAATTGCACTATTAGGTTTTTACCCAAAGTATACAAAAATACAATTTTGGAGGGGTACATGCACCCCAGTGTTTATAGCAGCATTATCAATACTAGCCAAACTATGGAGGGAGCCCAAATGTCCATCAACTGATGAATGAATAAAGAAGAGGGGTGGTATGTATGTGTGTATATATGGAATAGTATTCAGGCATAAAAAAGAATGAAATCTTGTCATTTGCAATGACATGGATGGAGCTAGAGTATTATGCTATGTGAAATACGTCAGAGAAAGACAAATACCATGTGATTTCATATGCAAAATTTAAGAAACAAAACAGATGAACATAGGAGAATAAAAAACGAGAGGTAATCCAGGAAAAATGCTTAAAATATAGAAAATAAACTGAGGTTTACTGGACAGGAGGTGTTGGGGGGATGGGTTAAGTAGGTGATGGGTACTATGGAGGGCACTTTTCGTGATGAGTACTGGGTGTTTATGTAAGTGATGAATCACTAAATTCCATATTGAAACTAATATTACCCTGTATGCTAACTAACTGGGATTTAAATAAAAACTTGAGAAAAATACACACTAGGAACTTCTGAGCTATTGTTACTTAGACAAGAGTCCTGTGGACTAGGGAAACATAGTCTTAGATAGACAATTTAATCAAGGTCATACAGGGAGTGGATGGAATACTCAAACCCAGGTCTGCTCTTAATCCTACTTAATATTGCCTGGATATTAATCAGTTTACTCACAGTTTAAAATCACAGTGAAAAAAGAGAAGTATAGTCCAAATACTTATAGATTAGCCATGCTGGGTATTACCCACTGGAAGCAAGCTGATCACTGAAAATCAATTTACCAAATACCATTTAGCCTAAAGCTTAATTTGTCAAATGACCATTCTACCAAATGGCCAATTTTTCAAATTTACCAAATTTAGCAATTTACCAAAAAATATGATTTGTTTTCAAAGACTAAGAATACACATTAAATGAATACCTTTATGAATGTATCCTTTATTGATATATTTATATTTGAGAATATATTTAAGTTACTTCATTTTATTCATAGTTATCTTCCTTATAAATATGTTGTTTAAAAGAATAGGTTTATAGAAGTCTATACTATTCAATGACCCTTAGCTTTTGACCAACTGAACATTACTTAAAATTTTATTTTTATTCATAGTTATCTTCCTTATAAATATGTTGTTTAAAAGAATAGGTTTATAGAAGTCTATGCTATTCAATGACCCTTAGCTTTTGACCAACTGAACATTACTTAAAATTTTATTTTTATTCATAGTTATCTTCCTTATAAATATGTTGTTTAAAAGAATAGGTTTATAGAAGTTTATGCCATTCAATGACCCTTAGCTTTTGACCAACTGAACATTACTTAAAATGCTGCTAAGAATATAGGTATTTGAATATATTAATTAGGTAAATTCAACACTATTCCTTAAAACATGCTTTTGGTAACTTGATAAATTTAGAAAATTTGGTAAGGTGGTCGTACAAACTTTCATGTAAATACAAATCACCCAAAGTGATCATGTAAACCTTAGTGTGTATCATTTGGGGATCCTGTTAAAGCAAAATCTGAGTCTCTATGTCTGGGAGGGGCCTGACAGTCTGCATTTCTAACAAACTCCCAAGCAATGCTTATGCTGCTTGTTTCAGACCATTCAAATTATAAGTAACATAGATTTATAGGGAGGTAGCTTTCAGTGGATCAATACGGGTGAACTGAAGTAGAATTGCATACATCACAACTATTTCACTCCCTCACTTGGAATGGCCTTTGTTTTAGACATCCTATATAAAGAAGATTTTACTTAGGTATTAACATGACTAATCTTCAAACTGATATAGATTTGGGTAAAAAGACAAAAGCAAAAATTGCTTTTTATTATTATTATGTCAGTAATCTAAATAATTTGAGGAAAGCCATGATACCATCTGCTGTCCTGTCTAACCTTGCCTATGCTCTAAGCATAAAATGTGTCCATAGAAGTTTTAGCAGTTAGAATTATGCATACTTAGAGTTAAAGCATAATAATGGAACTTTAGCAACTCACTGACAATTTGAAGTACCTGTTTTTATTGTATTTAATTAAATATGTCTGTCAGGTTTTTAAAAACTGAGGATAGAAAGAAGTATGTTATACATTATAGTTATTTGACCAAAATTATCTTGCTAAATGAGATATTATCAATAGTCAGGAAGAATATTTACAGCTCTGAAGAATATTTTGTTATACTTGCAGAATTGCTTTTTGCTTTGAGAAAAGTATCTTTCAAGTAATTTACCTCAAATATCCAGTTAAATATGATTGGTAATAGAGCTAAGTTATACATTTTGTTTAGTGCAGTAGGTCTCAACCTTGGCTGTAATTTGGAATCACTGGGGAGCTTTAAAAAAAAAAATCCCAGTACCCAAGCCTCTCCCCAGATTAGCTAATTTAAATCATTGGTGTAGATTTTTTAATCTCTTCAGATGATCCTAATATATACTCAGTCTAGTGATGCTTTTCTTATTCTCTGAGTTTATGTAATTGCTCTCTATTCTTTCTTTCTGAGCATGCTATTATATAGGAACCCTAGTAATACTCTACCAATTCTTCCTGTTCTTTTGGTTTCTTACACATAGAGCCATCTGTTAAGATGGCAGAATTTTTGCTTATAAATTGGACTAAGGCACAAATGCCAGACAAATCCATATATGGGTAATCTTTATAAACCCATTATTTATTTTATTGCAAAACTGAAACCTCCCCCCATCCCTAAGCAATAATTATTATTTGAAACTTATGTCTTTGGCCTGGGTTTATATATAATCATTGAACAACAAATAGGCAGAGAACTAAAGCAATGACAATTTGAACAGACACAAGCAGTTCACTCATTCTATTCAACAATATTTTCATGGCATATAGTTCCATTTTTTAAAGGCTGGGATTGGACACTTAACAAACACTCTTCAGTATTGTTTTTTAAGGTTCTACTGAGTTTCTGAAAATGTTTTACCATGATACTAAGAACTAAAAATTGTGTGAGAAACTGATGTGCTCGTGTGTGGGCTTTTAATGACATTGCTATGTGTACAAATACTGTTGTCTTCTCTTTCTTGTTAAAAAAAGGGAGTGCACATTGGTGTAATCAGGAGGATAAAGTTTTTGAAAGCTCAAATGGAGATTATTAATTTTTTTCCTCCATTCTACCCAGTACTTAACACTTGACTTACCATATATAATACATTTGGCTGGTGTAGAGGAAGATAATTTGGGTTGAAACTCATATAGGATGAATCAAATAGAATAAAGATGTTTTCTTTCTAAAACAATGATCTTAATCCAAATAATCACAAAAATTAAACATTAAGTAAGAAAAGAATAGGACCTTTTCAGAAATAGGGAAAATAAGTCAGATGTAACATTTAATAACAGAATAGAAGTAATGAAATCAGAAACCAGAAAATCTGACTCTTTTAAGCACTCAAATTATTATAGAATGAGTTTTCTATTGGTCCAAATACATATTAACTTGGTTTTTTTCCTGAAAGATATTTTAACACATAATGATTAGGGGTAAGACATGAATCAGATAATAATGGCTTAGAGAAGGGAAAACCTGGAGAAAAGGAATGGGGTCAAAAAGCATTTTGTGAAAAGTGTATTTAAGAGAGAACATTATTGACACTTGAATTGGTGAACCTAAGGATAAACTAAACATTTATCAGGATTGCTTCATTACATTTAATTTCATTAATTTACAATTCTAAATTGTTAATCAAGAAGTGACACTGAAAAACCATCATGCTGTTTGCCTTAAATTTATACACTGATGTATGCTAATTATTTGTCACTAAAACTGGGGGTATAAGAGTAGTAGAGATAAGTGAATTATAGTTTACTTTTGCAATGGGATATCATACAGGAATGAGAATATGAGAATATTTAAAACCACCAATATTCAAAACAAAGTGAATCTCATGAAAATAATATTAATAAAATAAATCATATGCAAAAAAATGATACTATACATTATTTTTAAGGACAAGATAGAGGGAAAGCAAAGAGCAGGATAGGATAGAGAGGGGCTCTCAAACCTAACAAAACCTGTTCCCTTTTTATAACAAATAATTTTGTAGACCCTCTTTATTACCCTGAAATGTAATTCATATATAATGTAATCTGCTTACATAGACAAGATTTAAAAAAGCAATAAAATATCCAAATTGTAATATAAAGGAAAAATAAAAGGAAAGTAATTTAGTTTCAATATGTTTTATAAAATATAACACATTACATAGAAATATGTAATTTATAATATGTTTCAATATGCATTTAGGCATGACTGCACTTTAAAACATGATGTCCATTGCTTGGACCCATTATTATAATCAATGTGAATACAGCAGCTACAGCTGCAGAGTGATACAGGTGTGTTGTATTGATGACTCAGATACATATGCTGCATTGCCTAAGGGATATGGGTTTCCTGAAGATAAACAACTCTTGGTAAAGTTTCAAACAAAGCTCAGGAAACAAATATAATCTTCCTTTAATTTATACAGTGTCTGCATTTCTAGAAAATTCAGTGCAAATTAACACCTTGCAAAAAACACTTTTATGACCTGGAGTTAGGTTCTAGGTTTATAAATTCTTCTGCAAGACTGGTAAGACATTAGAAACTTATGCGGAGGGGCACCTGAGTGGTTCAGTCAGTTCAACTGCAGACTCATGATTTCAGCTCAGTCATGCTCTCAGGGTTGTGAGATGGAACCCTAGGTCAGGCTCTGTGCTGACAGCACGGATCCTGTTTGGGATTCTTTGTCTCCCTCTCTCTCTGCCCCTCCCTGGCTTGCACATGTGCTCGTGTGCATGAGCACATGTGGATGCTTTCTCTGTCTCTCTCTCTCAAAGTAAATAAACATTTAAAAAAAGAAAAAACTCATGCGGCATATAGAATAGTTGTTTGCTACATGTTAGTGTACTGCTCATTGTAAGAGATCCATCATTCCTGGCTTACCAAATACCTATGCCATCCCTAAATCATTGTGAAAATTAAAAATCACCCCTCAAATTTCCCAAATACTCCTTAGTGGCAGTTCTGAGCCTGTTGAATGTTGGGAGCCCAGCACACACTTCAGACAAAGATTTCTGTGACTTCGGACCTAACATTCTCTGCAAAAAGTTACATCATTTTGAATCTCAGTTGAGAGAATCAGAGGGAATGGAACTAGGAGTGCAGAAAAGCTAGTTTTCATTTTAAAGTTTAGAGACTCTTTTACTGGAGAGTTGATCAATCATATGGCAGCTTCAAGACTTTTTATCTGCTAGCGCTCTGTGGGGATCTTGCCCTATATTCTTCTGGGGCTCATATCTCATTATTCTCAAGGTAAGAGTTACCCTAATACAGTACAATTTTTTTTTCCTTTTTGTGGTTCTTGCTTTATTAGATCACCCCCTTTTTTAGGTGGAGGAGGAAAAGCAAAATCTCAGTGGTACTCATCTCTACACTACCAGATCCCCATCCCTGTCCCAAACCCTTACTACATCTTCAAATCAGAGGCTCTTTTCCACCTTACACCTTGGGAGTACTAGGGTGTTAGCCCAGGCTTTGGGGCTAGGTCCTATGAGTCTAGGCAGGGACAAAGAATGACAAGATCATTGGAACTGAGAGCATGTTTCCAAAACCCAAATTCTCATTCTCCAACAGGAAGATGAAAAACAAATGCCTTTAACATATTAGAGTAGTACTAGTTGAATTTACTTTTTTCTCTTTATAGCAGTAAGCAGAAGTGATATATGGTATTATTTGTTTACGATTCTTCTTTCCCTCTCTGTCCTTGACTCAGATTCTCCATGTATAGAATATACTTCCTTAATCCACTAATAGTCAGCTTGGTCATGTGATTTGCTTTAGTCAATAAAATGTGGGCAGAATTGGGAGTATGATAGTTTTCAGCTATAGGCCTTAAAGAAACATGGAAAGTTCTTGCCAGCTCTCTTGCAAACCTATCCTCTGTCATGAAAAAAAAAGAACCCATTAATTGTTGAATAGCTGCTGGTTCTGAATAAAGAGATATACAAAATAGACATGCAATCACTCATAGCCAGGAGCCAAGCCAGGCAAGTTTAGTCAAGTCCATTTGACCAACAGCTGATCTGTAGACCTGTAAAAGAGAAATAAATATTTGTATTTATATGGTTGTAAGCTACTGAGAATTGGAGATGGAGCAAGGGTAGGGAGAAGTCTTTTTTTATTAAACAGCATTAATGTAGAAACTCTGACTAATAGAACAGACAGTTTCATAGTAGGCATCTCACAACATCATGAACAGAGACGCCCTACATTGAGTTATGGTCAACAGCCAGGTTTGCCCCTTGAAATATAGGCTCTGACTTGGTGACTCAGTAAGGTACTTAAGGTTTTTGGAAGGGAGTAGGTAGTAGGTGGTAAGAAGAGATCAGTACCCCTGAGAATATTCCTAGCCTAAATTTTCTTGAACTGAGTGGTCTATTAAAGCAAGAGTTGCATAACAAAAAGTTTGCAGTGTATCAAGGGTAACTTATTTGAGACTGGTGAGATCTGAGCCCCAGAAGACTATTGGGCAAGATCCCCCAAAACATTAGCAGATAAGTCTTAAAGCTGCTGTATGATTGATATGCCCTCCAGTTTCTTTACACTTTAAAATTCTTTCATTCAATGCAATGAATGAAAAAGAACTCTAAAGGAAATGGATAGAAATAGCAGTAAAATTATACTCCATGGGTCTGAAAAAAAAATTAAGGAGAAAAATCTGAAGCAGTTTGGTATAAATTGTAATGGAGACGGTACTGAAGAGCTCCTTCAAAGTTAATTCACACTTAGAGACTTGGTAAGGAAACCTGAACAGTTATGTTGGACTTAGGGGCATCATTTACACAGCTGAAGGGAATGCTTGGATTGCCAGTTGACGTTACCATGGAGAACCTTATTAAATTAAGTCTAATGAAGGAATGGGATGAAACATCATCAACTTGCATCAATATTTCAAGTTTCACGGGATCATAGAATATTTTCAAGCTGAAAGGGATCTTGGGGTTTGGTCTAATGCTTAATTTTTACTAGGAAATTGAGATGCAAACATTGAGTTGGTCTGCCCATAGCAAATTTGACTCAAAGATCCTGAGTCTTTTCATCTTTTGTTCTTTGTCTTTTTTATTCTAAATTCTAATCAATGAATCAAATTATCCTGGGGAAGACAAGAAAAAAATTTTTTTCTTAAAACTGCTACCTAATCTATTCCTTGAAATTTTGATATTTTGCTGAGAAACTATGGGCTTTTGATTCAAATTCTTCTTTACTTTCTACTCTGACATGGCATTGAAAATATTTTTCTTTCTCCTACTATTACTTCGAAATTGTAGTACTTCAAAGCCTTATGTACATTTAAATTTTAAAAAAATGTTTCTTTTTGAGAGAGAGAGAGAGAGAGAGAGAGAGAGAGAGAGGGACACAGAGCGCAAGCAGGGGAGAGACAGAGAGTGAGGGAGACACAGAATCTGAAGCAGGCTCCAGGCTCTGCGCTGTCTGTCAGCGCAGAGCCTGACACGGGCCTTAAACCCACGAACCGTGAGATCATGACCTGAGCCATAATCAGATGCTTAACTGACTGAACTACCCAGGCACCCCTGTACATTTTAATTCATAGAGGAGGTGCTGGCAAAACACAAGTGGCCTCAATGAGAGGTTTTTAAATTCCTAAAGATATATACCAACAGAAATACAGATGTCTGTTTAAGGGAGGATAAAGAATGCCTAGAATACTTCCTACTTGCTCTCAGTGAGTTTTGGGTAGCCTTTTTTTAAAGAAAATTTTTGAGATAAATGTATATTATATGAAGTTGTAAGAATAACACAAAGGAATCCAGTGTACTCTTTACCCATTTTCCCCACATGGTAACATCTTTAAAAGGTAGAGTACAATACCACAGAAAATATTGACATTGATATAATCCACCAATCTAACTCAGATTTCCCCAGTTTTACCAGCATTCTTGTGTGTGGCGGGGGGGTGGCATTTAGTTCAATATAATTTTATCACATGTGCTCATGTACTACTACTACAGTCAAGAAAAAAAAAACAGTTTTGTCACTAGAAGGATCTCACCCAGCCCCCATCCTGATACCTCATCTGTTCTCCATTTCTATAATTTTGTCATTTCAAAATGTTACTAACTGAATTATATAGCATGTAATCTTTTAAGATTGACTTTTTAAAATTCAGCATAAAGTCCTAGAAATTCATCCAACTTGTTTCATGTATCAATAGTTCATTCCTTCTTATTGCAGAGTAGTAGTAGTCCATTGTATGGATATATAATAGTTTGTTTAATCACTTACCTGTTGAAAGACATCTTCATTGTTTCCAGTTGTTGGTTATTATGAATAAAGCTTCTATGAACACTTGGGTATAGGTTTTTGTGTAGACAAAAGTTTTTATTTCTCTGAGATAAATACCCAAGAGTGCAATTGCTGGCTTGTGTGGTAATCACATATTTAGTTTTTAAAGAAGTTCCCAAACTGTCTTCTAGAGTGGTTGTATCATTTTACATTTACACCAGCAATGTGTGTGTAACCCACTTTCTCCAAATCCTCACCAGCATTGGTGTTGTCGCTGTTTTTTAGTCATACGAATGAGTACACTGCACTATCTCATTATTGTTTTAATTCACATTTCCCTGATTATCAATGATGTTGAACATTTTTTCATGTACTTGATGCGATGTGACTATTTGGATAAATTTATCAAATTTCTACTTTTATGGATTCTGTTTTTGGTGTCAAGTATGAGAACTCTTTGCCTAGCCCTGGATCCTAAAGATTTTCTCTTACATGTTTTCCTGAAAGTTTTATAGTTTTATGTTTTATATTTAAGTACATTATCCATTTTGAGTTATATTTTTATGTGTAAAGACTAATTAAGTCAAGGTTCCCCCCCCTCATTTGTGTTCAATTGCTCCAGTATCATTTGTTGAAAAAGCTGTCTTTCCTCTTTTGAATTGTTTTGCTTATGCACCTTTGTAAAAAAAAAAAATTAAGTAAACATACTGATTTGGACTTTTTCTAGTTTCTCTTTTCTACACATTGATCTATGTGTCTATCCCTGTGCTCATATGACATTGTTTTGATTATGTATCTATATAGTAAGCTTAATATTGGGTAGAGTGATTCTTCCCATTTTATTCTTCTTTTACAAGATTGTTTTAAGTATTCTACAGCCTGTATTTTTATATGAATTTTAGAATAATAATCTTATATCTATAAAAATATTGCTGGAATTTTGATAGGAATTAGATATTAAACCTATAAATTAATTTGAAGAGAATTAGCATGTTTGTTATGTTGTCTCCTCTAATACATACATGATATATCTATTTTATTTATTTGTTTATTTATTTATTTATTAGAGAGACAGAGACAGAGCATGTGCAAGGGAGGAGCAAAGAGAGACGGAGAGAATCCCAAGCTGGCTCTATGATAGCAAGGTGTTGGAGCCCAACACAGGGCTCCATCTCACAAACCATGAGATCATGACCTGAGCTGAATCCAAGAGCTAGACCCTTAACCGACTGAGCCACTCAGGCACCCAAGTCTTTCCATTTATTTAGATCATCTTCGATTTTTTAAAATCAGCATATTGTAATTTTCAGCATATAAAACTTGTATATGTTTTGGTAAATGTGGAACTAAGTATTTACTTTTCTTTGGAGTGATGATAAAGAGTATCAATTTTTTAATTTTGTTTTTAATTCTGTATGTTCGCTGTTAGTATATAAAAATGCAGTTGTTTTTTGTGTTGATATTATGTTTAGTGACCTTTCCAAAGTACCTTATTAGTTTTAGGGTATTTTTGGTGATTGTTTGGGATCTTCTACATAGATAATCTTGTCATCCACAAATAGGGACAGTTATTTTTTCTCCTTTCCAAACTGTATGCTTAGTATTATTGTTATTATTAGTAGTATTATTAGTCTTATTACAGTGGCTTTAACTTCAAGTTATTTTGAATAAGAGTGGTGAGAATGAACATTTTTCCCTTGTTACCGAATTCAGAGAAAAAGCACCCAATCTTTCTCCATGAAGTGTGATGTTGACTGTAGTTATTGTGTAGATGCTCTTTTAAAAACATTTTTTTAATGTTTGTTATTTATTTTTGAGAGAGAGAGAGAGAGCACAATCAGGGGATGGTTAGAGAGGGAGATGCTGAATCTGAATCCGAAGCAGGCTCCAGGCCTTGAGCTGTTAGCACAGAGCTCAACACAGAACTCAAACTCACAAACTGTGAGATCATGACTGATGGATGCCCAACTGACTGAGCCACCCAGGTGCCCCAGTGTAGGTGCTCTTTTTCAAGTTGAGGTAATTTCTCTCTATTCTTAAGCTGCTGAGACTTTTTATCTTGAATGAGTATTGTGAAATGCATTTTGTGAAATGCTTTTTTCTTGTATCAATCGATATGATATTACCTATTTTCTTTAGTCTGTTGGTACAGTGGATTACATTGATTTTCTTTTTTTTTTTTTTTTAAACTTTATAGTTTATTGTCAGGTTGGTTTCCATATAACACCCAGTGCTCTTCCCCACAA
>CM053579.1:90118651-90157999 GCA_028646485.1 Cryptoprocta ferox
AGGTTGTCTTCTTTCTGGCGTCTGTTTCTTCTTTCCCCCACTTGCAAATCCAAGTTTTATCCCTTCAGTCCTTCTCAGTTCAATCCATACGGGCGTGCGCGGATTACAGAGCTCCCTGCTCGTCCGCCATCTTGTCCTCCTCCTCGCAACCAACCTACATTGATTTTCAAATGTTAAATCATCCTTGTGTAACTGGAACAAATTCTACTTTGTCATGGTATATAAATCTTTTTATGCAAATTTGGATTTGATTTGCTCATATGTATTGTGGAGAATTTTATATATAAGTTCATAAGAGATGTTTTTCTGTAACTTTCTTTTGTAATATCTTGTATTTGTTTTGGTATAAGAGTGATACTGGTGTCATGGAATAATTTGGGAAGTGTTCCCTCTTCTTCTCTTATGTGGAAGAGTTTGTGTAAAATTAATGTTAAATCTTTTTCAGTGTTTTGAACAATTCTGTGCAACTTTCTGGGCCTGGAGATTTCTTTTGCAGGACCTATTATTTTATATTTTTTAAGGGTTTATTTATGTATTTTGAGAGAGAGAAAGAAAGAGGGAGAGAGGGGGAGAGAGAGAGAGAGAGAGAGAGAGACAGAGAGAGAGAGACAGAGAGAGAGAGAGCATGCAGGGGAGGGGCAGACAGAGAAGGGGATAGAGAATCCCAAGCAGGCTCTGCTCTGTAAGCTCAGAGCCTGATGTGGACCCGCGATCTCACACATAACCGACTGAGCCATCCAGGTGCCACCAGGAGCTTTTAAATTATAGATTCAATTTCCTGATTAGGACAATTCAGATTATCTTTTTCATCTTAATTGAGTTTTGGTAGGAATTGGTTCCTTTCTTCTAAGTTGTCACATTTATGAGCATATTGTTATTCATATTTGTATGAGTTTCTTAGGGCTGACATAATAAAGCTTTACAAACTGGGTGACTTAGGAAAACAGAAATTTATAAGTCTAAAATCAAGGTATGGGCAGGGCCATGCTCCCTCTGCTTCCTCTGAGAGAGATCCTTCCTTAATTCTTCCTGCTTCTAGTAGCCCCAGTTGTTCCTCGGTTTATGGCAGCATAATTCCAATCCCTGATTTCAACATTACATGGCATTTTCTTTGTGCCTCTTCACATTGTCCTCTATGTGTATCTGTCTCTATGTCCAAATTTGTCTTTTTTATAAGGACATCATTCATATTGGATTAGAGCCCATCCTAATGACCCCATTTTAGTTGATTAACTCTGTGAAGATTCTATTTCCAAAAAACAGCTCATTCTGAGGTACTAGGTGTTAGGACTTGAACATATCTTTTTTGGGAGCACATAACAGTATTATTCTCTTATTGTTCTAATGACTTCATTATCTCTAGTGGTAGCCTCAATTTTATTCCTGATATTGATGATTGTGTTTCTTCTTTTTGTAAGTCTTCCTAGAGGTTTATCAGTTTTATTGATTTTTTTCAAAGAACTAGCTTTCTGTTTCATTGATTTTCTTTTTTAAAATGTTTATTTATTTTGAGAGAAAGAGAGAGAGTGTGTGCATGTGTGCACGTGAGTGGACGAGGGTCAGAGAAAGAGGGAGATAGAGAATCCCAAGCAGGCTCTGCACTGTCAGGGCAGAGCCCAATGTGAGGCTCAATCCCATGAGCCATGAGATCGTGACCTGAGCCAAAATCAAGAGTCCAACACTTACACGACTGAGCCACCCAGTCACCTCAATTTTCTCTTTTGTTTCCCATTTTCAACTTCATTATTTTCTGCTCTTATGTTTATTATTTATTCCTTTTGATTTCATTGGGTTTAGTTTGCTCTTCCTTTTCTAATGTCTTGCAGTGGGAACTTAGATTAATTACTTTGGCATTTTTCCTCATATATATTATAAGCATTTCATACTGTAAATTCCCCTCACAGCATTGCTTTAGATGTATTCCATATATTTTGATGTGTTGTATTTTCATTTTAATTAAGTTTTATTTATTTTTAAATATTTTTAGACTTCCTCTTGGACCCATTGATTATTTCAAAGTGTATTGTTTAATATCTATATATTTAGTATTTTCCTGTTGTCTTTCTGTTATCTAGTTTGATTCTGATATGGTGGGAGAACGTAGTCTGTATGATTTACTTCTTTTAAATTTGTTGAGGGTTGTTTTATGGCCCAGGATATAGTGTATCTGCTGAATGTTACATGGGTGCTTGAAAAAATTGAGTATTCTGCTGTTGTTGGATGGAATATTCTATATATGTCAATTAGATCCTGTTGGTCGAATGTGTTGTACAGATTTTCTATATCCTTGATTATTTTCTATACTAGTTCTATCTGTTGTTGAAAGGGAGATTTTGATGTACCCAACTATAATTTTGGATTTGTTTGTTTTTCTTTTCAGCCCTATTTGTTTTGCTTTATATATTATGAGGCTCTTCTGTTTGGTATGTACACATTTAGTATCATTTTATCTTCCTGGTATATTAATCATTTTGTCATTATGTAGTATCCCTCTTTGTCTTCTGTAGTTTTATTTGCTCTGAAGTCTACTTTATCTGATATGTATAGAGCCACTTCTGCTTGTTTTTGTTGTTTGCATGGTGTATCTTTTCCCATCTTTTTACTTTCAACTCATCTGTGTTGTTGAATTTGAAGTCATTTTCTTGTATATAACATATAGTTGGGTCATGTTTCTTAGGTATTATACCAATTGATCTTTCAGTCAGTTTATTTAGGGCATTTACTGTTAAGGTAATTGTTGATATTTTAGAGCTTAAGTATTCCATTTTATTATTTTTTTCTGTTTGTTTACACTGGTTCTTGTTCATTTGTTTCTCTTTCCTACCTTCCTGTTGGCTACTTGAAAATTTCTTAGAATTTCATCTTGATTTATTTATAGCATTTTTAATGTATATCTTTTTATTTTATTTCATTTTTTAATATAATTTATTGTCAAATTGTTTTCCATACAACACCCAGTGTTCATCCCAACAAGTGCCCTCCTCAATGCCCATCACCCACTTTCCCTTCTCCCCCACCCCCCTATCCACCCTCAGTTTGTTCTCAGTGTTTAAGAGTCTCTTATGGTTTGCCTCCCTCCCTATCTGTAACTTTTTTCCCCTTCCCCTCCCCCATGGTCTTCTGTTAAGTTTCTGAAGATCCACGTATGAGTGAAAACATATGGTATCTGTCTCTCTCTGACTGACTTATTTCACTTAGCATAATACCCTTGAGTTCCATCCATGTTGCTACAAATGGCCAGATTCCATTCTTTCTCAGTGCCATGTAGTATTCCATTATATAAATAAACCACATCTTCTTGATCCATTTGTCAGTTGATGGACATTTAGGCTCTTCCCATGATTTGGCTATTGTTGAAAGTGCTGTTATAAACATTGGGGTACATGTTCCCTTATGATCAGCACTCCTGTATCCTTTGGGTAAATCCCTAGCAGTGCTATTGCTGGGTCATAGGGGAGTTCTACTGTTAATTTTCTAAGGAACCTCCACACTGTTTTCCAGAGTGGCTACACCAGTTTGCATTCCCACCAACAGTATAAGAGGGTTCCCATTTCTCCACATCCTCGTCAGCATCTATAGTCTCCTGATTTGTTCATTTTAGCCACTCTGACTGGAATGAGGTGGTATCTCAGTGTGGTTTTGATTTGAATTTCCCTGATGATGTGTGACATTGAGCATCGTTTCATATATCTGTTGGCCATCTGGATGTCCTCTTTGGAGAAGTGTCGGTTCATGTCTTCTGCCCATTTCTTCACTGGATTATTTGTTTTTCAGGTGTGGAGTTTGGTGGGTTCCTTCTAGATTTTGGATACTAGCCCTTTATCTTATATGTCAGTTGCAACTATCTTTTCCCATTCTTTCAGTTGCCTGTTAGTTTTGTTGATTGTTTCCTTTGCAGTGGATAAGGTTTTTATTTTGATGAGGTCCCATAGTTCATTTTTGCTTTTGATTCCCTTATCTTTGGAGCTGTGTCAAGTAGGAAATTGCTGCAGCTGCAGTCAAGGAAGTTGTTTCCTGCTTTTTCCTCTAGGGTTTTGATGGTTTTCTGTCTCACATTCAGGTCCTTCATCCATTTTGAGTTTATTTTTGTGTATGGTGTAAGAAAGCGGTCTAGTTTAATTCTTTTGCATGTTGCTGTCCAGTTCTCCCAGCACCATCTGTTAAAGAGATTGTCTATTTCCATAGGATACTCTTTCTGTTCTGCCAAACATTAGTTGGCCATACATTGTGGGTCCAATTCTGGGTTCTCTATTCTATTCCATTGGTCTATGTGTCTGTTTTTGATGCTTACAGCTTTGTAGTAGAGGCTAAAGTCTGGGATTGTGATGCCTCCTATTTGGTTTTCTTCTTCAATATTAGTTTGGCTATTCAGGGTCTTTTGTGGTTCCATACAAATTTTAGGATTGTTTCTTCTAGCTTTGAGAAGAATGCTGGTGCAATTTTGATTGGGATTGCATTGAATGTGTAGATTGCTTTGGGTATTATTGACATTTTAACAATATTTAGTCTTCCAATCCATGAGCATGTAATGTTTTCCCATTTCTTTGGGTCTTCTTCAATTTCCTTCATACGTTTTCTATAGTTTTCAGATATACAAATCTTTTACAGATATACAGATATAAAAGATGCACAGATCTTTTATATCTTTGGTGAGGTTTATTCCTAGGTATTTTATAGTTCTTAGTGCAATTGTGAATGGGATCAGTTTCTTGATTTCTCTTTCTCTTGCTTCATTATTGGAGTATAAAAATGCAACCGATTTCTGTACGTTGATTTTGTACCCTACGACTTTGCTGAATTCATCGATCAGTTCGAGCAGACTTTTGGTGGAGTCTGTCAGGTTTTCCATGTGGAGTATCATGTCATCTGCGAAAAGTGAAAGTTTGATTTCATCTTTGCCAATTCTGATGCCTTTTATTTCCTTTTGTTGTCTGATTGCTGATGCTAGGACTTCCAGCACTATGTTCAACAACAATGGTGAGAGTGTACATCCCTGTCGTGTTCCTGATCTCAGGGGGAAAGCTCTCAGTTTTTCCCCATTGAGGATGATATTAGCTCTGGGATTTTTATAAATGGTTTTTATGATGTTTAAGTAAGTTCCTTCTATCCCGACTTTCTCGAGGGTTTTTATTAAGAAAGGATGCTGTACTTTGCCAAACGCCTTTTCTGTGTCTATTGACAGGAGCATATGGTTCTTATCTTTTCATTTGTTAACGTGATGCACCCCATTGATTGATTTGCAAATACTGAACCAGCCCTGCAACCCAGGAATGAATCCCACTTGATCATGGTGGTTAATTCTTTTTATATGCTGTTGAATTCGATTTGCTAGTATCTTGTTGAGGATTTTTGCATCCATATTTATCAGAGATATTGGCCTGTAGTTCCTTTTTGCTGGGTCTCTGCCTGGTTTGGGAAGCAAAGTGATGCTTGCTTCGTAGAATGAGTCCAGAAGTTTTCCTTCCATTTCTTTTTTTTTTTTTTTTTTGGAATAGCTTGAGAAGAATGAGTATTAGCTCTGATATAAATGTCTGGTAGAATTCCCCAGGGAAGCCATCTGGCCCCGGGCTCTTACTTGTTGGGGAATTTTTGGTAACTGATTCAATTTCTTCACTAGTTATGGGTCTGTTCAGATTTATCTCTTCCCATTTGAGTTTTGGTAGTCTGTGTGTGTTTAGGAATTTGTCCCTTTCTTTTAGGTTGGCATATAATTTTTCATAGTATTCCCTCATAATTTCTTGTAATTCTGAAGGATTGGTTGTGATAAATCCATTTTTGTTCGTGATTTTGTCCATTTGGGTCCTCTCTTTTCTTTTTGAGAAGCCTGGCTAGAGGCTTATAAATTTTGTTTAGTTTGTCAAAAAACCAACTCTTGGTTTCATTGATCTGTTCAACTGTTTTTTTTTTTGATTCTGTATTGTTTATTTCTGCCCTGATCTTTATTATTTCTCTTCTTCTGCTGGGTTTGGGGTGTTCTTGATGCTCTGCTTCTAGTTCTTTTAGGTGTGCCGTTAGATTTTGTTTTTGTGCTTTTTCTATTTTCTTGAGATAGGCCTGGATTGCAATGTATTTTCCTCTTAGGACTGCCTTTGCTGCATCCCAATGGGTTTGGATTATTGTATTTTCATTTTCATTTGTTTCCATATATTTTTTTTAATTTCTTCTCTAATTTCCTGGTTGGCCCATTCATTCTTTAGTAGGGTGATCTTTACCCTCTATGCTTTTGGAGGTTTTCCAGACTTTTTCCTGTGGTTGATTTCAAGTTTCATAGCATTGTGATCTGAAAGTGTGCATGTTATGATCTCAATTCTTTTGTATTTATTGAGGGCTGCTTTATGCCCCAGTCTGTGATCTATCTTGGGAGAATGTACCATGTGCAGTTGAGAAGAAAATGAATTCCATAGCTTCAGGATGTAGAACTCTAAATATATCTGTCAAGTCCATTTGGCCCAATGTGTCGTTCAGGTCCTTTGTTTCTTTAGTGATTTTCTGTCTAGTTGATCTATCCGTTGCTGTAAGTGGAGTATTAAAGTCCCCTGCAATTAGCATATTCTTATCAATAAGATTGCTTATGTTTGTGGTTAATTGTTTTATATATTTGGGTGTTCCTGAATTCAGTGTATAGACATTTATAATTGTTAGTTCTTCCTGATGGATAGACCCTGTAATTATTATATAATGCCCTTCTTCATCTCTTGTTACTGCCTTTACTTTAAAGTCCAGTTTGTCTGATATAAGTATGGCTTTTCCAGCTTTTTTTTACTTCCAGTAGCGTGGTAGATATTTCTCCATCCACTCACTTTCAATCTGATGGTGTCCTCAGGTCTAAAATGAGACCCTTGTAGACAGCAAATAGATGGATCTTGTTTTTTTATCCATTCTGCTACCCTATGTCTTTTGATTGGAGCATTTAGTCCATTTACATTCAGTGTTATTATTGAAAACTTCATTGTGTTCTCTGTAGGATTCGTGCTTGTAGTGGTGTCTCTGGTACTTTGTGTTCCTTGCAACAGTTCCCTCATAGAGTCCCCCATAGGATCTCTTGTAGGGCTGGTTTAGTGGTGATGAATTCCTTCAATTTTTGTTTGTTTAGGAAAATCTTTATCTCTCCTTCTGTTCTGAATGACAGGCTTGCTGGATAAAGGATTCTTGGCTGCATATTTTTCCTTGCGCTTTTTCTATTCATCACATTGATGCGCTTCCTGTTCATCACATTGAAGATTGCCTGCCATTCCTTTCTGGCCTGCCAAGTTTTAGTAGATAGGTCTGCTACTCCCCTTATGTGTCTACTTTTGTATATTAAGACCTGTTTATCCCTAGCTGCTTTCAGAATTCTCTCTTTATCCTTATATTTTGCCAGTTTCATTATGATATGTTTTGCAGAAGATGGATTCAAGTTACGTATGCGGGGAGTTCTCTGTGCCTCTTGGATTTCAATGTCTGTTTCCTTCCCCAGATTGGGGAAGTTCTCAGATATAATTTGTTCAAGTACTCCTTCAGCCCCTTTCTCTCTCTTCTTCTTCTTATGGAATTCCTATGTTACAGATATTGTTCCATTTGATTGCATCACTCAGTTCTTGAATTCTCCTTTTGTTTTCCTGGATCAATTTATCCCTCTTTTTCTTGGCTTCCTCTTTTTCTATAATTATATCTTATAATTCACCTATTCTCCTCTCTGCCTCTTCAGTTCGTGCAGTGGCTGCCTCCATTTTATTATGCATCTCATTTATAGCATTTTTTAATCATCATAACTATTTTTAAAATCCATGATCTTTGCAGCAATAGCGTCTCTTTTGTCTTCTATGCCTTTTTCAAGCCCAGTGATTAACTTTATTGTTCTAAATTCTTATTCAGTTATGTAGCTTATATCTGTTTGGATCAATTCTTTAGCTGTCACTTCTTCCTGGATTTTCTTTTGTGGAGAGTTCTTTCATTTTGTCATTTTGGCTAGCCTTCTGTCTCTTGTACGTTTTAAAGGCTTGTTATGTGCTCTGCTCCTGCGAGTACTGCTGTATTAAAGGAGGCTCATACACTGTCCAGGGGTTGGCCATTCAGGAAGTGTTCTTTTAAGGGTGTCCGTTAGTCTCTCTTGTGACTTTGGTTATTTTATTTCCCTACACGTAGTGATGTTTTGGACTACCCACCATGTGTGCTTTGGTTTGGTCCTTGAAGTAGCCCTGGAAAGGAAAACAGACAGAGAACAAACAGGAAACAAAAACATGCAGATGCACAAACAAATCAAACAAGCAAACCAACAACAACAACAACAATAATAATAGTAATAATAATAAACAAAGGCCAGTCTAAAAGCATAAAACCAGAAATCCCAGCTACAAATAAAGAGCAAGGTGGAGGCAGTGCTGACAGAAGAGCATATACAAAGAGAGAAATGACAAGGATGGGGAGAAAGAGAAAATGAACATTGACCAGGCAGAGACACTAAAAGGCTTAATCCAGAGAGAGAGAAAAGAGAATATGGCAGGAGGCAAGGAGAAAGAAAAGAAGATAATATTACCCAGAGAAATTATATAGCCTGATTATTTCAGGAAGAGAGAAATGAAGGTAAAGAAGGAGGTGTAGAACATGCATCAAGAGGATGGATTAAATATGTCTGTTTAAGCAAACCTGTAACCAGAATAACCAGCCCAGAGGCAGGGAGAGATAAGAATGAGAAAAGGGAGAATATATCTGAATAGAAAGAATTGATCTAGAGTCAATCATGGCAATGCAGCAGCACTGGTCTTGGGGGAGGGGCCCTCTGTTTCTGCAGCATCTACAGGTTCCCAGCAACTACCCAGCGCAGGTGGGCGTGGTTTGGTGTAGGCAGGTCCCACCTCCACTTTGAGTCCTGCAGCCGATCCCTGAGGCCCCACCTTGGTGGTTGCAGGGAGAAAAATGGCGACCCCCCCCCCAGTCCCTTCTCCTCGAACCAGGTGTACCAAATCACTCCTTTGTATCCATTCTCACTGTGCCACGGGTACAACCAAGTTGGGCCATCTCCTGTGCCCCACGCCCAGCTGCGTTCCAAACTCTCAACTCCATGCTCATTAATGATGCTGCCTGAAATGTAATCTCACGAGCCAGGCACTTCAGAGCAAGGGATCAGTTCCTCCTGATGCCGACTGTGCCCCTGGGGTACCGCCTAACCCAGAGGGAACTTCTTTTGTCCCCTGGCACGGGGGATAGGATAGGATCGCTTTCCATCCTGGCCAAGGTTTTTCTCTTGTCCAGGTACAATCCTACATTTCCCCAGCCGCTCTTTCTCTTCCTCTTGTCTCTCTGCAGAAGGGGATCCCTCCCCTCTGTGCCTCCGTGTCCTAGCCCGTTTTCATCTCCCCCAGTTTGCAATCACGCACCTAGGAGGCTGTCTTCCTAGTAGACTCCATCTCCTTTCCTCCCAGACTCTTGAGGTTCAGATTCCTTTGGCTTCAGTCCTTCTTTGTTTGACAGATGTGGGTGGGGAGTACGGATCGCCCTGTTTCTCTGCCATCTTACCCCCATTTCAGTATCCTTTGAGTCTGGGAAAATGTTAAGTTCATGATAAGTAGTTAACAAAATGCTAATAAAAAGATAAATGAACAAAAGACCAACAGTGATGAGATAAAGACCAAAAGGAGGCAAAAACAAATGCATTGTTGCACAATGATAATTTATTGTCACTATAAAATTAAATTTTGATGGACAAAAGTAATGCTAAAATATGTGATTAAACTGTGTGACTGGGGCGCCTGGTTGGCTCAGTCGGTTAGGCATCTGACTCTTGACTTTGGCTCGGGTCATGATCTCATGGTTTGTAAGACTGAGCCCCATGTCAGGCTGTGCACTGACAGTGCAGAGCCTGCTTGGGATTCTCTCCCTCCTCTCTCTGCCACTCCCCCACTCAGACACACATGCACTCTAACTCTTTCTCAAAATAAATAACTAAACATTAAAAAAAACTGTGGGACTATTTAAAATAAATAAAAGTTTTTTTAACTAGATTGAATTAGCATATGGTTCTTTGGAAAGACTTAATTAGAATTATGGAAAGACTACCTTTTATTCTTCCAAATAATGTATTGTCTTCCTTAAGAAATATCTGAAAAGTAGAAGGAGAGAAAGAAAAAGTATCATTTAGACTTGACTTAATAAAAAACTTTTGATTGAAAAGTTCTTTTTAAACTCGATATTTTCTTTTCGGTTTATTTTTAAAATGTGCAGTGATTGATCTTGGCAGTATCCTTGTAAATTACAAAAGTTATTATCCAGACTGCCCAGCCAAGCAAGATATTTAAGCACAACTAAGAACTCTTAGTAATATAAAGACTGTTTAGAAAGGGAAGCTTTAAAAATTTTTTTTAATGGTTATTCATTTTTGGGAGGGGGGGAGGGAGAGGGAGAATGTGGGGGAGGGGCAGAGAGAGATGGAGACATGAAATCCGAAGCAGGCTTCAGGTTCCATACTGTCAGCACAGAGCCTGATGTGGGGCTCTAGCCCACGAACCATGGGGTCATGACGTGAACCAAAGTCAATGCTTAAATGACTGAGTCACCCAGGCGCCCTGTAGAAAGGGAGGCTTTTGATGCTTTGCCCTGATATGAAAAAAGATAGAAGGTGGTGTTACTTTTGTTAGAAAATTGTCAATGGACACTCACTGCACTCTATTTTTGTTATGATAGGAATTAATTTCCTACTGACATTTTTTTCAGAGACAGTTCTGGATCATTTCAGGAGCAGAGAATTATAATTTGGTGGGTGGCTGCCGAGGCCTTTTTACTACAGTGAAAGAGAAAGGGTAATAGGGAGTCATACTAATAAAGGGTTTAGGAATAATCAAAAGATAGAAAAACTGGAGAGCAAATCTTTTTTCATCATATTTCTTTTCCACATACTCCATGACTCTGTATTTTTGTGTACTCTGAAATGTAGTGCTACACGTGTAATTAAGAATGGGTTCTATGTGTGCTCTCTACTTACAAACATGTGGTTGCTACCATGGCAACAACAAAGGAACCAACAGAAGAGGCACTCTCTGATTAATGTAATTACACAGCAAGCTGTATAATACCCTTAAACAGCATTTATTTCTGCATGAAGAAGACATTAGAATGGATATTATGTTCAGTAAGTTAACATTCCCACATTCTTTAGGATCATGTGATTTTTATGTCATGATTAAGATAATGTTTATCTTGTTCATTCAATATCATAGCCTAGGAATAGCTGTATTGTATTTTAGTTCAATTCAATTCCTCAGAATAATTGTTGGGTGCCAACTACAGGGCAGGAACTATTTAGGCCTGCAAATGTTATAACCATGTGTATGGTGTGATCCCTGCTCTTGAAGATCTTACAGCCTAGTAGACCTAGACTATTACGAAAATATGATTTTTTTAAAGCCCAGAATGTTATATTAAATTGCAAGAACACTATTAATCCTTGTGAGTTGTCAGGGCATATTGTACTAGTCAGAGTCTCTGCTGGAAACAGATGGAATTCAAATTCGGTAATTTGAAAAGAGTTTAATAAAGGGACTACTTACAAGATGTGGGCAGAGTACAGGGAAATGACAGGGTTAGTGTAATACTTTAGGAGATGGTCACAACAAGGTGCTGTCACCACTGAAGGGATAAGGGAAGAAAACAGTAACTAGAACCTGGAGAGAAAGAAGAATTGCATGATAGAAATTGTGATTTTTAGTTGAAGATGTGGCCAGCCATAGTGATCCCACAAGGAGTCAAACAAATACATTTCTTTCTGTTTTACTGCCCTTTGATCTTCTGCTGGTGCTCTTCCCATTGTCTGAACCTAACAGGAAGCCAGAGGGTGAGGAAACCCATTGATGTAATTTACATAGGTCAGTCTCCCAAGGTACAAAGCAGGTGGAGAATAGTGGAGAGTGAATCTTGGAAGGCAACTGGGGAAGGGAAATGGAAGATATCTGGAATGTACATACATGTATAATGTATACATATATGCATATTCACTAAAGGCATACACACATACACCCATATACCATCCCTTAGATACACATGTCTATATAGTCAAACTTATATCTGTGTGTAGTGTCTGTATCCTCTCTTCTTTTTGCTGATTATGTCTCTGTAGAAGACCAGACCCATGAGGTTTGAGACCATTTCTGTCTCCAACACCATATAGTAGAGGCTGAATTAATTTTTGAATGAAGATCAAATTTTAATAAATGTGACCCCATGCATCATTTTTCTCTCCAAGTGGCATATGGACATATTTACAGATTAGGTGGTGATCACCAAACATTTCTAGACCACATTCCAATGAGTGTATGCTACCATGGGAAGAAATCTGAAATAGGAGTTAAGAGATAGTCATTCAGCAAACAATTTTGAACATTTATTGAGTTTCTGAGTTTGCTTCATTGGCTCAGCTAAAGGGAGGCACCAGCATGAGATTATAGGACATGAAGAGAGGTGGGGGGGTTGGGATATCTCTTCCCCATTCCCCTTGCTTCATGCCTTGCTTCTGGCTGTGATTGAGTCTCTCCATGACTACAACTTCCACTGTGTGTCTTCTTCATGGTTCCAGCTCTTACTGGTTTTTGTAAGACTATTTACTCCCCTTTCCCTTTCAATCCTAGGCTTGATTCACCTCTTGGTGTCCCAACTTTTCTTGTTGTTAAGCAGTCCCTTATTAAAATCTCTTCATTGGATCATCATAGTAGAGTTCTATTCCTGTGAGAACCCTAACTTATACACTTCTCAATTACAATTGCTAAAAACTACCAAGCAGCTGAAAAGTAGATATGGGTGACTATTCCTAATATTGTGATAGAAACAGTATGACAGGAAATGAGGCTTCTTTCCTATCCATAGTCCTGGGTCTAAGTATGAAGAAAAATAATTTTCCCTCCTCTGTAATATTTATAATAGTAATACAAGCACAGCTGACTTCTCTGGTTCTTGGGATATCAAAGATGTCATAAGTTTTCCTCTGTATTCTTATTTTTTTAAATTTTATTTATTTATTTTGAGAGAGACAGAGACAGCACAAGTGGAGGAGGGGCAGAGAGAGAGGGAGAGAGAATCCCAAGCAGGCTCTGAGCTGCCAGCATAGAGCCCGATGTGGGGCTTGAACCCATGAAACCACAAGATCATGACCTGAAATGAAACCAAGAGTCAGATGTCCATCTGACTGAGCCACCCAGGCACCCCCTCTGTACTCTTATAAAAACTCAGAATGTGAGAAATATTTGACCAATTAACTTTTCTCATTATGTACTATTTAGTAATATAATAAATGAATAAAAAAGAAAATTTGTTGTATTTAGTTCCAGGAAATATACTGATATTACATAGAAGCCAAACATAAAGATACTCTTGGAGGGCATTTCCTCTCAAAGACAAATTGATTCTCTTTGAGCATCAAGCATAGCTCCCATGTAATCTATCCCTTTTATTAAATCTGTTTTTAATTCCATGGTGGTGATATGTGTATTATACTTTCACTATTGTTTCCTCAAAGAAGAAATCCACTAAAATTTGTTGGTCTATTTAAGAGTCCCATTGTTAGTAAATTAGATTGGCCTCAATGAAATTGATTTGCTATCATAAAGCTGACATCAGTGTTAAACTAACCTGATATGGGGTTGTTGTTGACTCTATCAAGACAGTGACTTTACTATCAACTTCTCCTCATACTCTTGCCTCATTAAAAGAGGAAAAAATAAGTCCCCAAATGGTGGTTATATAGCTAGTTAGTGGGCGAGCAAGGGCAGTGACTCAGGCCTCTTAACTACTAGCTCAACCTCCTCCCTGATACCTAGAATCTGCACAGAAGCCAGACACTCAGAACCCAGTCATTTTACCTCACAATCCCATCTCATTTCCTTGGTTAACCTCTTTTAGAATGCTTCTTGAAATATGTAGTTCACTTGCCTGTGAGGCTATTACATAACTGCATGGCTCTCCCGTACATTGATTCACATCTTTCCCCCTGAAGCTTTTACCCATTGGCCCAAGTTCTGACCCTTGGAGTAATAAAGAACAAGTCAAATGCATCTTCCATGTGTGATACCTCTTTAGATATTTGAATTTAGTTATCAAATGTATCTTGTCTCCACATCCTTCTCTAGAGCTTAATAGCCAAATTCTTTAAAATGTTTCTCATGTGGGTATGCCTGGGTGGCTGAGTCGGTAAAGCATCTGACTTCAGCTCAGAACATGATCTCAGTTCATGAGTTTGAGCTCCGCATTGAGCTCTGCGCTGACAGCTCAGAGCCTGGAGTCTGCTTTGGATTCTGTATCTCCCTCTCTCTCTCTCTGCCCCCTCACTTGTGCTCATGCTCTCTCTCTCTCTCTCAAAAATAAATAAAAGTTTTAAGAAATGTTTCTCATGTGGTATTGCTTTGAATATATTGACTTCCAGTCTGATTGTCTTTATCCCCAGCTCAAAGTGTTTCTCCTGGCACTTATCAATGGCTGTGTTAGCTGTGGCTGTAAGTTGACAGTGAATGGAAGGTATTTCACATTATAATTTATATAATGCTAGAAGAAAAGCCAATGACACTGAATGGAGAAGGTAAACACAAAAAGAATTAAGCATCTTAGGGACAAATAGCTATTATGATCTTGTATATCCTATTTGCAGTGCTGAGACTGAATATATATATATATATAAAGCAGGGATGTCAACTGTATAGTTTATGGTTTTTCTGTCTGTCACTTCTTTCATGAAATACAACACCCATGAGGATGACTGTAAATATGAAACAAATTAAAAAAAAACAACTGAGCTAACACAGGCAGTAATGAGATAATAATTTTATTTTTTTAATTTATATTTTAGTTAATATATAGCACACTGTTGGTTTTAGGAGTAGAATTCAGTGATTCACCACTTGTGTACACACCCAGCGGTCACCCCAAGTGCCCTCCTTAATACCCATCACCCATCTAGCCTATCTCCCACCCACCTCCCTTCATCAACCATGTTTGTTCTATATCATTAAGAGTCTCTTGTGGTTTGATTCCCCTTCTTCTCTTCCCCTATCCTACCCATATGTTCATCTGTTTTCCTTCTTAAATTCCAAAAATGAGTGAAACCATATGGTATTTTTCTTTTTCTGATTGACTTATTTCACTTAATACATTCCAGCTCCATCCATGTCATTGCAAATGGCAATATTTCATTCTTTTTGATGGCTGAGTAATATTCCATTATATATACCACATTTTCCTTATCCATTCATCAGTCAAAGGACATTGGGCTCTCTCCCTACTTTGGATATTATTGATAATGCTGCCATAAACACTGGGGTGCATGTACCCCTCCAAATATGTATTTTTGTATCCTTTGGGTAAATACCTAATAGTGCCATTTCTGGATTGTAGCGTAGTTCTATGTTTAGTTTTTTAGGGAACCTCCATACTGTTCTCTAGAGCGGGTACACCAGTTTGCATCCCCACCGACAGTGCAAGAGGGTTCTCCTTTCTCTGCATCCTTGCCAACACTTGTTGTCTCTTGTGTTGTTAATTTTAGCCATTCTGACAGGTATGAGATGGTATCTCATTGTGATTTTGATTTGTATTTCCCTGATGATGAGTGATGTTGAGCATCTTTTCATGTATCAACCATCTGGATGTCTTCTTTGGGAAAGTGTCTATTCATGTCCTCTGCCCAATTCTTGACTCGATTATTTAGTTTTGGGGTGTTGAGTTTGATAAGTTCTTTAGAGATTGTGGATACTGACCCTTTATCAGATATGCCATTTGCAAATATCTTCTCCCATTCTCTTGGTTGTCTTTTAGTTTTGTTGATTGTTTCCTTCACCGTGCAGAAGCCTTTTATCTCAACGAGGTCCCAATTGTTCATTTTTGCTTTTGTTTCCCTTGCCTCCAGAGATATGTCTAATAAGAAGTTGCTGTGGCTGAGGTCAAAGAGGTTGCTGCCCATGTTCTCCTCTAGGATTTTGATGGTTTCCTGTCTTACATCCATTTTGAGTTTATTTTTGTGTATGGTGTAAGAAAGTGGTCCAAGTTCATTTTTCTACATGTCACTGTCCAGTTTTCCCAACACCATTTGCTGAAGAGCCTGTCTTATTTCATTGGGTATTCTTTACTTGTCAAAGATTAGTTGGCCATACATTTGTGGGTCCATTTCTGGGTTTTCTATTCTGTTCCATTGATCTATGTGTCTGTTTTTGTTCCAGTACCATACTGTCTTGGTGATTGCAGCTTTGTAATATATCTTGAAGTCTGGGATTATGATGCCTCCAGCTTTGGTTTTCTTTTTCAACATTACTCTGGCTATACTGGGTCTTTTCTGGTTCCATACAAATTTTAGCATTGTTTGTTCTAGCTCTGTCAAGAATACTGATGTTATTTTGATAGGGATTAAGAATGCTTGTGATATTTTGATAGGGATTGCATTAAATGTGTAGATTGCTTTTGGTAATATGGACAATTTAACAATGTTTGTTTCTACAATCCATGAGATAGAATTATTTTCTATTTCTTTGTGTCCTCTTCAGTTTCTTTTATAAGTCTTCTATAGTTTTCAGAGTAAAGATCTTTTACCTCTTTAGTTAGGCTTGTTCCTTGGTATCTTAGTATTTTTGGTGTAATTAAAAAAAATTTTTAACATTTATTTATTTTTTGAGAGAGAGAAAGAGGAGAGTGAGTGCGGGAGGGGCAGAGAGAGAGAGAGAGAGAGAGAGAGAGAGGGAGACACAGAATCCAAAGCAGGCTCCAGGCTCTGAGTTGTCAGCACAGAGCCTGACATGGGGCTTGAACCCACAAACCGTGAGATCATGACCTGAGCCAAAGTCGGACACTCAACCAATGAGCCACCCAGGCGCCCCTTTGGTGCAATTTTAAATAAGATTGATTCCTTGATTTCCTTTTCTGCTGCTTTGTTATTGGTGTATAGACATGCAACAGATTTCTGCACATTGATTTTATCTCCTGCAACTTTGCTGAATCATGTGTTCTATCAATTTTTTTGGTGAGTCCTTTGTGTTTTCTATATAAAGTATCATATCATCTGCAAATAGTCAAAGTTTTTCCTTGCTAATTTGTATGCCTTCTGTTTCTTTTTGTTGTCTGATTGCTGAGACTAAGCAATTATTATGTTAAATAGTAATGGTGAGAGTAGACATCCTTGCCTTATTCCTGACAGCAGGAGAACGGTCCTCAGTTTTTCCCCATTGAGGGTGATATAGCTGTGGGTCTTTTGTATATGGTCTTTATGATGTTGAGATATGTTCCCTCTATCTCTACTTTGTGGAGGATTTTTTCAAGAATGGATACTATATTTTGTCAAGTGCTTTCTCTGCATCTATGGACAGTATCATATGACTCTGTATCAAACCAGCCCTGCAGCCCAGGAATAAATCCCACTTTTTCATGGTGAGTAATTCTTTTGATGTACTGTTGAATTGGATATGCTAGTATCTTGTTGAGAAGTTTTGCATCTATATTCATCAGGGATATTGCTCTATAATTCTTTTTTTTAGTGGGGTCTGTGTCTGGTTTTGAAATCAAGGTAATGCTGGCTCTGTAGAATGATCTTGAAAGTTTGCCTTCTATTTCTATTTATTAGAACATTTTGAGAACAGTAGGTATTAACTCTTCTTCAGATGTCTGGTTGAATTCCCCTGGGAAGCCATCTGGCCTACTACTCTTGTTTTTTGGGGAGTTGTTTATTACTTATTCAATTTCTTGGCTGGTTATGGGTCTGTTCAAATTTTCTATTTCTTCCTGTTTCTGTTTTGGTAGTTTGTTAATTTCTAGGAATTTATTTCTTCTAGATTGCCCAGTTTGTTGGCATATAATTTTGCATAGTATTCTCTTATAATTGTATTTCTTTGGTATTTGTTGTGATCTCTCCTCTTTTAGTCATGATTTTATATATTTGGGTCCTCTCTCTTTTCTTTTTGATAAGTCTGATTAGGGGTTTATCAATTTTCTTTATTCTTACAAAGAACCAGTTCTTGGTTTCATTGATCTGTTCTGCTTTTTTTTCTTTCTGTATTATTTATTTCTGTTCTAATCTTTATTTTTTCCCATCTTCTGCTGGATTTAGGCTTTATTTACTGTTCCTCTTTGTGATCTTATAGTTTTCTTTCCCTCTTCTTTTCAGATTTATTATTTTCCATTATTTTATCTTCTGTGTCACCTATTCTCTCCTCTGCTTCTTCTCTGCTTCTTCAATCCTCTTTGTGACTATATCCAGTCGGTTTTGTATCTCAGTTACAGCATTTTTAAATTTCAGCCTGACTAGTTTTTAGGTCTTTGATCTATACAGCAAGGGTTTCTCTGGTGTCTTCTCCAGACACTATAAGCCCAGCTTGTACTCTTATAACTTTTGTTCTAAATTCTTGTTCAGATATATTGCTTATATCTGTTTTGAGCAAGTCCTTGGCGGTGATTTCTTCTTGATCTTTCTTTTGGGAAGAATTCCTCTATCTTGTCATTTTGGCTAAGTTTCTGTTTTTTGAGTGTTTTGGAAGCTTGTTATGTTTCCTGCGCCTGGGAGTAATGCTATCTTAGAAAAGGGTCATACACTGTCCAGGGCCTAGCACTCCAGGAAGTGGTTCTGGTGTGTGCTGCGTGCACTCTGCTATTGCGTTTTTGCTGCTCTTTCCTGCTGCTCAGTCATCTACAGAGCTTCTCCTTGCTTGCAATATGGAATGTTTGGACCTTTAATCTGGTGTGCTTTGATTTGATTGTTAAGCCTAGAAAAAAGAAGAAAAAAAAGCCTGATCCCCCACCAAAAGAGAGAAAAGGAAAACAAATGAAAAAATCAAACAGACGATCAAAAAACTATAAGCTTTATTCTAAAGAAAAGGAAAAAGAAAAAAAGAAGACTGATCCAAAAAATAAGAGAACAGGTAATGAAACAAATTATCAAATCAACAAAAAACTATAAGCCTGATTCCAATAGAAAAAAAGAATAAGAGAAAAAAAAGTAAGCCTGGTCCTATTTCCACCAGAAGTACAGGTGTCATTTTGAAGCACTTGATTTTCAGTGCACTTGGTGCAGTGCTGCCAGTGCTGGTCGTCTGGAGAAGAGGCCTGCTACACTGGCTCAGAGTCAGTCGCTCCAGTAAATATGTAGTTGCCAGGCATAGAGGGGCGAGGTTTGGTGTAAGTGGGTCCTGCCTACACTGGGGGCTGCTTGTGTTGCTCTCAGAAGTCCCACCTTGTTGGTGTTGGGGGGAAAATGGTGGCACCCCAATCTCTCAACCCCAGACAGGGGATCTCACCCCCTGCTGTTCAGGCAGCCCTCACATAATATGGAGGGCAGTCAGCTGGCCCTGCACCACAGCTCTCCTGCATTTTTTTCCTTGGTGCTCGCTGGGATTCAGAACTCAAAATCTTGCAGAATCTGGCGCCACAGAGACCTGCCCCCCCCCCTTGAGTAGAACCTCTCCATGCTATGTCTGATGTCCTTTGTCCCAGAAAAACAGTCCCTCACCTGTGCAGTGTGTGGAATCTCTGGTGCAGCACTGCTAAAAGCAGCAACAGAATTATATGCCCTGTGTGTGCCTCTGTCCCCTGCCAATGAAAGGCCTTTTGCTGGTGCCTACAGGGTCTTTTGTCCTTGGGGAGGCAATAAGTCCTTTTCCAAAAGTACTCCAGGAAGGGTAATGTGCCACAGTCCAGCTCCAGCAGGTCCAGGGCTCCCTGGACGGACGGTGTCGGCAAAAGGGAGTGAGAGAGCCTAGGCTTCTTTCTGATCACCAGGCAGGCATCTCTGGACTGACTGGAGAGTCAGCCTTTTTTATTGAAAAAATGTATAGGCTACAAAACAGGAGTGGCAATTGCCTTAGACAATGATTCCTGATTGACAAATTCATTGATATGTAAAAATTTCCCAGAACATAGATTGGTGGAAGACTCATGTATAATCTTTATCAATAGTGATTGATTATAGGTGATTTAGATGCTTATCATATGGGGAAGGAAGGTGCCCTCAGCATTCAAATACAAGACAATGTTTTTAGCATAGCAAAAGCAAAGGTTAGTTCTTTGTGAGCAGGGTTCAATAGCCCGTTTTATTGAGGGGAGGTAAAACAGGTTTCTCAGGAAATGTAATATTTGGTCCCATAAACACAAAAGAAGAAACTCCTATAATTTCCTTCACAAGGTACAGTTCAGAAATGGCTTTCAGCAGTAATGTTCTATTCCAGTGCGCCTGAGATTCCTACACCATGTTTGCATAGTAGGGCCAGCTTCCTGCTTTATCCCAGGAGCTCAGGTGACAGCTCCGAAGAAAGTCACGCACTTCCAAAACCTCAGAGTTTGAGCTCCACACACTGTTTGAAAAAAAAAAAAAAAAAAAAAAAAAAAACTGTGACACTCAGTACCTCTCGCTAGTCTGTGGTCCAGAGAGGTTTTCCTCTTTTGTGTACCCAATGCTGCACTCTTTCAACCCCTCTTTTCTCTCTTTCTTTCTTTCTTTCTTTCTTTCATTCTTTCTATTTTCTTTCTTTCTTTCTTCCTTATTTTCTTTCTTATTTTCTTTCTTTCTTTCTTCCTTTCTTTCTTTCCCTTTTCTCCACAGAAAGGGTTCCTTCCCCTCCACAGCACCACCATTTTTCTCTCCCCCAGTTCACTTCCATGCACCTCACACCTGCCATGCTGTCTAACTCCAACTGTGGAGATCCTTCTGCCCATCCACAGATCAATTTTCTGGGTGTTCCAAGTGATCTGACCTCAATCCAGCTGTGTTTGAGGGATGAGGAAAGTCCGGGGTCCCCCTACTTCTCTGCCATCTTAACTCCTCTTAGACCATAATTTGTAAAGCTTCCTGTGCATAGTCCTATAATGAGTTAATAGGGAAGAGCAAAACTGGTAAAGGGCAGCAAGATATTCATTTTAAATAAAGCTACTAAATTTTTTCAGATGGTAGATTATGTATTATACAAATGACCTTTTTACCCTTGCTTTTCTTACAAGTTTTACCTGATAGTTATGTTTCGTTTTGTCTGCTTTTGAACTTTAAATAACTGGAATCATACCGCATGATGTCTTTTGCTACTTTCTTCATTCTCTGATTATTATGCTTTGGAGATTCATCTATGTTGTGATGTGTCACTGTAGCTGATTCGTTTTTACTGCTCTGTAGTATTCCATTTTATACGTGTACCATATTTTGTTTATTCATTTTGCTATTGAAGAACATTTGGATTGTTAAAGTTTTTGGTAGTATGAGAGCACATTTGCTGCTCTGAACTTATGCATATCTCCTGATGTACAAGTGCAAGGGCTTCTCTATATTAGCCTCTTTATTTACTTTATCATTATTAATTTTTTATGTTGAAAAATTTCAAAGCTACAGAAAGATTGCAAGAATAAATTAATCTGTATTTTAATTGTTATACTTGCTGAATCATTTGCAAGGAAATTATAGATGTGCTCTTTTTTTAATATTATAATTTTTAATGTTTATTTTTGAGAGAGAGAGAGAGACAGAGCACGAGCAGGGGAAGGGCACAGAGGGAGAGCGAGATACAGAATCTGAAGCCGGCTCTAGGCTCCATGCTGTCAGCACAGAGCCCAACGCGGGGCTTGAACTCATGAGCTATGAGATCATGACCTGAGCCAAAGTTGGACACTTAACCGACTGAGCCACCCAGGAGCCCCAGATGTGCTCTTAACCCCCTGCTTACTTCAGCGTGTGTCTTCCAGGAATAAGACATTCTTTTACATAGCAACAATTATTCAATTGGGGACATTTATCCTTGATACAATAGTATTATCTTATGTAGACATACCTTGTTTTATTGTGCTTCACAGATACTATGTTTGTTTTTTTTTACACATTGAAGGTTTGTGGCAACCCTGTGTCAAACAAGTCATCAGCACCATTTTTCAAATAGCATTTGCTCACTTCATGTCTGTATATAACATTTTGGTAATTCTTAGAATATTTCAGACTTTTCGTTAGTGTTACATTTGTTACGGTGATCAGTGATCAGTAATCTTTGATGTTACTATTAAATAGTTTTGGGGCCCTTTGAACTGTGCTCATATACAGGATGGTGAACTTAATTGATAAATGTATGTGTTCTGACTGCTCCCCTGACCAGCCACTCTGTGTTTCTCTCCTTCTTCCTGGGCTTTCCAATTACCTCAGACACAACAATATTGAAATCAGCTCAGTTAATAATCCTGCAATGGCCTCTAAGTGTTCAAGTGAAAGGAGAGGTTGCACATCTTTCATTTAAATCAAAAGCTGGAAATGATTAAACTTAGTGAGGAAGGCATGTCGAAAGCCAAGATAGGCCAAAAGCTAAACCTCTTGTGCCAAACAGTTAGACAAATTGTGAATAAAGGGAAAACTTCTTAAAGGAAATTAAAAGTCCTACTCCAGTGAATATACAAATGATAAGCAAAAAGTTCTTACTGATGATATGGAGAAGGTTTTAGTGGTCTGGATAGAAGGTCAAACCAGCCACAACATTCCTTTAAACCAAAGCCTAATCCAGAGCAAGGCCCTAACTCTCTTCAATTCTGTGAAGGCCTAGAGAGTTAAGGAAGCTACAGAAGAAAACTTTGAAGCTAGCAAAGGTTGGTTCACGAGATTTAAGGAAAGAAGCCCTCTCCATAATATTAAAGTGCAAGATGAAGCATTGAGTGCTGATGTAGAAGCTATAGTAAGTTACCTGGAACATCTGGCTTAGATAATCAATGAAAGCGGCTACCCTAAACAACAGATTTTCACTGTAGATGAAACAGCCTTCTATTGGAAGAAGGTCATCGAGAAGAAGTCAGTTTCTGGCTTCAAAATTTTATAGGACAGGCTGACTCTTATGTTATGGGCTAATGTAGCTGGTGAGTTTAAATTGAAGCCAATGCTCATTTACCATTGTGAAAATCCTAGGGCCCTTATGAATTATGGTAAACCCACTCTGACTGTGCTATACTGTATAAATGGAACAACAAGGCCTGGATGACAGCACATCTGCTTACAACATAGTTTATCGAATATTTTAAGCTCACTGTTGAGACCTACTGCTCAGAAAAATAAATTCCTTTCAAAATATTAGTGCTCATTGACAATGCACCTGGTCACCCTAAAACTCAGATGGAGATGTACAGTGACATTAGTGTTGTTTTCATGCCTTGTAACACAACATCTATCCTGAAGCTCATGGATCAAGTAGGAATTTTTACTTTCAAGTCTTATTATTTAAGAAATATATTTCTTAGGCCTATAGCTGCCATAGATAGTGATTCCTCTGATGGATCTGGGCAAAGTAAGTTAAAAACCTGCTGGGAAGGATTCACATTCTAGATGTCTTTAAGTACATTCATGATTTATGAGAAGAGGTCAAAATATCAACATGAACAGGAGTTTGAAATTAACTGATTCCAAACTTCATGGATGACTTTAAGGGGTTCAAGACTTAAGTGGAGGAGTAACTGCAGATGTGTTAGAATTAGAAGAGAACTAAAATTAGTAGTGGAGCCTGAAGATGTGACTGAATTGTTGCAATCTCATGATAAAATTTCAATGGATGAATAGTTGCTTCTTATGGATGAGCAGAGAAAGTGGTTTCTTAAGATGGAATCTACTCCTGGCGAAGACACTGTGAAGATTGTTGAAATGACAACCAAGGATTTAGAATATTACATAAACTTAGTTGATAAAGCGATGTCAGGGTTTGAGAGGATTGACTCTAATTTTGAAAGAAGTTCTACTGTGGGCAAAATGCCACCAAACATTGCATGCTACAGTGAAATCATATGTGAAAGGAAGTGTCAATTCATATAGAAAACTTCATTGTAGTTTTATCTTAAGAAATTGCTATAGCCACAGTAACCTTTAGCAACCATTACTCTGATCAGTCAGCAGCCATCAGCATCTAGGCAAGACCCTCCACCAGCAAAAATATTGTTACTCATTGAAAGCTCAGATGATGGTTAGCATTTTTTGGCAATAAACTATTTTTTTAGTTAAGGTATATGCATTGTTTTTTTACATATGATATGGTTGTATACTTAGTAGACTACAGTATAGTGTAAACATAACTTTTATATGCATTGGGAAACCAAAAATTCATTTGACTCACATTATTATGATATTTGCTTTATTTTGGTGGTCTGGAATGATCCTGCAGTATCTCTAAGGTATGCCTGGATAGTAATAAAAGTTATATGAACATGATCTCTCTCTCTCTCTCTCTCTCTCTCTTCTTCTTTCTCTCAAAATATCTTATTTTACTCTACTCACTCCTTCTTGTGATGATGTGAGATGGTAAAATGCCTACATGAAGAGATGAAGTGAGGTGAATTACTTAGGCATTGTGACATAGTGTGAGGCTACTATTGATTTTCTGATGATATGTCAGAAGGAGGATTACCTGCTTCTGAACTGTGGTTGACTGTGGGTAATTTAAACATCAGCAAGTAAAACTACAGATAAGGAGAGAAATTCTGTATGGGAAATTTCTGTATTTTATTCTCAATTTTGCTGTAAACCTAAAACTGCTCTAAAAAGTCATTTTTAATGTTTATTTATTTTGAGAGAAAGAGTGAGTGTGTGCGAGTGTGAGGGGGCAAAGAGAAAGAGGAACAGAGAGGCTCTGCACTCTCAGGGCAGAGCCCAGCATGTGGCTCAATCTCATGAATCATGAGCTCATGGCCTGAGCTGAAATCAAGAGTTGGATACTTAACCAACTGAGCCACCTAGGCTCCCCTAGTCATTTTTTTAAAAGAGCACATAAAGGGAAAACTTTGTGATCCTGTGTTAGATAAAGGTTTACTATATATAATACAAATGCATGATCCATAAAGCAGCAAACTGATAAAATGGACTTCATAAAAAATAAAAGCATTTGCTTTTTTGAGAGACACTGTGAAGAAAATGAAAAGATAACCCTAGACTGGGATAAAATGTTCAATAAATGTTAACAAAGCATATATCTGAGAAAGGATATATATGTAAAATATATAAAGAACTCTTAAAACTTAAAATAAAAAGCAAACAACCCAATTAGAAAATGAACAAATTTGAAGAGACTCTTCACCAAAGAAAGCATACTAATGGCAAATCAGTGCATGAGAAGATGGTTAACCTCATAATTCATTGGGTAAATGTTAATTAAAATTATAGCGAGATGGGGCGCCTGGGTGGCTCAGTCGGTTAAGCATCCAGCTTCGGCTCAGGTCGTGATCTCACGGTCGTGGGTTCGAGCCCCGCATCGGGCTCTGTGCTGACAGCTAGGTCAGAGCCTGGAGCCTGCTTCAGATTCTGTGTCTCCCTCTCTCTCTGACCCTCCCCTGCTTGTGCTGTCTCTCTCTGTCTCTCAAAAATAAATTTAAAAAAATTAAAAAAAATTATAGTGAGATACCACTATATATTCATTCTTATCACTAAGAGTAAAAAGACTGACCATCCCAAGTGTTGACTAGTGTGTAATTAAATTGGAACTGTAATACATTGCTAGTAGGATTCAAAAAATGGTAACATAATTTGGAAAATAGGCATTGTTTCATAAAAATTAAACATGTACTTACTGTACCTTCCAGTCATTCCACTCCTCAGTATTTACTCAAGGGAAGTGAAAGCATATGTCTGTCCAGAGGGTTTTGAATAAATGCTTATAGCTGTTTTATTCATAATTCCCCAAACTAGAAAGAACCCAAATGTCTGTGAACAGGTGAATGAATAAACTGTGGTATATCCATGCAGCATAATACTACTTGACAATCAAAAGGAATTGATTATTGCACTGATTATTATCTTACACTGTGAATAAATATCAAAATAATTATGCTGAGCTAAAGAATACAGAGCAAAAGAGAGTGTATATTTTATTATTCCATTTATGTAAAACCCTAGGAAATTTAGTATAGTATGTAATGACAGAAAGAAGATCACTAATTGCTGGGGATAGGGCAGAGAGGGGGTCAGGGAGGGTCAACAGGGAGGGGCAACAGGGAGGAATTACAAAGAGCTATAGGGAAAATTTTTGGTGGATGTGATGGTGTAGTTGGTTGAATTGAGTCTCTCCAAAAGATATATAAAAGTCCTAACCCTTAGTACTTATGACTGTGATCTTATTTGGAAATAGGTTTTTTATAGATGCAATTAAGAATCTGAGAAGAGGTCATCCTAGATTTAGAGTGGACCCTAAATCCAATGAGTGGTATCCTTAAAAGCGCAAGGAGATGGTGATTGGATACATACAGGCTAGAGGGCACGTGAAGATTGAGGCATAGATTGGAACTATGCTTCCACAAGACTAGGGACACCAGGAAACACCACAAACTTCAAGAGGCAAGGAAGACTTTTTTCCTAAAGCTTTTGGAAGGAGTGTGGCCCTTCTGATGTCTTGATTCTGGATTTAAGGCTTCCAGAACTCTGAGAGAATTGTCATGTTTTAAGCCACTGAGTTTGTGGTAATTTATTATGGCAGACACAGGAAACTAATACAGGTGGATGTATTAATTATTTTGGTTGTGGTAATGGTTTTTCATATGTGTATGAATATAAAAACTTACCTATTTGTACATTTTACATACATGTAATTTTTGTATGTTAATTAGACCTCAGTAAAAGTGTTAAAAAAGCCAGCAGTGACATAGAAGTTTTAAACAACATTCTTAATATACTGGACCTAATTTTGGTATATTGAGCAGTGTACCCCGAAACTATAGAGTAAATAAAAATTTTCAGGGACAGATTCATGGAATATTTGCCAGTGTTGGCCAATACTGGTTCATAAAGGTCCTCTTAGTAAATTTTAAAGGATTGAAATAATAGATTATGTTGTCTTACTGTTGTAAAATTAAGATAAAAGTTAATAATGAAAAACATTGAACAATACTGATACGTTCAGAAATTTATCAATTTACTTCTAAATAACTTATACATTAAAGAGGAACTCAAAATGGATATTAGGAGATATTTTAACTGAATGATAATAAAAATATTGGATATCAGTATTTGTGAGATGCAGCTAATGCCAGCCTTAAAATAAAATTTATTACCTGAATGGCATATATTTAAAAGAAAAGAGTCTTATAATCAGTGATCTAACATCCATTTCAAGTAATCAGCAAAATAACAGAAAAGTAAACACAAAGAAAATAGAAGAAAATAATTAATGTTGGCCAGAACAAAAATTAATAAAATAGAAAACACACATGTAGTAGAAAGAGTTAACAAGACCGAAGTTATTTCTGTGAAAAGATTAATAAAATTGATACTCTCTCTTGCAGAATTCTGTAAAAAAATAGAAGGCAAAAAATATTCCCAATAGGTAGGGATGAAAAAGAGGTTATCAACAAAAACCCTGCAAACATTAAAAGTGAGTTTATATTAATAAATTTGAAAATTAAATTAAATGAACATATTATTAGAATTGATCAATTTAGCAGAGATTCTAAATACAAGTCCACATATAAAAATGAACTGTATTTCAATATATGGTAAATAATTAAAGTGAAAATGGAAATGATATAATTTATAGTCACATCAGATGAATTAAATATGTAGGCATAAGTCTAATGAAATTCAAGACAAGTTCACAGAAAACTTTAAAATATTATTGAAAAAAATTTCTCAATAAATTAACAAATATATAAAAAAAGTTGAACATAACACCATTCATAGATTGGAAGAAAATGCAAAGATGCCAATGATCTCAAAATTGACAAATTGACATAAAATTCAATTCTGATGAACATCTTGGAATATTTTTAAAGTTAATTTATTATTTATTTTGAGAGTGACAGAGACAGCATAGATGAGGGCAGTGCAGAAAGAAAGAATGCCAGGCAGGCCAGACCCCAACATGGGGCTCGAACTCAGGAAACCGTGAGCTCATGAGCCAAAACCAAGAGTTGGACGCTTAATCGACTGAGCCACTCAGGTGCCCTGCAATATTTTTATGTTGAAATTGACAAATTACATGAATATTCAAAAGCCAGAGATAGCCAAGACATTTTTGTAGAATAATAAATTTAGAGGACTTGCTTCATAAAATATCAAGCATTATTTTAAAGCTACCTTAATTAAGCTTGGTATTAGTGCCAGAATATAGACTATCTGAACAGAATAATCTAGAATTGATTCATGTATATGAATACTTGATATAAAACATAGATGGCCATTCAGAACACTGGCGAAAGGACCATCTTTTCAGTAAATGTTCCAAATTGAATCAGCTGAATCCAATTAGATATCCATATATACAAATAACCATATATCCAAGATGAAACTTTGCCCCTATTTCAGACCAAAACTAAAAATCAATTCCAGGTTCATTGTAGGTCTGAATCTGAAAGGTAAAACAAAGTTTCTAGAAGAAAATATAGGCGACTATTTTTATGCCATGCTCTATAGAAATCCTGTTTAAGTGTTGGCCAAATGACTCGATGCTTTGGATCCTGAATGGCAGCTATTCTTGGTTTGTGTGAGATTCTTTTCTCCTAAATTAACTTATAAAGTTTTGCAATAAATTCTGACTACTTTAGATAGCTAAATTAAGTATGTTTCCTGTAATCTACAGGGTTTAACAAACCTGTGTCCAAGAAATTGAAAGTGGTTCAGTAAGAAACTGAAGTATGAAGCAAGACTGGAGACCCAGGCAGTTAGAATAACTGTCTTCAAGATAATAGGGAGACAATGAAAATTTTTAAACAAAGAACTGCTTCCCTCCCAATTCCCTAAATGTTGAATTGAATACTTGAAAGTTGGTAAGAGTGGATGTGGAGAGAGTAGTTTAGATGTCTTTATCTATAATCAGACAAGAAACAGTGAAGGACTGAAGCTGAAGTTATAGCATGTGTGACTGTGAAAGTGATGAGATCAGTTAGACTGTGAGTTTGAAGTTCTTCTGGTACATTTGGATGAGATGTCTAGAAGCTGTTGGATTTGTGGGTTTGAAACACAGGAGAAGTATTTGAGCTGGTGACATAGACATTAATCATTAGTCATTGTGGCCATAGCTGAAGATGGGACCTCCCAAAAACACTATCGATAGTGAAAGGAGAATAAGATCGAGTGTGGATTTGTGGGAGCAGCAAAATTTAAAGGGGAAGGAAGAGAAGGAACAAACTTGTAAAGGAATTTGAACACTTGCCAGATATGTACAAGGAAAACCAAGAGGTGCTTTCTCTATGAATTATAACAAATGCATACATTTGTTGACTGAAAAAAATTACCCCCACAAGTCCTTGGAAAATATTCTTTGGAATTTACAATTATTTGCATTTATTTGGTAGAAAATACATAAATATGCCTTTATAATACTTGGTAGACATATTAAATGAGTCCAATGCAAGACAAGAGTGAAACACAAGAGTTGTTTTTCTTTTCTTTTTTTGTTTTTGAGAGACAGAGAGAGAGAGAGAGAGAGAGAGAGAGAGGAGGCGCAAGTGAGGGGCAGAGAGAGAGAGAATCCCAGGAGGGGCAGAGAGACAGAGAGAGAGAGAGAGAGAGAGAGAGAAATGGGGCTCACCCAAGGTGGGGCTTGTGCTTTTACCCGAAGTGGGGCTCAGTTCACCCAATGTGGAGCTCGAGCTCCCCTAAAGCAGGGCTCATGGTCACCTGATGTGGGGCTCCTGCTAACCCAATCCAGGGCTCAAGCTCACCCCAAGCAGGGCCCGAGCTCAGTCACTGTGGGACTTGAACTCATGAACCGTGGGATCATGACCTGAGCTGAAATCAGATGCTTAATTACTGAGTCACCCAGGTGCCCACAAGAGTTGTTTTTTTACTTACACGTGATGTTAGATGTGCCACACACTCACAGCCGAAATGGTTGATTCATTATTATAGCCCAAGTATCCATCTCACTCTTTGTCACCTCAGTCAACTACATTCCCAGCATGCATTCATCCTTCTAGTACTTATTTTTAAATGAAAACTAATATTAAACATTCATATATTGATAAATTATAAAATACTTCCATCTCCTCCATTTTTATATATACTCTGTGTTTTCTATTCCCTTGGCATGTGATATTGTTGCTCTCATTTGAAATGGGGATATGAATTTAACAGCTTAAGCCATCTCAAAAAGAATGACATTCCACTCTCTCATTACAACAAATAGAACAAGTGCCGAATGAAGTGTAAATTTTCATGTCTTAGTGGTTTGGACTGGTAATACATTTCCACATTCATAATTTTACAAGCAGAATATTTTGTATCCCTTTGTTTTGTATTATCTCTTGTGTTTCAGTGAGATCTTTCCAACTGGTATAACTGTGTCAATTGAAATGTACCTATAAAAAGGTATGAAATGGAAGATACTCTACTCTTCAGGATTGGTTAAATGGTTGCATTCACCACAAGTTTAATGAAAATCAGATAAATTAAGGATGTGTACAAGCCTCACCATGGATAGTGTACACAATTGAGGGTTTCTTTTTTACTATTTTCCTCTGACCTTGGCTGTACAATGTATAAACTTCTATTTTTGAGTTAAAACTAAAATATATGTTCACTATAGAACACTTGGACAATACAGAATAGTGTAAAGAAGCAAATGAAATCACTACAATATCACTATCCTCCTGCAATTTTTCCTATATATGTATGCAATTGAAACGAAAGTCATCACACTGTATATACATACAGTTTTGTATAATATTTTCTTTAATATATTGTACACATTTCCCCTTATAATACATATTATTAGATGCCATTTTAATGGCCTTATGTGTGATTTACCATGATACTGATTTACCATCTTTTGTTTTCTCAGGCACTGCTGTGCAAATGGGTATTTTAAATGACAATACAAAGTTGTAATTTAATTGTTCTCTTTGGCATTACAAATGACTGATGGCACTGTAGAGGATCACATGGAGGCAATATATGTGGAATATTTTGAAAATGCATAAAAACAACTCTGAAAATATTCTTATAAGTGCATCAGGAAAGTAAACATATCAAAGGCAAGAAAGGTAAAGTGGAATAAAGATCTGTATTAAGTGAAGTTTTAGAAAGGAATAGTCCACTATAGTATTCTGTAAGTGGGATAAGCATACAGTGAGTTTTATAAGACTGTTCTGGCTTTATATATTTTGTCTTGTTGACCCTCCATTAACCATCAAACTGTCCAAAATTCTCAATATTTAAGCACTCAAACTATCAGATTGTTTTTTTTGTATCTGGAAGCAGCAAGAACACCAATGTATTATAACATTGGGATTAGAAAACAGAATTTTCCTATAGATATGCAACAGCCTGAAGTTGACGGTGCTTATAAGTCCTGTTTAATGTTAAACAGTAATCATTACTTGCATGTATGTTAAAATATTTTACAATGACTATATATCATTTGTGTAATTTTTAAAAGTTTTGCCTGAGACTGTATTTTTCAGTGGTGGCCATAACAATCTCTCCCATTGTACATTCTCCTCATACAGTGTATTTTGCCACTCCCTCACTGAGAGGTGGAGTCTGTTTCCTCCTTCTGAAGCTGGGTGGATCTCTATGAGTGTCTGGATCAAAATAATGTAGCAGAAGTGATGCCACGTTACTTTCAAGGCAAAGTCATAAAGGGTTATAGAGCTTTCATCTAGCTGTCTCTCTCTCTCTCTGAGATGCTTGCTCTTGGAACCTGACTGCTATGCTATGAGAGAGCCCAGGCTACATGGAGGGGCCATGTGTTCATGTTCTGGCTAATGATTCTAGCTAAGGTCCCAGTCAATTGCCACCACGAACCACCAGACATATGAGTGAGAAAGACTGAGATGAGTCCAGCAACTAGTATGTAGCCAAATGAGAAACTCTGAGCAGGAAGTACCTAGCTGAGCCCAGCCAACCCCAGAAACATGAGAGATAATAATAGTAATAATTATTGTTGCTGGTTTATACCACTAAGTTATGTACTAATAGATGATAACCAGAGCTTACATAAACAAATAAATTAAAAAGAGGGCCATAAAACGCAGTCAATCTGGGTGCACTGATGAAATGCTTATGTTAGCCCAGTCCTACTATACAGTGGTAGGCAAACCCCTAATGAATGAAGAACTGAAGTGACCACAAACCAAGAAGGCAAAGGGAGCTTTTTAAAAACACTCTGAATCACAGCTACTAGAGTGGACCACATTGTTGGGCATGGCTGGAAAACACTAGCAGCTGTTGGACAGGGCTGGCAAAAATCTTAAGGGTGCAGGAGAGTCCAGTTTGAACAATAGCTCAAGGACAACAGTGTCTCAGAGGTGCAGGGTAGACAACCAAGTGACTGCAAATACTGGTCACAGCTGCAAATCAAACAGTCATTTTAACATTTGGATTTTGGCCTTATGATGGTCATTTTTTTTCCCAACACTCAAGCAAATGAGCATGAGGAGATAGATATCACTGCTTGAAACAATACTTTGAATGTTAACATTCATCATGCATATTTCATTAGTAGAGCAGTGCTCTGCATAACCTTATCCATAGTTTTTTTTTTCTTTTTAACAGATTAAACAAACAGCACAGCCTAAAGCGAGTCATACTGTTCTTGAGGGAGATTCTGGGAACTGGGTCAAAAAGGGTCTGTTACAGGAGTACCAATCTTCAGTGACGTTAGGCTATAAGGAGGATCCTCAGGGTCTGAGAAATCAAGGGCAACAACTGAGAGTTGGAAAATAGATGTATCTAGAGAGTGAATAACTGTGCAGAGAGAAAACAAACAAGAGCCATTTGGAAGCTGCTTGAACATTTGTCTATCTCTTCCCATCCTTAAATTTGGCACTAAATCTTTTGTAAGGCTAGGGATTAACTCTTAAAGGGAAAGTCTCAGGTCCCCTGGTTGTCAGAGCCAGGCTAGGCTTTTTGAATTTATCTAATGGTAGATTTCACACATGTAAAAGTCTGTTTGAGGTAAAATGAGCAATTAGATTGATTCTTCAGTCAATACCCTTCCATCTCATGCTTTGTCAGTATGGGGAACTGTCTTAGAAAATTTATTATGTGTTTATTCTAGTTACAGGACATTATAGGGGGCTATTCCTTTCTAAAACTTGACTTAATTTAGAGCTTTATGTCACTTTGCCTTTCTTCTCTTTGATATGTTTTTTCCTGATTAATTTATAAGAATATTTTGAAGTTTCTTTTATGACTTCAAAGTGTTCTGCATGCATTATCCCCCCTGCACTGAATTTTATTATCCACAGTTTTAGTTGTGGGGGACCAAGTGAGAGGTGGGCTTCTATGAGGCCTGGCAGCATACAGGATGTCGAAATACAAAGTACATGCATACATGAAGTGGTGATCAGCTGACATAGTGAACAATCAGGTTGACTGCCTAGGTGACTCACAGTTGCAGGTTGGCCTCCCTGTGAGGCAGACTGAGAGAGAGATTAGTATGCAGAAGGTTTATTAGGGAAGGGTGCTGTACAGATCAATACCTGGAGGGTCAGGGAAGGAAGCATAGCAGGCAGAGGGAGAAGTTGGGTGGTAATATGGTCCCTGAAGATTGAACATCTGATTTCGGCTCAGGTCATGCTCTCACGGTTCCTGAGTTGGAGCCCCGCGTGGGGCTCTGTGCTGAATGCTTGCTCAGAGCCTAGTGTGTGCTTCAGATTCTGTGTCTCTTTTTCTCTCTCTGCCCCTCCCCCGCTCGCACTCTGTCTCACTCTGTCTCTCAAAAATAAATAAATGTAAAAAAAAATTTAATACAATTCTCAAAGAGGCTTCAATCAATCCTACAGCAACTACTGCATCAAAGGGGCTATGTCTTTATATTCCCCATTATGCTCATTGGATGCAGGTTGCCCCTGGAAAATAGCCATGCCCTTATGTGAAGCAGCTCTTTCCAGCTGAGGGCAATTTCTGGAGGGGGCTGATAGCTGAGGACAGTCTCTTGGCTGCCTTACCAGAAGCTGAGGGAATGAGCCCTGAAGAGGGTCCTAGATGGCACAACACACTATCTACTATACTCAGAATGGATCCAAAGAACTGTCTTCAAGTTTGTGCTACATCTGGTTCATGCATTTGACCTGAGAATAAGTGCTTAGGAGGAAAGAGGAAGCAAGAAACGTAATCTCTGCCCCTAACTACATTGTCCCAAAAGGAATATTTAAATTCTTGTCAAGACATAGATATAAGTTGAAAAAAATATTAGAGGAAACAATTTGAAGTATCTGTTTGAAATACCAGTGTTCAGACTATGAGATAAGAGGAGATGGTAGTCAAAGGGTGGTAACTCATATTTGAATGCTCTATAAAGATGATCCATTAGAAATGGAGAGTTAAGGGGTGCCTGCATGGATAAGTCGGTTAAGTGTCCAACTTTGACTCAGGTCATGATCTCGTGGTTTGTGAGTTCAAGCCCTGCGTCGGGCTCTGTGCTGACAGGTCAGAGCCTGGAGCCTGCGTCAGATTCTTTGTCTCCCTCTCTCTCTGACCCTCCCCCTGTGCTCTCTCTCTCTCTCTCTCTTTCTCTCAAAATAAATAAACATTAAGAAAATTTTAAAAAATGGAGAGTTAAGAGGAGAGCCACCAGGGAATAGTGTCATGGAAGCTAAGGTAAGAGATAGTTTTAAGAAGGAAAGGGTGATCAGCAGTGTTGAATTTCAAGTAAGAAAAGGACAAAAAATATAATGAAAGGGCTCAGAAAGTAGGCAGGCAGTGGTCACTTTGGACAAAATCTTTTCAGATGGATGGTTGGGGCACAAGTAGGTTAAAGAGTGACCATAAAATGCAGAAGGAGCGTCGTGAGAGCAAACCACTCATTTTCAGAATCCAGAGAGGAATAACTTATGGGCTCATCACCCATATTGAGATTTTGGTCTAACAAAAGTTTTCTTTTGAAAATGGGAGTGAAGTGTACATGGGTATAAACTGAGAGGGAGGAGGTAGGGGAAAAGAAAAGTTGAAGATAAAGACAGTTAAGGATAATCAGTGAGTTCAGGTCCTAAAGCTGATAAGAAGAAGTGAAATCCATGGCACATGTGTAAGAGTTAGGTTTGGATTGTATAGGAATTCCCCTCTTCAGAGGCAAAAGAAAAAGAGGTAAATATAATTATTTTAAATATTCATGAATGATACCTTAATAACCTTTTATTTAATAAGGAATAAGTGAAAAAGACTGTCACACAGCAAGGACAGCCTTTAATCAAAAACCAACATGAGTGCCTGATGGTTCCTCAAAGCCATTTAAGAAATAGATGACTTATTCCAAGCAGTGCTCTTGCTAGGTCATAGTGTAGTTCTACTGTTAATTTTTTGATGAACCTTCACACTGTTTTCCAGAGTGGCTGTACCAGTTTGCATTCCCACCAACAGTGTAAGAGGGTGCCCGTTTCTCCACATCCTCACCAGAGTTTATAGTCTCCTGATTTGTTCATTTTAGCCACTCTGACTGTTAGGTGGTATCTCAGTGTGGTTTTGATTTGCATTTCCCTGATGATGAGTGATGTCGAACATCGTTTCATGTGTCTGTTGGCCATGTGGATGTCTTCTTTGGAGAAGTGTCTGTTCATGTCTTCTGCCCATTTCTTTACTGGGTTATTTGTTTTTTGGGTGCGGAGTTTGGTGGGTTCCTTCTAGATTTTGGATACTAGCCCTTTATCCGATATGTCATTTGCAAACTACCTTTTCCCATTCCGTCGGTTGCCTATTAGTTTTGTTGATTGTTTCCTTTGCAGTGCAGAAGTTTTTATCTTGATGAGGTCCCAATAGTTCATTTTTGCTTTTGATTCCCTTGCCATTGGAGATGTGTCGAGTAAGAAATTTCAACTGACGAATGGATCAAGAAGATGTGGTTTATATATACAATGGAATACTACATGGCAATGAGAAAGAATGAAGTCTGGCCATTTGTAGCAACGTGGATGGAACTTGAGGGTGTTATGCTAAGTAAAATAGGTGAGTCAGAGAAAGACAGATACCATATGTTTTCACTTATATGTGGATCAGGAGAAACTTAACAGAAGACCATGGGGGAGGGGAAGGGGAAAAATAGTTACGGAGAGGAAGAGAGGCAAACCATAAGAGACTCTTAAATACTGAGAAGGAACTGAGGGTTGATGGGGGGTGGGGGAGAGAGGAAAATAGGTAATGGGCATGGAGGAGCGCACTTGTTGGGATGAGCACTGGGTGTTAATATGGAAACCAACTTGACAATAAACTATATTAAAATAAATAACTAAATAAAAATAAGAATAAAAATAAAGAAATAGGTGACTTATTTAGAATATAGCACTGAATCAAGATGTATACACTTATCATCCACATGCTTGGTTGAAATATCATTTATTAATAAAATTATAGAATTTTAAAAAAGAAAGAAACTATTCAGGCAATGCCTCTGCTCGGCAACTATGACCATAAATGTAATATTTATTGAGGAAAACTGCCCTAAGTGGTTCCAGATACTGAGATGACCTTGTTCTGTACCATGTGATCCCAATAACTCAGGCCCCAGCTGACTGGACTGGGGAGAGCGTCCAACTGCAAAGCAGCCAAACCACAGGCTGTCTAGTGGTCCAGTGGCCTATGAGAACAATGTCCATCAGGGATGATGGTGGTGGATTGAATCAGTTTAATTTCTTCAGGTATTCGGAGTAAGAAACAAGAGGAAAGAACAAGGAAATTATTAATGACAGCAGAAGCTGAAAGATATAAAAGAGAAGGTGTATAAGACAGGTCCTGAGGCAACTTGAATTTGAAAGGATTTATGGATGAGAGGAAGCTAAGAATAAGGAGGAACTGGAAAACATACAGAGATGAGGGTAAAGTCAAGGGAATTCTAAGTGCTTAGCCCAAGATCGCAAATTTGGTGACCAGCAAAATCTGAATCAGAGTACTCTTTAGCCTTTTTTCTCTGTTTCTGTAGCAGACAAATGCTTTTGACTATCCTGCAGTGCCTTTCAAACCTGGTTGCGAATTAGAATCAACTGAAATGCTTTTCAAAAATACTTTGCTGATCCTTGGTCCTCACTTCTGGAAATTCTTCTCCACTAAGTCTGGCTATAACCTTTGGATCTGTAATTTTGACAAGCTCTGCAGGTGATTCAGATGTGGGGGGTCAACTGACCTGTGTCTTGGAATCACTTTTCCAGGACATATCTCTGTGCCCAAGTGCTCTTAGTTACTCATTTTAAATTCAGGTCCAGGAAGACTTTATTGTTACTATGGTGACAGAGCAAGCATTAATAGGAATATTTATATTACTAAATTGGAAATGAAGGGAATTTTATTACTGGATTAGCAATTACTTTTTCCTGGGTTGGCATCAAACCTAGAGGCTCCTGTTTGGAAAACCGATCATGTATTCCTTCCCCTGACTCTAGCAAAATGACTAAGGCTGAGTTTTCATTGTATTTTTGAGATTTTTTTACATCTTTGTAAGCATATCTGTATATAGAGAAGTATTTTTCAGAAGTGCCCTCCAGAGAATGAAGTCGTAATTCAATTACATTTGAAAATCATGGCAAATATATGAGGCACATCAGAAGATGGCCTGTGCATATAGAATAGATAAAGAATGGAAACTTAAAAAAAATAAAAAACACTGTACCCTGTATCTTTTATATTTGCATAGTTATACAACTAAGTCAGAACTCAGTAAATCTCTTGTTGATTAATTGATTAGGGCCTTACATCAAAGTCATGGTAGTCTTTTATTTTCATCTCTTGTCCACCATTATCCTTCACTTCTAGATAAAGTAGAAATCCAGTATACCAGTATCTTGTAATTTGGAGGTCTCCAGGTAGTCCTTCAATTCCTCCAAGTCCTCCGAGTAAGGCATTCCTTCTCAGTGGAGGTGATTATCACTTTCAAGGAGGTACATATTGGTTCTTGGTTGGGCCATAAAATCTTAGAGATTTATAATAATTTGTGGTCATCCAAAGGGCTGCACAGTATATAAGCAGATATACAGTGAATCTGTGATGTTAAAATTTCATGGTGTGGGGAGGTTGCTTGGAAAAATATATCTAAAATGTCTCCATAGGTGAAGGTTAGTAATCAGAAAAAGGCTGAGAAATACTCTGTGAAGTACTACAAAATCCTGGCCACCTAGCATCTGGTTTTGCCTCAGTACACAAACAGATTGCTGTGAGAAGTTTCACTGGTGGATTGGCAGCGTGAATCAGTCAGGAGGGCTGGTTCCCTGGCCAGCCATTAAAGACTCCCTGGGTAGCACCACATTAGCAGCCAAATGCTCTGTTTGAGGAGTACTTGAAGAATTAGCACTCTTCAGAGGACACTGAAGGATTTATTATAATGAACATGATTTCAAGGGATGGCTGGGCTTTTATAGATGGAAACCCCTCATTCAGTTCTACAAGAGGAAAGGGGAATTAACTGATACTAATGAAGGCCTTACAGTAGTAGAAGAGCCAAATGGTGAATGAATTGTTCAAAATATTATTCACCCAGCGATGCCTCAAGAAATGAAAGAGAAAGACAAAAGTTTAAAAGTAAATTTGCCCAAACATCATAACTTAGTTGAATATGTTGAATCCAAAAGTCATTAATGAAACAGAAATCATGCATACAATATACCATTTATTATGTAGTTTACTTAAATTATTATATTCATAGTACAGCACATGCCATATTCTTGCCTTTCACAATGTGACATAAAGAGATCTTGACATTATCATTAGAGCAGAGTCCAAAAACATCCAACAATGAGGCAGGGCTTCTGGGCTTAATGTCTTACATGTGCCCCTTTTTATCCCTTAACCTTGTATCACTCTTTGCCTGACGCTAACCTCTGCAGACTACCTCACTAGGCTCCCTTGCCCTTTTGCTTCCCATTTAGCCAGTGGGAGGCACTTGCATGAAATAGGAAGGTGGTTAAGAATAGGAGTGGGTGTTTATCCCGTGGCTCCCTCTCTGTCTGTTCACCAGGAGTTTACTGCTTCCCTCTAACTGAAGGCCACAGCTGAACCCATATAGATACTCTCCCCAGCTTCTAGTAATGGCTCCCTTCCCTTGTTTCTTCAGGCCTTAGAGTTTCTAATATTGCTAGCCCTGGGGGCATTATAGTATCTCATATTAGTTTTCCTAAACTCTGCCCACACCTTTGTAAATGGTTTAACTCTTAAATTTTCCTTAATTACCCTGTTTGTGTGTGTCATCTCTTTCTGCAGGAACGCATACTGACACCACACCATAATGGGCTATGAGTATGTCAGATAATTGACCTTTTACTCTATTATGCTTATCTACAAATTAAATTACCAGAAATGGACATTTGACTTTCTAAGCCCCAGATATCAGTAAATGACTTATTTATAACCAGGCTACGAAGGCTGGAATATTATATAAAGATGGGCACAGCTCCAGTGTGGAATACTATTGTATGCTATTTAAGATAAATTGAGGTGCTTTTTAACTGTGAAGGAGGGCTGTTGGTAATGCAAACTTCTTACCTTAAATTTGAGACAAGCAGAATAAACAATGGGCATCT
>CM053579.1:90158499-90180238 GCA_028646485.1 Cryptoprocta ferox
CACGAGAGACTCTTGAATACTGAAAACAAACTGAGGGCGGAAGGGGGAGGGGGAAGGAGAAGGGGGTGATGGTCATGGAGGAGGACACTTGTGGGGAAGAGCACTGGGTGTTATATGGAAACCAACTTGACACTAAACTATAAATTAAAAAAAATAAAAAAATAATTTAAAAAATCTCAGTATTATTAGTCATCAGAGAAATGCAAAATAAAACCATAATCGAAAACTACTTCACACCTAGTATTGTGGCTAAAATTAAAGACTGACAACACCAAATATTGCAAGGATATGAGTAACTGGAACTCTCATACTTTGATGGTGGAGTTTAAAACTACACAGTTGTTTTCGAAAAAATGATTAGCAGCTTTCATAAAGTTAAAGATAGATCTACTCTATGATCACGTAATTCCATTCCTATATATTTATACAATTGAAATAAAAACCTATGTTAAAAAAAAGAAAAAACAAAAATAACTTTTAGAATTTAATAAAAATAAAAGTGGGGTAAATACCAAGTAGAAAGATGTCCTGTTAAGAATGGGTCGAAGGTATGTGAGATTCAATTAAGGAGAGAAAACAAATCTATTCTGTATGGCATTCAGAAGTAAACAAAATATTATTAGAGGTTGTTTTGTAAAGATCTATTCTGTTAGGTTTGGTACAACCTCTGGGTGAAATCTTCTCCCCAGGATACCAAGAAATATCCTCCACTCAAGTCTGGCTTCCTATTGAATTTAGTTGCTTTGTCAAGAGTGTTAACATAAACACAATGGTGCCCTTAATCTCTTTAATCCAAGAAGCTGTCTGGTCTCTGTCTCCCAATTTAGGAATCTCTTTCAGCATATCTACAGATTGCCAAAAATGAAAGTACTTAGTGTTTCCAAACCGTTATATCCACACTGGCCACCACTCTGCCACTGGTGTCATTAGATGCCCATTTTCACAGATATTATCCAGTACTTTAATAACCATCAGTCATTTCACAAGCAGATTTAAGTGCATTAATTATGGAAGTGCATTCCACAAGCAATGGAAGACCTAGTAAAGACTATAACCCCAGAGGGAAAGACGGCTACCTAAAGAAAAGTAACCATAATGATAAAAGGGATGTAATAAAGAGTTGATAGAAAATGAAGTTGATGGCTATTTTTCTTATTTACCCTTATTTGCAGATACTGCTCATGCCCATCATTTTTACCAAATGGCATGTAGAAAAGGAAAATTAGAAGAAGCAAATATTTCTTCCTACCTATGTTTTCTAATTACTTCTTCCTGCTACTCTTTTATTATTTCCTTTTGTTTTAACATAATTATGCAATCAGGTTCTATGTTATTACTAATTTTATAGACCCAATGGCTAGTGCAGTGCTATGATATATAATGGATGTTCAATAAATATTTGCTAAGTGAATGAATGAGCATATTACACATATGGTTATTCACTATTTAAACCTTTTTGCACCTTTTCCTAACTCACTAAGAGAAAGAAAAAATACACATTGACATTTAAACACATATGTACACTGTAAAATTGGAATGAATAATCTATTTGGTTTTTATTCAGAGTAAGGGATAAAAATGCATTTATTTTTATTAATTTTCTGAACACTAAGACCAGTGAAATGACTTCTCATACTTAGCAGAATCTCCTAGATATTTGCCCCAGGAAGTGGTTTATAAATCAGAAAGAGGTCTTCCTAATTTAAAAATAAAAATCAAATCTCACTTTTCTGACTTTGGAGCCCTTGGTACTTTGAAACCATTACTATTTGTGGCAGAAACTGTGGGGTGCCATCCTGACTTCCCTTGAAAGAAGGGCTTGTTGCCCCAGTTGCTGGCAGTGTTCTTGGCAGGCAACCTTCAGCTGTCAGCCTCTTTGTGGTTGCCTCAGCTGCAAAGAGCAATCTGGCCTAATATCAATCCCCTAACCCGAAGACCCACATCAAATGACCAATCAATGCAGAAGTAAAAAGATCTAGCCATCTTGACCCAACTTGGAACAACTCTGAAAGGCCTTCTAGTTTTCAGAGCTCTCTATGGGGTCAGCCATGGCTGTTGTTAGATCTAACTGATACTTCAACTTACCTGTCTTCCCAGCCCTGCTCCCTTCCCCTATTGCCCTAAGGGCCCTCCCTAATAAATATTTTACACGTTAAACATCATCTCAAAGTCTGCTTCCTGAGGAGCTCAATTTATGATATTATTATTTCCATGCTATTTTTATACAAAACACAGAAAATGTTTGTAAGAATTCACTGAGAATAAATTGCTGCATTTTATGGAGTTTACTCTCTGAAAAAACACTTATTTTAGGTCAGAGCTGTTTGATAAAAATCCACATTGTCAAGGTACTGTTCCCTACTACTTTTTGATTTCATTATTGTGTTGATGACACAAGGGAGTAGACCAAGTGTTACATTGCCATGGTAATTTCCCTGCAGTGAAAAGAACCTCATTTGAGGTTCTTACTTTGTACTGTAGGGCTAGAGTTGGTGCAATGGTTTCTAAATTGAGTCTCCTCCAAATTAGGCCGTACTGACATGAACAAAGCATCCAGAAACGTGACTTTTGAAGACAAAACTCAGAAATTCTCTCTGGATTGTTAAGTCACTCCATCACCAGTCATTCTGGAGTTCTAGCCTGCTTGCTTTGTAGTCGTCCCCCGCAAATTTATTTCTGTATCTGTTTATGTGATACACTGATAATTAGAGACAGGGATGGGTAAGAAGAGGTCTCCATGGTAAGAGTTCTTTCAGTTGTCTCCATGGTGATTCCTGCAGAGCTAATAAATCCACAACTTAATTTTATTGCTTATCTTGAAACTACCAAGAGCTTGAGTTTTGGAATATGTGTAGGAGAAGCCATCAGGGCTCATATCACAATTTGTAAAGCAGGTAGTACCAAGCCTCACTGAAGACTCAGTCTCTCTTTTCCATTTATTTTTTACCTTCCTTAGGAACCCAAGGTCCGCATATGCTTTGTAGTTTGTTTCCTCCTATTTCTTCCTTTATAAAAAGAAGACTAAGGTATAAATAAATTATAAAGCAGCATATTACCTTCCTCTGGGAGAAGGCTTTTTAAATGTAAACAAGGGGGGGCACCTGGGTGGCTCAGTCAGTTAAGCAACTGAATCTTGATTTCAGCTCAGGTCATGATCTCACGGTCATGTGATGGAGCCCTACATCAGGTTCTGTGCTGACAGTGCAGTCGGCTTGGGATTCTCTCTCTCCCTCCCTCTCTCTGTGCCTCCCTGCTAACTCTCCCCACCTCTCTAAATAAATAAACATTAAACAAACAAATTTAAACAAGGGAATGAATCTCTAATTAAGAAATTCTAGAAAGTGAGAAGGTCTGTGAATGAGAAAACAGCAAGAGGTTGAGGAACAAAGTCTATACATTGATTACTCTGTGCTCCATTTTTCCCATCTGTAAAAGGGAAGAGTAATATTATCTATCTCTGAGGGTCAATGTGTAGATTAAGTAAGATATGACATGTAAAATGCTTGGAACAGTGTTTGACTTGCTCGGTTACTGCTATTTTTATAATATTGTTTTTTACTCATAAGGACAAATTAGGAAATATTCCCTTCCCCACCTTTAACCTGAGGTATTAAATTGCTACAAGTCTGGCTTTTCCCTTTAGGGGGAAGCTGTAAAACTTCCAAGGACCAGAAGCATCAGCCACATCATAAAGCTTGTTAGAAGTCCAGAATCTCAAGCCCTACTTCAGACATACTAAAGCAAAATTTATATTTAACAAGATTCCCAGGTGATTCTTATACACATTAAAATTTGAGGAACCGTGAAGTAGATACTGTGGTCCCAAATCGGGGCTTTGAAATCAAAGAGACTCAAGCTCCAATTTGCTAGCTGTGAGACTGTGGGGAAGTTACTTAATCTCTCTGAGTCTGAGGTCCCTCTTGTGTAAAATGTGGGATAATCACATCTATTTAGTATGGTTGTCGTGAGGATTACATGTGAAAATATGCAAAGAATTTACTGATGTGTGTGCTGGGTAACTACCAAGTGTCTTATGAACTGTGGCTATAACTACTCTCAAAACAATCTCTAGTTTTTTGAAACGTAGTTTCAAGCTCCCAAGGACAAAGAATTTGACTTAACTCAGTGCAGGATTGTTCATACATTTATATAATTTTTAAAATACAAAAGGAATGTTAGGGATCATCTTAGATAAATAAAAAATGGTTAGGTCTATTTTGTATTTGAAGGTTTGGCTGGTGAAGAAAGGATTTTCCTTTGTCTCCCTGAGTCTTTCATTGCCTTGGTGTGTAAGATACCTTCAGGTTAGACACAAAGGTGATGAGTTGGCCATGACAAGTATAGGAATACCAGCAGGCCAAGTCAAGCATTTGAGTCTTTTAGACATGATTCTCCCTGCTGGTGAAGGTGACTAGCTTGTTCAGGTCTATGATCCTAAAATGTAGTGATCCCCAAAACACTGAAGGCTGGAACCTGAAGTTGTTGAATTTGGATTGGCAAACACAGGTTCTATAGTCTTAACCGCATTTCACATTCATCTCATGCTTAAGAGCAAGGGCTCAAGCACCGAATCCCCAGGGTTCAAATTTCATCATTTGTAAAATAGAGATCATTATAGCTCCTCTCTCTAAAGGTGTTTAGGAGAATTCAGTGAGATAATTGATATTAGCACAGTATTTGGCTTACAGTGAACACTCAATAAGTGTAAGCTATTGTTGGAATTATCATACTTGCTGCAACTGCTTTCCCTAGAATCCTGTATTTGATATGTCTGACTCCAGCCTCTTTTGCTGACCTCAACACTGATTTGGGGGCTACACCTAGCCTCTAACTAGATATATCATAACAGTTTGGTTGGAAGAATTAGAGTTAATGTCATGACATACCAATGGAAATGTGAGGTAACTTAGGAGAAGATTTCCATATAAGGGCATTTCTTAGATGACTAAGCATTGAGAGAACTAATTTCAGTGTTGTTGAAATGCTAGTGTAGCCAGGCTCTAAGAGACTGTCAGCCATTTTGAGGCTTTTAATGAGTTCCCCAAGGAGAAGCAGAAGCTACCATCCTAGCAAGCCTTTCCCCACACCTGAATTCTTTGTCGTTCAGTTGCTGGTGCTCTAGAGACTAACATATTGGTATCCTTTGCTGCAGAATACTGAAACAATAAAATGTGACAAATTCTTGATCAACCAGCGCTGGAAATGCAGACTCATTTGGAAATGGAATGGAGTAGATAATATGAAAACTTGGACTATATATCCAGTGGAATTCCGGAAATACAATTCAGTAAGGATTTGAGAGACTTCAGTCACCTGAAATAATCAATTTAAACTGGGGCAAATGACAAGGTTTTGAATGGGCTTCTATAGCCTGATTGAAATATTACTTTGAGTGTAACTAGTACTAGACATCAAAGGGAACTCATCAAAGGATTTCTGTGTTTTGGAAAGAAAGCTCCCCCCACCCCTGTTTTCCACATTGCAATTCATTAACATGCCACCATCCCTCCACAACATAGTCTATGTATTCTACCCAACAAGAGAACCAACCTCACCTTGGGGGTAGGGCTGAATCACAAGATGAAAAAAAAGGAAAGAAATGTAAAACATGGACCAAAATTCTGAAGAGCTTCTTTAGTCTGGCAGAACTAGCTTTAATAAAGCTTATAAGTTTTAAAAAATATTTATAAGTTTAATTTAAATGGCATTTTTTGATGACAAAAATATATGCTCCTTGCTGGAAACAGAAAAGTATTAAGAAAAAAATTTAACTACTCACAATCAAATCACCTGAAGCCAGCATTTTGATATATTTAATTCTGGACAATTTTCTCTGAATGTTGATATTAGTTCTAATTAACATAACTGGGATTATTTGGAAACATGATTATTGATGGCTATACAATAATACATTAGGTGTTGCAATTCCAACATCCATGAGCATTTATTTCCCAACCTTTTGCTATTATAAATAATACTATGACAGATACCTTCTTTTGCAAAATTTTGCCTGGATGTATAAATGTTTCCTTAGAATAGCTTCTTAGAAGTTAAATATTTCAAGGGCGCCTGGGTGGCTCAGTTGGTTAAACGTCCAACTTTGGCTTAGGTCAGATCTCACTGTTCCTGGGTTCAAGCCCTGCGTCGGGCCCTGAGCTGACAGCTCAGAGCCTGGAGCCTGTTTCAGATTCTGTGTCTCACTCTATCTCTGCCCCTCCCCCACTTGCACTTTGTCTCTCTCTCTCTCAAAATAAATAAACATTAATAAAATTTTAAAAAAGAAGTTAAATATTTCAACTAAAGATTAGGAATATATTTAAGTTTCTCAGTACATTTGCTAAATTATTTTTTCAAAAGGATTATCCCAATGTATCCTCCCATGAGCAGTGCGTGAACATACCCTTCTATGGACACCAGTGACCACCTGGTGTAACCTTGGATCATTCTTCTCTAATTTCATGTCAAAAATGCTATATTACCTTACCATTCTTTTTAAAACATAATTTATCATTTCAGACATAAATATATTGACCATTTTTTTCTTTTGTTATTTGTTCATGACCATAGCCCATATCTTCTACCAGGCAGTTAGGTTTTTTTCCCTCATAGTTTTATTAGCATCTTTCTATATCAAAACATATTAATTCTCTACTATATTTTTTGCATTTATATTTTAATTTGTGGTACATTTTCATTGTTATCATTATATAGAAATTTGGAATTTTCATGCAGTCAAACCTATCTACATTTTCCTTTATGATTTTTTTTCACATTGCTTTTATTCATGTAAATCTTTCCCCTTTTGGAGAATGAGTATTTACCCATATGTTCTCTTAACCAGCAAAACCAGTTTTATTAAGTATAAAAATGCTTATTTTAAGGAAGAATGTGGTCAGAATGATTTCACTCACCATAACTAACCAATTTATAAAGCATATGAATTTGGAAGCACTCATGAAATGAGTATAAATATCACATCAGGACTTAAATGAAATTACCTTTAAGCAGATTATATAAAGTACTTGAGGGAAAAAAAAGAGTCAAAACCATGTCAAAGAAGAATAATAACAGTTATAAAAGTGAAGTTGAAACTAGACTTTTTAGAGAAGTTCCATTCCTCTGATTCACTGAAGGAAACACTTTCATATTATCCTTGTTTTCATTAAGTTAGCTTCATTTGCAACAAATATTTAACAAGTACCCAAATGCTCAGATATCATTGTATTATAGTAGCAACATTGTCTAATACTGATTGGCTTTGCAAAGACCTTGCTTGCAACACAAAAAACATACTTCAATATAATTGTGAAACTACTACTGTAAATTTGTTAACAAATTTCATACTAATAATCTATGTTTCCATAACAAATACACAAACAAAGGAATACATGAACTCTTTATAAAATAAATACATGAAGGGAAGAGAGAGATGGAGAGAGGAGGGGTGGTAAGAAGACAGCTGAGAAATCAGTTGCATTCCTATACACCAATAATGAAGCAACAGAAAGAGAAATCAAAGAATCAATTCCATTTACAATTGCACCGAAAACAATAAAATACCTAGGAATAAACCTAACCAAAGAGGCGAAAACTCTATATACTGAAAACTATAGAAAGCTTATGAAAGAAACTGAAGAAGACACAAAAAATGGAAAAATATTCCATGCTCCTGGATTGGAAGAACAAACATTGTTAAAATGTCGATACTACCCAAAGCAATCTACGTATTCAAGGCAAACCCTATCAAAATGACACCAGCATTTTATACAGAGCAGAACGAATCATCCTAAACTTTCTACAGAACCAGAAAAGATCCTGAATAGTCAAGCAATCCTGAAAAAGAAAACAAAAGTTGAAGGCATCACAATCCTGGACTTCAAGATATATTACAAAGCTGTAATCATCAAGGCAGTACGGTATTGGCAAAAAACCAGACACTCAGTGGAACAGAGTAGAGAACCCATAAATGGACCCACAAATGTATGGCCACCTAATCTTTGACAAAGCAGGAAAGAATATCCAATGGAATGAAGACAGTCTCTTCAGAAAGTGGTGCTGGGAAAACTGGACAGCGACATACAGAAAAATGAACCTGGACCACTTTCTTATGCCATACACAAAAAGAAACTCAAAATGGATGAAAGACCTAAACATAAGAAGGAAGTCATCAAAACCCTCAAGGAGAAAGCAGGCAAAAACTTCTTTGACCTTGGCCATAACAACCTCTTATTCAACACATCTCCAGAGCGGAGGGAAACAAAAGCAAAAATGAACTATTGGGACCTCATCGAGATAAAAAGATTATGCACAGTGAAGGAAACAATCAGCAAAACTACAAGGCAACTGTCGAAGTGGGAGAAGATATTTGCAAATGACATATCAAATAACAGGTTAGTATCCAAAATCTATAGAGAATTTATCAAACTCAACACCCAAAAAACAATCCAGTGAAGAAATGGGAAAAAGACACGAATAGACACTTCTCCAAAGAAGACATCCAGATGGCTAACAGACATATGAAAAAATGTTCAATATCACTCATCATCAGGGAAATACAAATTAAAAGCACAATGAGATACCACCTCACACCAGTCAGAATGGCTAACATTAACAACTCAGGCAACAACAGCTGTTGGCGAGGATGCGGAGAAAGAGGATCTCTTTTGTACTGCTGGTGGGAATACAAACTGGTGCAGCCACTCTGGAAAACAGTATGGAGGTTCCTCAAAAAATTAAAAATAGAACTATGCTTTGACCCAGAAATTGCACCACTACGTATTTATCCAAGGGATACAGGTATGCTGTTTTGAAAGGGCACATGCTCCCCAATGTTTATAGCAGCACTATCAACAATAGCCAAAGTACGGAAAGAGCCCAAATGTTCATCGACGGATGAATGGATAAAGAAGATGTGGTATACATATACAATGGAGTATCACTCAACAATCAAAAAGAATGAAATCAGGCCATTTGCAATAATGTGGATGGAACTAGATTGTATTATGCTAAGGGAAATTAGTCAGAGAAAGACAAATATCATATGACTTTACTCATATGAGGACTTTAAGATACAAAACAGATGAACATAAGGGAAGGAAAACAAAAATAATATAAAAACAGGAAGGGGGACAAAACATAAGAGACTCTTAAATATAGAGAATAAACTAAGAGTTCTTGGAGGGGTTGTGGGTGGGGGGATGGGTAAAGGGTAAAGGGCATTGGGGAGGACACTTGTTGGGATGAGCACTGGGTTTTATACATAGGGGATGAATCACCAGAATCTACTGAAATCATTATTGCACTATACACTAACTTGGATGTCAATTTAAAAATTAATTAATTTTTAAAAAGACAGCTGATAAAATTCTACAAATATTTCCACCCAAATTTCTTCTTTAAAAAAATGAAAGTGATGTGTAAGTCTGTGCCCATATAAATAAATCACATCACAAAAAAAGCAGAATCTACACTGGAAAGGAGGAGAGAAAAGCACAGGTTGTCAGGAAGTTGCCAGTCTCTAAAAGTACCTTATCAGTGATTGTTGGTTTGCAAAAGGGTACCTTCAAGGAACCATTAACCAGAGAATAATGAGGATAACAAAAGGCAATGCTTCTCAACTATTTAGCATATTATTAGCAATAGATTCTTGTGGTATATATACTACATATATGAATAGTGTGCTAGACCACATGTTCTCAATAAATATATAGTAGACTTCAACAGACTGTACTAATAGCCCCAATTTTTCATGTATCCTTGTATCCATGCCCTATGACAGTGCCCTCTCACTCTGACTCCAGGCCTGGCCATGTGACTTGCTTTGGACAAAGGAATAGTAACAAACTTGATGCAAGGAGATGCTTGAAAGGGCATTTGTGTGGTTCTGTTTTTGTTCTTAGATCCTGTGACTACCAGGAAAACAGATCCTACCTAGTCTACTAAAAGATGAGATCACATGGAGCAGAACCAAGTTGTTCTACACAAAGCCATCCTAGACCAGCCAGCCCTAGCCAAACTGTCTGCTGACCATAGGTGCATGAGCAAGCCCAGCTTAGATCAGGTGAGTTTGGCTCAGCTCATGAGAATCTCTTAGCTCACCCTAGACTCATGAGAAACAATAAATGGTGGTGTTTTAAGCCACAAAGTTTTGGTTGACTTGTCCCACATTAATAGCTAACTGATACAATAATAAGAGAGTAGGGGCCTAGGATATTAAAGGGCAAAAATGTGGTTACCAAAGGCACTTCGATAGAGAAGCCCAGAAGCAGGGTAGGGTTATGGTAAAGAGCCACCATGAGTATCTATGTAACCTCTCCCCAACCTGATAGAAAATTTCAGTTCAATGGGGAGGGCTTCAGAATCTTCTGTCTTCTTTAGGACAGAAGCACAATCAACATAAGGTTATCCAAAAGCTGATTTTCAGAAACAAAGTTCTTGACTGTGGGAAGCTCAAGGAGGAAACGAATAATTCCTTCAACCTGCAGGTTGCACTGGGATGGTAGATTTGACCTCTGTCTCTAAGGATTTTACAGAAACTTCAGCTGGCACCATATGAAGGGACACAAGGATCTAGCATGTTCCCACAAACACTTTTGTTTTGCTTCGGACTTCAACGCAAGTTTCTGAATTCAGTTGTTAAGAACTCTCTATGATTTGAATTAGGAATGCATTAGAGGTTTACCATCTTGTTTTATATTGGTCTATAAATGGAGATGAGATTTCTGGAGCATCTTTCCTAATGACAAAGCAATGGCTTTGAACCAGAAGTATGGATCGAAATTATGTGACATTCAAAAAATCACCCATGCTCCTAGGCCTCATCCCTAGTGTGGTAGATGCACTGCTCAGAGTCCACTTCAAGGAAGGGCTTGCTGTCTAGCTATTGGAAGTAGGGCTGACAGTCTCCAGCAGTTAGTTCCTTCAGGGTCTGTCTCAGCTGCAGAGAGAACTTTGACTCTAGGTCACATTCCTCCCAGGGCAGCCTGTTTCCAGTGACTGACTGAGCAAAGCAGAAGTATACTAGCCATTTCAGCTCAAAGTGGGGCACTGAAAGGCAATACTTACTCCAGAGCTCCCTGCTGTGCTGGCTAAGGTTCGTCTGACCTACAGTGCAGCTATATTTCTCCTTCTGTGTAATCCCATTTCCTACCCCTTCCCTTCAACAGATATCAATCTCTAATAAACATCTTGCACTTAAAACTCCAATTTAGCACCTGCTTCTGGAAAACCCAACCTAACACATGGAGAATCTCGTTCAGTAGCTCTGGGATGAGCAGAGCTCAAGTATGTGCATTTTGAAAACACCCCTCAGGTGATTCAGATAGGCACTTTTCTTTTAAAATTTCTGGCTTGCGATGTTTCAGAAATCCTGAAGACTGAACACATCTTAGGATTGCTATATAGTCCTAACATATAATTACCTGGGAGAACTTTTCATAGACATAGATTTTTAGATACTGAAAACACTTGATATTATCCAAACTATAGCACTAAGAAATAATACAAATTGTTTACTACATGCAATTTTAGAGCTTAAGAGGTACCTAGAAACCCAACCCAGTTATTTTGCAAAAGAGGAAACTGAGTCCTTCTTAGGAAATAATGGTAGCACCAGGGCCAAATCCCAGGGATTCTTGACTTTTGCTCTATCATAGAAAGGTTAAAAAGTTCACTATCAAATATTAGTTTTAATGTCCTCTATTACTACTTCTCCCATCAACTCTATTAACTTCACTAAAATAAATTAATTTGAGATTTATCTCCTTTTATTTTTCTCTTTCCACTCTGAAGTAAAGATGCTAATAAGTATAAAATGGTAAAAGTGAGCTTCTTCTAGTGACAAGAAGGAGGAGCACAATAGGACTTAGCATTTATATGTAGCCATAAGCTACACAAAGTTCAGGGAGGAAAGGGTTCTAGACAAAGGAAAGAGCATGTACAAAGGCCCTGAGACGGGAGTGAGTTTGGTATGTTTGGGGGAAATAAAAAGAGGTTCGTGTGTCTTGAGTGAGGTAAAAGAGGCAGAAAATTAAAGATGGTAAGAGAAAGATTATCAAGGTCTGTGCTATAGTTATTTGGGTTTAGTTCTCTCTCCCATAAGCAGTTACTTGCAAGATCTTTGATAACCACATAGTTTTTTTGAAAGAGATTTCCAATTTCCAGTAATGGGAGACTTGGTTATTCTCACCTCTCCAGAGGAAAACAATGAAAATATTGAGTGAAGGGTTTTTAAAAACCTCTTAAAACGCAAAAAGAGCTGACAACAAAAAGAAAATAAATCAGGAATTCAGACGATTAAGTGAAGCCAATTTTATCCCTGGGGCATTGGATATTTCCCTAAAATACAAATGTTTATTCTGACAGTCTCAAAAGAATAGTGGCATAGAGATCAAAGCCCCAGGCTCATAGAAGATGGGAAGTCTATTACAAGACTTTCCTCACAAAAAGCTATGACCCCAAAGAGTTGCACCCTGAAGGAAGGGGTATGTGGTATTTCAGCCTAGAATCATGTCACTTTTGTGTTCCAGGTAACTTAAAAACTGAAATTGAATTAAGGTGAACCTAGAGTGGTAGTAACTCCAGGAACTTGGTAAAAACAAATGCAAGTTCTTTCCAAAGAAAAGTACTTTCATCCTATGATTTAAGTTACTCTTTCAGATAATTTTCAATTTACAATGACTACCAAATGCTCAAGGTACTTTCATCCTATGATTTAAGTTACTCTTTCAGATAATTTTCAATTTACAATGACTACCAAATGCTCAAGGGCAACCAGGCACACAAGGGAAAAAGTACACATGGGCACAACCCAGCAGAATCAATAAACAATAGAAATAGACCCATAATGACTTTATATATTGGAATTATCAAATACAGAATACAAACAAACCATATTTACTATAAAAATTTTCATAGAATATTTGACATAGAAACAACTATGTTTCCATCTTTGTAATCCCCACAACAATTACTATAGTATTTTGTACATAAGAGGCATTAAATGAGTGTTTGTTAATTTAACTCAATAAATATATAGCTTTTCCATAATATCAACTACCACTTCACATTTTAATTCACTCTTATCCAACAAAGTTTATTGCCTATTCATGGTGGCCCATGCACTGTTTTCAGAATGAAGAATACAACAGTAAAACAATATGTACACAGGGTACTTGCTCTCAAAAATTCTCACATCTAGTAGGGAAGACACATACATAGAGAGTCAAATATAATCTGGTGAGATCAGTACTCCCTAAAGGACTACAACAGGACTAGAGAATTATATGTACTCACAAGACTCCCTAGAGTCTTCCAAGTGAAGCTCCCAAAGGTCCTTTTTATTCATCCAAGGATACAAAAGATTTGTGTAATAAATCTTTGTTTAGGGAGAGGTCCCTAAAAGCTTCCAGAAGATTCTTCTATGGCCCCCAGGTCACATAACCATGCCAGATTCTCTAACTGGTCACCAGGTATAAGACATGAATAAATAGCTCCTAGATCAGGAACAAGACAAATATGCTCACTCTCACCACTCCCATTCAACATAGTACTACAAATCCTGGCTATAGCAACCAGGCAAGAAAAGGAAACAAAAGGGATCAGAATCAGAAAGGAAGAAGTAAAACTTTCTCTATTTTCAGATGACATGATTTTATATAGAAATAATCATAAAGCTCCAACAAAAACTGTTAGATTTGATCAACAAATTCAGTAAGGTTGCAAGATACAAAATTGTTATTAAAAAGTCAGTAGTATTTCTATACACTAGCAATGGAGTATCTGAAAAAGAATAAAGAAAACAATGCCATTTATAATAACATCAAAAACAGTGAAATACAGACTTCCAGGGAAGATGGTGGACTAGGAGGATCCTAAGTCACCTTGTCCCATGTATACAACTAGATAACCCCATCTCAGTGTAGATTATCCAGAAAACAACCAGAAGACTGACAGAACAAACTCCCCACGGCTAAATGTAGAGAAGAGGTCTCATCAAGAGGGCAGAGATGCACTCAGGAACTAAATGCACCCATGGGATTCACCATAGGAGGGAGGGACACTGTGGGTGCAGAGAGGGAAGAGAAACAGATTTTCACATCAGGGAGCTCACATGGGGAAGACAAATCCCTATAACATTTGGATTTGAAAACCAGAGGGGCCTAATTTCACAAGTTCTTACAATCAGCAGGGCTTAAAACCTGGAACTTCAAAAATGAGCAAGCTCATGGGAGAGCCAGGAGGAAGAGAGGAAACTAAGTCCCCATCCTTAAAGAGACAGTACAAATAACAGACCTGCAGAGATAGAGCATAGAATTGGCAGTTTGAAAATCACCTGAAGTATAGGGGAAGGGGGAGATTTGTTTACTAATCATAGAGAGTGTGCTTGAGGTGCAAGGATCCTTGGGAGACTTCTCCAAGAACAAAGGAGCTGGTGGGTGTATTTCCCGCCCCTGCCCCACAGCCTAGACACACCTGCAGGAACCACTGTTGTGCAACACTCACTACCTAATTTGCTAACTGCACCCTGCCCATCCATTTTCCTGCCACCAGGTCCCCTCCAGCCAAGCCTCAGCTCTGGGTCCCCTACCATAGCAAACCTGTGCAAAGCTTGCTACCACATGGCATCCCACCCCTGTGCACTTATGTTGATAAGCCCTCCTCTCACCCAAACTGTCTTGGTCCCCAGCACTAGAGATCCTCTCCTGCCAGCACAGATCATGCTGGTACCATGGGCTGAGCTGTCATGTTTTCCTGCAGTTTGGTGCTACTGAACATCTGGCAAACACCTGGTCTGACTCAACTTTAGTCCAAGGCAGCCCTAGACTGACCCACTAACAACACAGGGACAAAACACTGCTCACAACAGATAAAGAGAGTGATTGCAGATGACTGGACTGAAGGCAAATGTGGCTCAGGCACAATAGTACGGCATACACAACACACATAGGAGACACTCCTGAAATGCGAGGTTCTGGTGAACAGGGGACATGCACTACAGGGCACTACAGGACCTCTTCTTCATAAGGCCACTGCTTTCAAGAGCAGGGGATGTATTTGACTTTCCTAAAAAACAGAAATAGACACAGAGAGTTAGCAAAAAATGAGGAGACAGAGGAATATGTCCCAAATGAAAGAGTAGGACAAAATCATGGCAAGAGAGTTAAACAAAATGGAGAGTAGTATATGCCTTATAGAGCATTTAAAGTAAAGATCATAAAGATACTACCTGGACTTGAGAAAACAGTGGAGGATCTCAGTGAGACCCCCAACAATGAGATAGAAAATATAAAAAAGAACCAAAGAACCAATCAGACATGAAGAACTCAATACTGAAATTAAAAATATACTAAGTGAAACAGTAGACCAAGAGAAGCAGAAGAATGGATCAGCAAACTAGAGGACAGAGGAATGGAACATAAAATGAAAAGGAGAGAGAAAAATAAAAAATGAAGAGACTCAGGTAATTTAGTGACACCATCAAGCATAATATTTGCATTATAGGTATCATAGAAGGAGCAGAGAGAGAGAAAAGGGAGCAAGGCATTTATGTGAAGAAATAATAGCTTAAACCTCCCAAATCTGGGGAAGGAAACAGAAATTCAGATGAAGGAGGGTGAGAGAGCTCTCTACAAAATCAACCTAGGAGGTCCACACCAAGGCACATAGTAATTAAAATGGCAAAAAGTAGTGATAAAGAGACAATTTTATAGGCAGCAAGAGAAAAGAAAACAGTTACATACAAGTGAAACAGTTGTATGTTTCAGTTCAGAAGGGAGTGGCAGGATACAATCAAAGTGCTGAAAGAAAAAATCTGCAGCCAAGAATACTGTATCCAGCAAGGCTACCATTCAGAAGAGAAAGAGAGATAAAGCATTTCTCAGACAGATGTTAAGGGAATGCATAACCACTAAATGAGCCCTACAAGGAATAATAAAGGGGACTCTTTGACTGGAAAGGATAAGACCATAAATAAGAATAAAAAAAATAGGAAGCATAAAAACAGTAAAAATAAGTATTTCTATAAAATTATTCAAGAAACTCACAATATAAAAAATGTAAAGTATGACACCACATACTTAAAATGTGGGGGAGAGAGGGGTAAAGAATAGGTTCAAATGTAAGTGACCATCAACTTAATATAGACTGCTATATGCTGAAGATGTTATATACAGAGGAGAAGCCAAGATGGCATAACAGCATGGAAGTTATCTTGTGTTTCTCATCCCTGGAATGCAGCCAGATCAACACTAAAGCATCCTGCACACCTAGAAAACTGATCTGAGGATTAACACAACAATCTGCACAACTTGAGCCACAGAACTCACCAGGTACATGGCATGGAGAGGTGAACTGGGGAAAGAGAAGCTGTGGAGGGCAGGGATCTGTGTTTGCTTGTGGAGAGAGGATGGAGACAGGGGAGAGTACAGGAAAAGCACCCCCCCCCAAAGCAGCTGGAGAGAAAGAGGAAGAATGGAAACAGCTGCAGGGACTGAACAAAAAAGGGAGAAAGGAGAAGAAAGAAGAGGGTTTAAATTCCATTAAGACTCTATAAACAGGGGGAGCACAGAGTCTGAAACTCCACAGCTTGATACCTGGTGTTGCTCTGGTGGAAAAGGCGAATCCCCAGGAGCAGAGAGTGACGTCAGAGAGGTGCTTGGGCCACACGGGGAGAGGTGGTTCTCCTGCTGGGAGGCCATTTGGTAGAGGCTGTGCCACAGTCCCACGGGCAAAGGTCCCAGTGGACCCCAGAGAACAACCATATTCACTGGTGCTGGAACAAGGACATTAAGGGTAAAGCCTGGTGCCAGATGTGTGTTGTGATTTTTCATAAACCCTGAAATGCTGATGTTACAAGATTGCGTGAACTTTTTCTGGGGTGGGCTGGCACCCAGCTGCAGTCCCTCAGCATCAACAGCAGCACAGTCTCCCAAATGTTCCCAGGGGTGGGCAGGCACCCGGCCATTTCTCAGCAAGACCCTCCCACAGAAAGTCTGAGCAGGTCAAAGCTGCAGTCCCTCAGAAGTGAGGGGTCAGGAAACAGTCCCATTTGAGATAAAACTCAGGAGGAAGGTGCAGCCTGGCAGCCTGACGGCTTGGTCACAGACAATGTAAAAGCAAGGAGTGGATGGAAGCTGGAGACAAAGGAGGGGTGTGTGATTGCCAGTCGTTGAGAGCACAACGTTCCGATATTATAGGCTGGGTAGCCATTTTCACCCCTCCCACAAATGCGCACACACGCCTACATGTGCCACAGCCATCCACCCCAGTAAGCTGAGCAGCGCCATCTCGTGGAGAACAGAGCCATTATACTAATCTCCGCCCAACTGGACCAACAGCGCTCTTGAAAAACACAAGTCTCAGCCTCCTCAGTTTACGGACTATAACGTGCTTCATAGCTTGACTTCTACGGGAAACCAGATGTAATTTCAAGTACCTCATTGTTCGCTGGTCACTTTATTCAATTTTTTTTTCATTTTCTTTTCTTATTCTTGAATACAGAAAGAGAAAAAAAAATCTATTTTTATTTTCCATTTTATTTAAAAGATTTTTCTTTATTTTTTCTACTATATTTTTTCTTTTTGTAAATTTTTAAATTATATTTTTCTTTCATCATTTCATTTTATTCTATTTTATTGTATTCACTTTTTCAAATTTTCAAACATTTTCCTTTTTTTCCTTTTTCCTTTTTTCCTTTTTTCTCTTTTCTTATCTTTCCCTTTTTTTCTCTAATCTATCAAGCTTCTTTCAACAAGCAGACCAAAGCACACCTAGAATCTAGCATCCTTTACTTGATTTCTTTGTGTTGTTTTTAATTTTTTAATTTTAATTCTTTTTTACTTTACTAATTCCTTTTCTTCCTCCAAAATGAAGAGATGAAGGAATTCACCCCAAAAGAAAGAAGAGGAAGAAACGACAGCCAGGGACATAATCAACACAGATACAAGCAAGATATCTGAACAAGAATTTAGAATCATGATAATAAAAATACTAGCTGGGGTAGAAAATAGATTAGAATCCTTTTCTGTGGAGGTAAAAGAAGCAAAACCTAGTCAGTTTTTAAAATGCTATAAGAAAGTTGCAATCTTGAATGGGTGCCACAGTGGCAAGGCTGGATAAAGCAGAGCATTGAATCAGCGATATAAAGGAAAAACGTTTGGAAAATAAAGATGTAGGAAAAAAAGCAAAAGAACATGAAATAAAAATTAAAGAACTCAGTTAATCGTTAAAAAGGAATAACATCAGAATCATAGGGGTCCCAGAAGATGTAGAGAGAGAAAAAGGGTAGAAAATTTATGTGAGAAAATCATAGTGGAAAACCTTCCTAACCTGGGGAAAGACACAGACATTAAAATCCAGGAAGCACAGAGGACTCCCATTAGTGTAAACAAAAATTGACCATCAGCAAGGCATATCATAGTCAAATTCACAGAATACTCAGGCAAGGAAAGAATCCTGAAAGCAGCAAGGGAAAAAAAGTCCTTAACATACAAGGGAAGACAGATCAGGTTCACAGTAGACCTATCCACAGAAACTTGGCAGGCCAGAAAGGAGTGGCAGGATATATTAAATGTGCTGAATCAGAAAAATATGCAGCCAAGAATTCTTTATCTATGAAGGCTGTCATTCAAAATAGAAGAAAATATAAAAAGTTTCCCAGACAAAAATTGAAGGAGATCATTACCACTAAACTAGCCCTACAAGAAATTTTAAGGGGGAACTCCCTGAGGGGAGAAATGACGGGGAAAAAAGACCAAAAGCAACAAAGACTAGAAAGGACCAGAGAATAACACCAGAAGCTCCAACTCTATAGGCAACACAATGGCAATAAATTCATATCTTGCAGTACTCACTCTAAATGTCAGTGGTCTAAACACTCCAATCAAAAGACACAGGGTAACAGAATGGATAAGAAAACAATATCTATATGCTGTTTACAAGAGACCCATTTTAGACCTAAAGACACCTTCAGATGGGAAGTAAAGGGATGGAGAACCATCTGTTACGCTAATCGTCACCAAAAGAAAGCAATAGTAGCCATACTCATATCAGACAATCTAGATTTTAAAATGAAGACTGTAACAAGAGAAGAAAAAAGACATTATATCATAATTAATGGGTCTATCAACCAAGAAGATCTAACAACTGTAAACATTGATGCTCCAAATGTAGAGCACCCAAATATATAAATCAATTAATCACAAACATAAAGAAACTCATTGATAATAATACCATAATAGTAGGGGATGTCAACACCCCACTTCCAGATCATCTAAACAGAAAATCAACAAGAAAACAATGGGTTTGAATGATACACTGGACCAGATGAACTTAACAGATATATTCAGTACGTTTCATCCTAAAGGAGAAGAATACACATTCTTTGCGAGTGCACATGGAACATTCTCCAGAATAGATCACATACTGGGACACAAATCAGCCCTCAACAAGTACAAAAAGGTCGAGATCATACCGTGCATATTTTCAGATCACAACACTATGAAACCCTAAATCAACCACAAGAAAAAATTTGGAAAGATAACAAATACTTGGAGACTAAAGAACATCCTACTAAAGAATGAATGCACTAACAAGGAAATTAAAACGTACATGGAAACCAATGAAAATGCTAACACCACAGCCCCAAACCTCTAGGACACAGCAAAGACGGTCATAAGAGGAAAGTATATAGCAATCCAAGCCTTCCTAAAGAAGGAAGAAAGGTCTCAGATACACAACCTAACCTTACACCTCAAAGAGCTGGAAAAAGAACATCAAATAAAACCCCAAGCCAGCAGAAGATAGGAAATAATAAAGATCAGAGCATAAATCAATGCTATCGAAACCAAAAAAAAAAAAAAAAAAAAAAAAAGCCAGTAGAACACATCAATGAGAACAGGAGCTGGTTCCTTGAAAGAATTTAAAAAATTGATAAACCACTGGCCAGTTTGATCAAAAACAAAAAGGAAAGGACCCAAATCAATAAAATCAAGAATGAAAGAAGAGAGATAACAACCAACACTGCAGAAATACAAACAATAAGAGAATATTAGGAGCAATTATATGCCAAAAAAATGGGCAATCTGGAAGAAATGGACAAATTCCTAGAAACATAAACCACCTAAACTGAAACAGGAAGAAATAGAAAATTTGAACAGGCTGATAACCAGTAAAGAAATTGAATTAGTAATCAAAAATCTCACAGAAAGTAAGAGTCCAGGGCCAGATGGCTTTCCAAGGGAATTCTACCAAACATTTAAAGAAGAGTTAACACCTATCCTCTTGAAGCTGTTCCAAGAAATGGAAGGAAAACTTCCAAACTCTTTCTATGAAGCCAGCATTACCTTGATTCCAGAACCAGACAAAGATCCCACTAAAAAGAACTATTGACCAATTTCCCTGATGAACATGGATGCAAAAATCCTCAACAAGATACCAGCCAACTGGATCCAACAATACATTAACAGAATTATTCACCATGAGCAAGTGGGATTTATACCTGTGATGCAGGGCTGGTTCAATATCCACAAAACAATCAATGTGATACATCACATCAATAAAGGAAAGGATAAGAACCACATACATGATCTTCTCAATAGATGCAGAGAAAGCATTTGACAAAATAAAGCATTGTTTCTTGATAAAAACCCTCAAGAAAGTAGGGATAGAAGGATTATACCTCAAGATCATTAAAGCCATACATGAAAGGCCACTGCTAATATCATCCCCAATGGGGAAAAACTGAGAGCTTTCCCCCTAAGGTCAGGAACATGACAGGGATGTCCACTTTCGCCACTATTATTCAACCTAGTATTGGAAGTCTTACCCTCAGCAATCAGACAACACAGAGGAATAAAAGGCATCCAAATTGGCCAGGAGGAAGTCAAACTTTCACTCTTCACAGACGACATGATACACTATATGGAAAACCCAAAAGATTCCACCAAAAAATGGCTAGAACTGATCCATGACTTCAGCAAAGTCACAGAATATAAAATCAATGCCCAGAAATCAGTTGCATTCCTATACACCAATAATGAAACAACAGAAAAATCCCATTTACAATTGCACCAAAACCCATAACATACCTAGGAATAAACCCAACCAAAGAGGTGAAAACTCTATACACTGAAAACTATAGAAAGCTTATGAAAGAAATTGAAGAAGACACAAAAAAATGGAAAAGTATTCCGTGCTCCTGGATTGGAAGAACAAACTGTTAAAATGTCAATATTATCCAAAGCAATCTACATATTCAATGCAATCCCTATCAAAATAACACCAGCATTCTTCACAGAGCTAGAACAAACAATCCTAAACTTTGTATGGAACCAGAAAAGACCCTGAATAGCCAAAGCAATCTTAAAAAAGAAAACCAAAGCTGGAGGCATCATTCCTGGACTTTAAGACGTAGTACAAAGCTGTAATCATCAAGACAGTATGGTACTGGCACAAAAACAGACACTCAGTGGAACAGAATAGAGAACCTAGAAATGGACCCACAAACTTATGGCCACCTAATCTTTGACAAAACAGGAAAGGATATCCAATGGAATAAACACAGTCTCTTCAGCAAATGGTGCTAGGAAAACTGGACAGCGACATGCAGAATAATGAACCTGGACCACTTTCTTACACCATACACAAAAATAAACTCAAAACGGGATGAAAGACCTAAACGTAAGACAGGAAGACATCAAAATCCTCGAGGAGAACACAGGCAAAAACCTCTCTGACCTCA
>CM053579.1:90180738-90209984 GCA_028646485.1 Cryptoprocta ferox
AGACTCTACTACAAAACTGTCATCACCAAGACAGTATGGTACTGGCACAAAAAGAGACACATAGACCAATGGAATAGATTAGAGAGGCCAGAACTGGACCCACAAATGTATGGCCAATTAATCTTTGACAAAGGAGGAAAGAGTATCCAATGGAAAAAGATAGCCTCTTTAATAGGTGGTGCTGGGAGAACTGGACAGCAACATGCAGAAGAATGAAACTAGACCCCTCTCTTACACCATACACAAAAATAAACTGAAAATGGATGAAGGACCTGAACGTGAGACAGGAAACCATCCAAACCCTAGAGGAGAAAGCAGGAAACAACCTCTATGACCTCAACCGCAGCAATTTCTGACTCGACCCATCCCCAAAGGCAAGGGAATCAAGAACCAAAATACACTATTGGAACCTCCTCAAGATAAAAAGCTTCTGCACGGCAAAGGAAACAATCAAAAAAACTAATAGGCAACCGACGGAATGGGAAAAGATAGTTACAAATGACATATCGGATAAAGGGCTAGTATGCAAAACTTTTTCTTAAAAAGAAATGTCAAGGCCTTCCCATCCTGCCCATCTCAAGGTCACATCTTGGAGGAACCCTTTTCTGACTTCACCAAATAAATATAAATCCTTATGGAAATGTGGCTGAATTTTTCTTAAGACAGTCAGTTATATTTTGCCTTGTAATAGCAATATATTTATTTACTAAACCCCACTTTGTCAGCCACAGAATTTGAGGCCTGCCCTGTTTTGAAGGAATGATTCTCCTCTTACATAATTATGTTTCCTTTCCTATATATGATAGCTCCTGAATGACTTGTGCCCAGCACAGGGGACCTGATCACTCACATCTAAATTTGATTTCTTGATTGATGCTCATGTCACTCTCCACTGTGTGTCTAACCAAATTGCAACCACAATCTGGTCCAGATGAACTTGTCTTGGTACCTCTGTGTGTAACCAACCTGCCTTCCTCATGTCTGTGCATTTCTTGACACTTCTGTCATTCTATTAATCTTCCAGAGCACTTCATGGGACCCAGGTTATTTAGTTTGAGCCAAAATATGGTATGACGTGGCATATTTTTATTTTTATTTAATTTTAATTTTATTTTATTTTTTTAATGTTTATTTTTGAGAGACACAGAGCGTGAGCAGGGAAGGGGCAGAGAGAGAGGGAGGCACAGAATCCAAAGCAGGCTCCAGGCCCTGAGCTGTCAGAACAGAGCCCAACTCGGGGCTCGAACTCACGAACTGTGAGGTCATGACCCGAGCCGAAATCAGACACTTAACTAACTGAACCACCCAGGCACCCCAAATTTTTATTTATTTTAGAGAGAGAGTGTGTGAGAAGAGGAGAGGGGCAAAATCTTCAGCAGTCTTCACACTGAGCGTGCAGCCTGAGGTGGGGCTTGAAGTCACAAACCATGAGATCATGACCTGAGCCAAAATCAAGAATTGGACACTTAACTGAGCCACCCAGGTGCCTCTGTTAAAAAATTTTTTATTATCACCAAGCATAAAATGTAAAGTTTCAATTAAAATGCATTTCTTAATGATGAAAATGGGGATTTTTTTCATTTAATTATGTGTTTAAAGATAATTACAACTTGTTGCTAGAATGAAACAAGGGTCAGGATCATTTATCTTCCAGTTTTACATGTTACGTATGTAAGCATTGAGCAAGCTTTTACACATGGAGAAATAGAGAACAAGGACTTTAGTTATAACAATGCCACTCAATTCTTTGAATGTCTTCTGAGTTCTATTCCCAAAATTACATATGATTTATCATCAAAAACTACTTTTCCTGATCTGTCAACCAACAACTTCATTAAGTATTTTTTTCTTTACTGAAAGCACAGAATTGGAAATCGCAACTGGCAAAGGATTTGTTATCCTTTCATTAGAACCATGCACTTTACAACAGTGAAATCAATATTTCAAAATGTCCCCTTGTTTGGCACCAAGGAAGTTTCCACACCCAGGGCACTCCATAGTAAAGATTCAGGATGGTTGAGAAATAGGCTTCTTTTTGCAAAGGGAAGAAGCGAGTCTAACAACAAAAGTGGGAAAGGAAAAACAGAATGATGGCAAGCATATTCTCTGTCAGACCAATTTTAGGAAGGAATACACAGGAGAGTTGAAGTCCTAGGAATTGATTTCTTCCAAACTATCTATGCCTGTATCCCCTTTGGATAATTTTTGTTTACCTGAAAGAGTCTACAAACTCTCCCATTTTAAAACCCTCTGCAGTACTTCACACAAGAATCACTCCATTCTTGATGAAAAGTACAGCATAGGAAATGTAGTCAGTAATATTATAATAATGTTGTATGGTGATAGATGGTGACTACACTTATTGTGGTGAGCAATGAGTAACAGATAGAATTATTGAATCACTATATTATACCCCTGCAAGTAATATAACGTTGTATGTCATTTATAATTCAGTAAAAAAAAAAGAGTGCTCCATCTTTGGAGTTCCTCTGACATTACTGAATTACATTCAACTGGTTAATAATCATATGCTATATTGGGAATTTTCTTATATTTTTAATTTTTAGTTTATGTGTGTAATAAGGAATCATTTAATCCCCCCCAATACTTATTGGTTCTTATTTTCCTAATTAGATGATATACTTTTTGAAGGTCAGGACTAGATATTATTCTTTGCCTCACCAATCACAGTACCATTCACAAAGCTGAAGTGTGATTATTGATGCCTCTTAACCCTGTTCTTGGCTTCATTATGCATATTTCTCTCTTCTACCTTCCTCTCCTTCTGAGAACACTCCTAATACAGATTTCTTTTCTCTAAAAGAGGTTCCTATAAAAGAATAAGTTCTGGTCTCTGTGGTTGTAATCATCTGGCTCTGCATTTAGATCCTGATTCATCCCAGACTACAGGCTGATATGGTAGTCAAAGGGAGACTCAGGAATCCTGAGGGGAATATGACACTTTAAGTTTAGGAGTATTTGAACTGTTATCATGATTTATAGATGGCACACTACTGTATTTTCAGGGTTATTTATGAGACATGTACAAATTAAAGAAAAGGGAATGCTTCCAAGCTCATTTTACAAGGCCAGCAATACCCTGATACCAAAACCAGACAAAGGCATCACCAGAAAAGAAAATTACATGTCAATATGCCTAATAAACAGGGATGCAAAAATCAACAAAATATTACCAAATTGAATTCAATAACACATTAAAAGGATCATATGTCATGATCAAGTGGAGTTAGTTCAGTGATAAAGAATGATTCAACATCCAAAAATCAGTGAACATGACACACCACATTAACAAAATGAAGGATAAAATTCTACGATCACCTCAAGAAAGAGATGCAGAAAAAGCATTTGACAAAGTGCATCTTCCATTTGTTATCAAAACTCTCCACTAAGTGCATATAGAGGGAATGTACCTTCACATAATAAAGGCCATATATGACAAGCATACAGTTACCATCTTGATCAATGGTAAAAATCCAAAAACTTTTTCCTTAAGATCAGGAACAAGACAAGTATGGCCACTCTTGCCACTTTCATTAGATATAGTATTGGAAGTCCTAGCAGTTAAGCTAGAGAAAGAAATAAAAGGCATTCACATTGAAAAGGAAGAAGTAAAACTGTCACTGTTTGCAGACAACAGGATAATATACATAGAAAACACTAAAGATTTTACCAAAAAACTGTTAGAACTAAAAAGTGAATTCAGAAAGTTACAGGATACAAAATCAATATACAAAAACCTGTTGTGTTTTTATACACTAGTAACGAACTATCAGAAATAGAAAGTAGAATTTCATCAAAAAGAATAAAATACCTAGGAATAAATACAACCAAGGAGTTAACAAGACATCTACACTGAAAACTATTAGACACTGATGAAAGAAATGGAGGATGACACAGATAAAGGTAAAGATATTCCATGCTCATGGATTGGAAGAATTAATACTCTTAAAATGCCCATATTACTCAAAGACATCCACAGATTCAATGCATTCCCTATCAAAACTCCAATGACATTTTTCACAGAAATAGAAGAAACAATCCTAAAATTTATATGGAACCACAAAAGATCCCGAATAGCTAAAGCAATTCTGAGAAAGAGGAGCAAAGCTAGAGACATCACATTCCCTGATTTCAAACTATATTACAAAGCTATAGTAATTAAAACAGTATGGTATTGGCATACATACAGATCAATGTATGTGAATAGAGAGCCCATAAATAAACCCGTATCTATGTGGTCAATTAATTTATGACCAATGAGGCAAGAATATACAATAGGAAAAGGACAGTCTTTTTAATAAATGGTGATGGGAAAACTGGACAGCCAGGTATAAAAGAATGAAACCAGACCATTATCTTACACTATACACAAAAATTAACTCAAAATGAATTAAAGACTTAATGTAAGATCAGAAACCATAAGACTTCAAGAAGAAAACATTGGTGGTAAGCTCCTCAATGTTGGTCTTGGTGATATCATTTTGGATCTTACTTCAGAAGTAATGACAACAAAAGCAAAAATGAACAAATGGGACTACACCAAACTGGAAAAGCTTTTGTGTAGTGAAGGAAACCATCACCAAAATTAAAAGACAACCTACTGAAGTGCAGCCCTGGGCAAACATGGCACCTCCTGCCCCCTGTGGTCTAGGCTCTGGGCCATGGAAGGCCCATGATGGGCCACTGCAGGACTCTGAGGTCCTGAAAGAGGAGCTCCCAGGCCAGAGGATAGCAGTGGCTGATTAGGTGCTGAATCTTTCCCACTTCTACATGTCAGGGGACTCTGTACTTGCCCCTAACCCTAAAGCCTCTCGTCTGCATCCTCATCTTTGTGCCCTCCCATCCGTTTGGAACATTTGTGCTTCTTTCTTAAAAACAAAAATAAATAAAAGGCAACCTACTGAATGGATGAAAAACTTGGCAAATCATATATTTGATAAAATGTTAATATCTAAGATATATAAAGGACTCATATAACTCAATAACAACAAAATCAATATGATTAATAAATGGACAGAAAATCTGAATAGACATTTTTCCAAAGCAGACACACAGATGGCCAATAGGTAAAGTCAACATCATTAATCATCAAGGAAATGCAAATCAAAACCACAATGAGATATCACCTCACAACTGTTAGAATGGCTATTATCAAAAAGATAAGAGATAAAAAATGTTGATGAGAATGTGGAGAAAAGGGCATGCTTCTGCACTGCTGGTGGGAATATGAACCAGTACAGCCACTGTGGAAAACAGTATGGATGCTCGTCAAAAAATTAAAACTAGAACTATCATATGTTTCAGAAATTCTACTTCTGGGTATTTATTTGAAGAAAATGAGAACACTGATTTGAAAGGATGTGCCCCCATGTTCACTGAAGCATCATTTACAATAGCCAAGATATGGAAACAACCTTAATGTCCTTTGATGGTTGAATGGATAAAGAAGATGTACACACACACACACACACTGGAATACTACTAAGCTATAAAAAAGAATGAAATCTTGCCAATTGCAATAGCATAAATAGCCCCAAGAGCATTTTGCTAAATGAAATAAATCAGACAGAGGAAGAAAAATACTGTATGATGTTGTTTGTTTCTGGAGTCTAAAAAAACAAAACATATAAACAAACAAAACAGAACAAAACTTATAGATAAAAAGAACAGATGGGTAGTTGCCTGCCAGGGGAGGAAGGTTCAGGAGTGGGTTGAATAGATGAAGGGGATTGAGAGGTACAAAATTCCAGTTATAAAATAAATAAGTCATAAGAATGTAATGTACAGCATGGGGACTATAGTTAGTAATATTGTATTGCAAACTTGAAAGTTGCTAATAAAGTAAATTTTAAAGGTTCTCATTATAAGAAAAAATGTTGTAAATTTGTATGGTGACAGATGGTAAATAGACTTAATGTGGTGATAATTTTGCAGTGTATACAAATGTCAAATCATTATGTTATACACCTGAAACTAATACAGTGTATTTAGATTATATTTCAATTTAAACATGCAAGTTGATAAATAGTATATCAGATGGTGAGTTGTGCTATGGAGAACAATAAAGGAGGATAGTGGGAGGAAGGAAGTGTGGAGGGTAAGGGGAGGTTATTGTTTAAATAAAGAAGTCAGAGATCTCCCTGTAAAATGGAAACTATAATTTCTTGCCTTATAACAGTGTTGTAAAATGTAGGATAAAGTATTCAAATCTCCCTGTGCTGAGCATAAAGAAAACTTATATTTTATAGATGAGAAACAGATGTGGACTCATGATATTAAGTTTACTCAGTTACTGCTAATTGACAGAGCTGGGATTTGAATTTGGGTTTTCTAACTGTAGAATCTGAGTTTCCCATTTCATCTTGCTGTTGTGCTATTTCCCATGGATATTGATCACACTTGGACACACATTGAAAATAATATTTGTTTGCAAATGAACCTAAAATAAATGCTTATTTTTCATATTCATGACAAAATAGTGACAACACCAAATATTGGTAAGGATGTGGGAAAATTATGGGTATGTAAAATGGTATAGCTATTCTGGAAAACAGTTTGGCAGGTTCTTAAAAAAACTAAACGTACTTGTTCCATATGACCCAGCAACCACACTCCTGTGCATTTACACTAGAAAAATGAAGACCTTTATCTACACACACACACAGACACACACAACTGTATGTGATTGTTCATGGCAGCTTATTTGCAATAGTCAAAAGTAGGAAACTACTGAATTGTCCTACAGTCATTGAATGGTTTAACAAACTGTTGTATTTCATACTATTGAATGCTACTAAGCAATAAAAAAGAAACAAATATTGATGTACACGACAACTTGGATGGATCTCAAGGCATTATGCTGACTGGAAAAAAACAAACTCAAAAGGTCACATACTGTATGATTCCATTTTTATGATATTTTTGAAATGACAATATTATAGAGAAAGAAAGCAGATTAAGTGGTTTCCAGGGATTAGGGATGGTGGAGGTTGAAAGGATGGATGTGATTATAAAGGGAGATCTTTGTGGTAATGGAATAGTTCTGTATCTTGAATGCCATGGTGATTGCAGAATCTATTAATTTGATAAAATGACATAGAACTATATACACAATTTATACCAAGGTCAATTTCCTGATTTTGACATTGTACTATAGTTATGTAAGATGTACCATTGGGTGAAGTTGGGTGAAGGGTATGTGGCACCTCTCTGTACTATCTTTGCAACTCCCTTTGAATGTATAATTATTTTAAATGAAAAGTTACAAGAAATTCAATTTATATTTTTCCTTCCTAGAAATTCTAGTTGACTATTTTCATGTCTGCTTTCACCCAATTCTTTTATTTTTATAAACATAAGTATTTTCTATTCTGTACCTAATAATTCTAGTATCTCAAGTTTTATGCATCTGTTTCTATTGCCTGTTAGTTTTTCTGGTTCTTACTCATGGTGCTTTATTTCTGATATATTTCATGATTTTTTAACTCTGAGATATTAATTTTCCTTAGAACTTTAGCTTTGCTAATTCTTCAATATCTGGATTGAAATCAAGGTCTTCCAGAACAAATTACTATTTGCTCCTGCAGTCTGCTGGGAGTGGTACCAAATCTGGACTACGTTAAATTTAATTTTCCACTTGAGGCTTTTTGAACTATATAAGTAGTATGAATCTAAACTGTAAACTCTAGAGAGAACTTTCTCATGATCATGAATTCCCAGAGGATATTTCATGTTATTGTTCTCTATTGCCAGGGTCAAGAAAAGCAAGTTGTCTGTCTCCTTCTGTGGTGGTGTTTGATTTTCCATTCACCCTTATTCTGTGGATGTGATAGGTGTGGTCCTTTGTAGCCCAATTTTTATGTGCGGGATGACTTACTGCAAACTCCACTTGGAATGATACTGGTTCTGTGTTCCACACCTTGTGCAGCTGTAAAAGGAAGAAGCTCACAATTTGCAAGGTTTGTCAAAAACCCAAGGTTGAAAGCTGCTTTGGCACTCCCCTTTCAACCTGCCCGTATCTTCTGCTCCCAGTTTTGGTTTAACTTGTTTTGGAAGGGCAGCTCCCTTAATTCTCTACTTTTATTTGAGCACAACAATGATGATGTACTTTCTATTTTATCCAGCATTTTAATGTTTTGGTAGAGAGAGTAATTCATGCTATATACAGTCTGTCCTACAGCCCAAAATGGAAGTCTTACAAGTTTTCTTATATATGTTTTTAAATTTTCCGTTTTGTAATCTTTAGCCTTCCAGAAAATACTATAAACCTCCCCACCACACACACAACCCCATGAGTCACAAAGCAGTGCTTTTATTCTGCTCAGTTTTATTTTAAATACTAACTTCTCCTTGTTCAAATTTTGTGCCCCTAAAAACTTAAGCTAGATGATTTCATTTGAAGATGAAACTGATATCCATGAGCAATGTGTAAAGTATCACAGTGACAATTCTAAAAAGATTTTCACAGAGGTTGATATGAGCATAAACAAATTTCATGACAGGCAAATCTGAATAGAAAAACCTTCGCTAGCTTTCAAACAGACTCATAAAACAGAATTGTACAAGCAACAGAATAAAGCAGCAAGGAATCTCTAGGTTCACCACACATAGGAAGGTAAATGAGGACCAAAGTGCCATCATTTATACTTCTCTGGAAGCATTCCACCTATGATTTCTCCAAGAGGATAAAATTTCTTAACCGGGGAATCCAGGAATTTGTTTGTGTCTCTGAATTATTATCTAGGATAAGCCTCTGGTCTGCAGTAAGCACTGAGGTCAGATTTAATTGAAGATGAAATGAATTCCCATTAAGCCCTTCAAGAGGGGAGAAGACAGCTGCTTCTTAAGTAGCTCAAGTCTTGGCTTCTGTAGATATTTCTTTTCTTAAAAGGGTGGGAGTTTGACTAATGTTTTTATTAAAATGGCCTCCCCTTCTTGTAGAAAAAGAGGAGTCTATTCATGTTTTAAAACACAACAGATTGGGCTACCTCTCCTTTTCCTTCCTCTGGCCTCAGATACATGGCTCCTTATTGCTATCTGTGAGGAATTTGATTTATTAATGCTTAATATTCTCTTTTTGCTGAGTTTTGGAAGGTCCTGGAAAGCTTGCTAAGATTTACTTGATTGGAAAATACATCTTACATTACACAGGCCTTTCAATTACTTCACTTCTAGTCACAAAACTGCTCTTCTTCTGAATCCTCTCTTTCTCCTGACACAAGCCTCTGATAGCATATATCAGAGGGCACTTTCTGGTATTTGTACATCCCCTCTCCCCCTGACAAAATGAGCATTTGTTTGATAAAAGATGATAACAAAAAATAATAAATAGTAGTACATGAAGCAGAAGGGGAAGGCATGCATAAACTTTGAAAGAATAAGCAAATAGTGGTGGATATGTTATTTAAAACTCCAGACAACTGAAAAAAATTTTATTGAAGTATAGTTGAGATATAATATTATGTTAGTTTCATATATCCAACATGGTGATGCAGTATTTATATACATGATGAAATGATCACCACAATAAGTCTAGTTACCATGTCACCATACAACATTATTATAATATTATTGACTATATTCTTCTCTATGGTATAATTCACACTCTGTGACATATATTTTACAATTAGAAATTTGAACCTCTTAATCCCCTTCACCTATTTCACTCATCCCCACACTCCCAATCAACTTTCATTGGAATGAAAGACTAAACTGAAAGATACCAAAAAAAGAATACATATTTGGCAACCTGGAAATAAATCAGAAAACAAAGATTTAAATACATAAGACATGAATTAAGGCTGAATGATATGATAATAATAATAGATAATGATAATAAATAACTAACATGTATAAATGTTTTACAGGATTTGCTACATATAATTTATTCAAGTGCCCCCCAAGTTAATGTGTTTATGAGATAGTTACTTAGAAAACCTAGAATAAGCTACAAATGAAAGAAGTAAAGAAGTAAAGTAAAATGATGTTAGAAAATCATTGTGAAGGGAAATTTTTCCCTCTATCAAAATCACAGCTCTGATCAAATGATATCAGGATAAAATGTCCTCTAAAGGCCCTCTATTACCAACAGGATTAAGTTCACAGCCCTTCATGAGGCAGATGAAGGTATACAATCACTTTTCACCTTACCATTTTTAGTCTTCTCTCAAATCATTTCTCCCATCTCAAGAACTTAGAATCCAGCCTCACAACTGCTCTACCAGTTGATCTCAGAATAGGTCATGCTTTTTCTGTTTTCTTTGTTGCTGTATTTTTTTTAATTGTAAAAGGAATATAGTCTTGTGAAAAATTCATACTGTATAGAAGAAACTATAATTCAAAAGTATAAATTTCAGTTCTTATCCAACAGCCCCACCCAATCTAGTTATCCAGAAATAACCATTTCTGTCTATCAACAGTTTGTTAGATGATTTTTACAGATATTTTCTATGCATATGAAATACATGTGATAAATAAAAAGTGCTATAGTAACTTTTTACTACACCCTAACTAACCCTATATAATATATACTATAATATGTAACTATATAATATATACTATTATATGTAACTATACCCTAACTAACCCTATATAATATATACTATAATATGTAATATAGAATACAACATGCATCTCATATATAATATACATTTCATATATATGAAAAATGTATTATATGATATATATAGCATATATATCCTACAAATAAGACAAGGCTCTTCTACTACTACCCTGAACTGATCTCATTGCAATGCCATATTTAAAAGAATCCAAATTTAACTTCCTAAAACATTGAACTCTAATGTGTGATTTTACTAAAACCTCTTGAATAGCGAATGGGAAGTAAGAAACAACAGTCCAGTCAACACACACACAAACAGCAAAATTTCCAAAAATTTTTCTTTAAATAGTTCTCTCCCTCAAGTCACCATGACATCTCTCTCTCGCAAACTATAGCCCATCTATTTCTTTCTTCCCCAGGTAGCATCACACTCTGCTTAATGTGAATTAAATGAAAGTCTCTATGTTAGTCTAAGTTAGTATTTCCTCCTATTCTCTCTGAGCAGCACTACAAAGACTCAGAATCTGAGAAACACAAACAAATAAAAATTCTCCTTAGAAGGGGAAAATATTGTGGGAGAGAGGCAGAGGTGGATTATATATTTACATTTTCATATGTGTGTGTATCAAAGTATAAATATGTGTGTACATGAGTATGTGTGTATATACATACATAGATATAATAATTAAACTATTCTATGTTCTGTAATGTGATGTTTGATGTTTTGCTTAGCAGCCTTTCCAAGTTAGTACAGATAGATGAGACTCATTTTCTGAAAGTATTACATACTTGATATATTCCCAAAAGTAGAGGGTCAATAGTTCTTTAACTTTTCATTTATTGGTGGACATTTAGTTTGTTTTCTTTTTTTCTTTTTTACAGTTATAAACAATGCTACTTTATTGCACATGTATTTTGGTTCTCTCTCTTTTGGACAACTGTCAAGTTTGTCCTCCTACTACTTCTCTATGGTAAAGGCTCTGTAATAGGAGGCTGAAAAATATTTCTGTTGTCTGAATTTCCATTGAAGTTCCCGAACTGAGGACAACAGGTATTAAATATCCCCCATTCTAACATCAGGGCCAAGATACTGCCAGACTTTCTCTCAGGATTTAACAAGAGGTAGACCCTCATCCCTATGACCCCAACAAATCCCTAAAGAAAGCTTAGCAATCTGAGGAGAGCTAACTAAAGAAAGATGTTCCATAAAGGAGGCAATTTTTAAGACTTTAATGAGTTCTTGACCTTGTGAGGTATATTCAGAAATTTTCTGTCTTGTGCTCTGGCTTGTTTTCAACTACATATCTGATACTCTTCACCTGGATGTGTTTTTCTGAAGCTGCAGATGGCTTTTCTACCTTAGCACAAAGCAAACTGAACATATTGAGGACACAGCCCTCAACCAATGACCCTCTGGCACTTTTTTATTAAATACCTTAACTCCTTTGCATCTCATGTAGAACTTTGAGGCTGATGCTTTATATCAGCTCCTGAGTTTCCCCAGCCCCAGTTGCCCACTGATGTAGCTTTCTTAATTACATATCCTATATTGGGTTCCTTTCTTTCTTGGTGTCACTTCTCTTCTCCCCTGCCAATGTTTCCTGGAATCACCTTCCAAATAAACTACTTGCACTTGAATTCTTATCTCAGGGTTTTCTTTGAGAGACCTCTACTTTAAGACATTGGAGTTGTCAGGATAAAAAAATAAACGAAGAGTGATTGGCACCTCTTCTCCCAACTGGATGCTTACTGAGCTGAAAAACTCATAGGCCTATAATAGCACAGACTATTTCTGTGGATATTTCTTTTCTTTTAAGTAGCCTCCATGCCCAACATCGACCCTAATGCAGGGCTTGAATTCAGGACCCTGAGATCATGACCTGAGCTGAGTTCAAGAGTCACGTGCTTAACCAACTGAGCCACCCAGGCTCCCATGTGGATACTTCTTAGGAGAGTTTGATATTGATCCCATAGAATTTTAGGGTGTATATTATCAAAAAGAGTGTAGTTTGTGTCTTACTTGGTCACTTCCAAAAGCAAGACACTGGCTAGAGTAATCTGTGATGCTTGGCAGAAAAGAAGAAAGCTAACACAGAAAAAAGGGATGGACCATGTATTCCACCATTCTTGCTATGGGACCATGGATCAGGCCTGAAATGGAGAGAGGAAGTTTGATTTGGAAATTATATTACAGTTCTGATTTATACTAGCTTAGATTTGATATATACCTTTTAAGTTTCTAGAGCAATTTATAGTTATTGGAAATGTTGTTAAATTTGAAAGGGACTGGAAAACTTAAAGTTGGCATGACCTGTCCAAAAGAGGTAGAAAATGAGATCTTGGACAAATGCTTTAAATCTGTGGATAGAAAAATAAAGTCATTTTCTATTTGTACTCTCTTGAGTTCAGAGTGTTTAATAAACTAGTTACATACATCTCCTATGTCGTTTTCTCCCACCACTTGCTAGCTAGGTGATCTTGGGCAAATTTTTAACTTCTCTACACTTTAATCTATCTGCACTAATTATTTATTTACTGACATTTTTAAAAACTATTTATTTATTTTGAGAGAGAGAAAGAGAGACAGAGAGACAGACAGAGAATCCCAAATAGGCTCTATGCTGACAGATGTGGGGCTTGATCCCACAAACTGTGAGATCATGACCAGAGCTGAAATCAAGAGTCGGACGCTTAACCAACTGAGCCACCCAGGTACCCCAATTTATTTACATTTTTAATTGAAGTATGGTTGACACAATACTATTAATTTCAAGTGTACAACATAAGGATTCAACAATTACATAAATTCCAGTATGCTCACCACAATAAGTAAGTCACCATCTGTCACCGCATAAAGTTACTGCAATATTATTGACTATATTCCATATGCTGTACCTTTCATTCTTGTGACTTATTTATTTTATAACCGGATTTTTGTATCTCTTAATCCCCTTCACCTATTTTGCTTACCCCACCCAACAACCACTAGTTTGTTCTCTATATTTATGAGTCTATTTCTCTTTGTTGTTTGTTTGTTTAATCCTCAAAAGACTGTTAGGGGATTAAATAAGATACAGTATATAAAACACTTAGACTGATATATAGTAGGTGCTCAATAAATGATGGATAGTGTTATTATTATTCTTCCTCCTTATAAATGGTATCATTTATTTGGTTTAAAACTATAAGCTGATGTTTTGACCTCTCCCTCAGCCTTATCCTAAACTGATATAAACAATTTCTTGCTTTGTAAAATCTACCTTCATAGTTACTCTCAAATCCACTGCTCTTCCTTCATGATTACTGACCTTAAGCTAATTTTTGGCATTATTAGTCACCCAGGTTTTTGTAAAAGCCTCTTCCTTGCTATTCATCCCACCACCGAATTCCTTCTCTTCCAAACAATTCTATAGACCAATGTCCACGTTAGTTTTCCACAAAATTCCTTTGAGATTGGCTTCCCTTGCTCAAAAAAATATCTCCTTCCCTACTACAGAATGAAGTTCAGATATTTAATCTTAGTTTTAGAAGTCCTGCATACTTTTATCATATCTTATATTTCTGTTTCTTTTATTACTATCATGTGTATGTTCTTTCCTTCTTTCTACCTGGCTAAAATGTACTACCCAGTGTTTCTGGAAAACACCCCACACTTTATTCTCTTCGCTTTTTGATTATGCTGTTCCTACATTCTGGAATACTCTTCCCCCTCTCTCTCTCTCTCCCCGTCAGGAACTAGCTATCCTTTTACATTTATATTATAGGTCACATGTTTGTTTGTTTGTTTGTTTGTTGCCTTTAGATATTCTTGTGAGGCAGATCTAGGGATGGATTCTCTACATTTTGTGGGACATAGTTTCTCATAGACCGTTACTTAAAAAACCTTGCTTTTAAAACAAAGAATGAATGTAAAGGTGGACATTTTAGGTCATCTAGGAAACTACTGGAAAATATTTTGAATTAGGTGGGAATTTGATTGCATATCAGAGAATCCTCGTGTGGGTAGCAAACTATATGTACAGATGTCAAATATATTGTTCACAGCTGGTCTTAATTACTAAATAAGCCCTGTTGTTTATAATTTGATACCTTTAACCATCATATAAATATTGACTGGTTTAGTTGTCTTTGTTAGTTGATCTTAACATGAGAGTGCATGGTTTATGTTCAAAACAATACATTTTCACTCATTGGAAATAGTCACCTGCTTTAAGGAGCTTTCTCTGATCCCTGAAACTATATGTGATATTTTTATCTTTTGAATTGCCTTCATGAGTACCTCTTCCATGGCTACATGTTGTGTTTACTATTAGATTATGATTGTTAAGCACCTTTTTTCTCCTTCTACTAGAATGTAAGTTTTATTAGAGCAAGAATATCTAAATCATTTGTGTATTCCTTATTGTGTCCAATCAATGCTTTGAAGCCTCAACTTTAATGCCTGCCATATATAGCCTAAATTGTGGTAGTAACTAAGCAAGTAAGGTAAATTTGTGTTGGACTAAATTCTATCTTAAGGATCGTGAAGCACTTCAAACTCTTTAAGGAACAAAGCAGACCATATGTAAACAAATACTTGGATTGGAATCTGTTGAGGCTTCATCCCCAGTTTCACTTACTTGGTATATTGTGGGGCGTAGGCATCATTTTTTTAAAAGACCATCCCTCCCACCCACTCACGTCAAATTCTTAAATGCAGCCATGTAAGATGTGATAAAGAGAAAGATATCTCACCTTTGAATTAAAGAACAATAAGCAAATACATAAACTCTGTCTACTATTATATTATTTCCTAGAGTTAATTATTTACCTACTTTAAGCAACTTTTCTCCTTGGTTGGTAAAAACCTGTGTTTGTATCTAGGAAGTATTATTCTCTTGAACTATTCTTTACTTCTCACTAGAGAGCTTAGTTTCATAATTCGCTTTTAGATAATTTATGGAGAAGTATATACAAACACATTCAAGAGAGACTGGTCATTGTTCTTCTGTGCTATGAATATTTATCATCTTTGGCTTTGACCTTTGCTTCCACTTCATTGACACTTCCTCAGTGCCTTGCTTTCTTTTGACACTGACATTTTAGTACCCTTTGCCATTATATAATACATTTTGGGAATATTATTGTTTGTAAAAATTCCCAGGATCTTTCTCACTATTACAAATTTAATTGAGTGAGACCCCTGCTTTACTAAGCTTCAGACTGACCTGAGCTAAGGTGTCTTTCCTGGTTAGCTGCTTCTCTGAAATGTGCTGGCCTGATCTTCAAATTTTCCTAGTTGTTTTTATATATCTTCTATTCTTTATCTTCAGCCTTCCCAAGCTTCTCAGAGTGATTAACTGATGCTTCTCAACTTAATAATCACCCCATCCTGTAATTTTTGAGCCAATTCTAGTTATGAAAATTGTGTCAATCATAGCATAGAGTGGAGAAGGGTAGGGATTCATAGCAGTGACAGAGCTTAGATTAAAGCTATCTAGTAAACCAAACCTGAAAGAGAAAATAGGTCTAGGCTTCCACATTGTTTCTCATGGATCCTAGTCCTCAAAGGAGCCTAGAATGTGATTCTCTCAGGACAAACTCATGTGTAGCTCACAGTGACCTATGAGGGCTTAACTCTAAAACACACTAGGGCTTCAGTCATCTAAAGTTAATGAAAGAGTAGGACCAAGGCTAAACCAAATAGCCTACATGTAAAGGTGGTCTCCAGTAGGGACTGACAATCTAAATTTTTAGAGAGTAGTCATTACCACTAAGTCTAGCACAACTTTTTGTATTGTGTCAGGTCTTCCTTGTTGCTCTACCACCTATAACCTTCATGTCCTCTCTAGCATGAATTTCCTTCCATGTCCTGACTTTTGTCCACTTCTTGCTTCTCCTAATCTCGTGGGCCATAATTGAAATAGTCTGTTCTAAAGAACAACAGGGGGAAATAAGAGAACTTCAAAATTTTCCTCAGTTTGGGATGTCCAGGTCTAACTCAGCAAAAGCAAGGAGTTTTGCTCTCCAGCTAAATGGAATACCTTCTTCCTGGAAATTCCTGGTATCTCTTCTTTTACATTTCCATAGTAGCCCTAGAGCACAGAAATGTGCCCTGTCTGACTGATGGATCACACAGAAAAGTTCTAGTAGAATTTAGCTCTTGGGCTCAGAAAAGTCATTGTTATGCAATTTCTTTTTGAGGGGTTCATTTCAAATCAGGTACATAATTAGAGGATGAAGAGATATTAGGTGGAATACCCAAGCATATTTGCCAAACTTAGTAATCACACTGAAACTCAAAATTTTTTTGCATCAGAAGACTGCACTTTAATATGATTGTGTATGTATGTGTAATATAAAAGCCTTATTTACAAATGAGCCATTAAACAGAACATTACCATTAAGCAGTGTTACCCATCTTGCTTAGGTATTTCAACATGTAACTCCACATAATCAGTTTGGAAAACTCTAATAAGTCTAAACATACATCTACCTTATGACCCAGCAATTCCACTTTTCAGCATACCTAAGAAAACTGAGTGCATATGTTCATGAAAAGACATATATAAGAATATTCATAAGACCTCTGTTCATAACTGTCAAAGTTAGAAACAAGTCAAATGCTTGTTAATAGAAGAATGGATAAATGGTAGTATATTCATACTGTGGAAAACTACACAGCAATCAAAAGAACAAGCTACTAGTACACATAACAACACGGATGAACCCCATGTATATTATGTTGAGTGAGAGAAGCCAGAAACTAAAGAGTACATATGTATGATTTTATTTATATCAAATTCAAGATGAGGCAAACTACTTGACGAAGGCAGGAGACCAAATACTGTTTACCCGGGGGTGGATGTGTATGGGAATGTGGACTGAGAAAAAGAAGAAGGGAACTTTGGAGGGTACTGGAAATATTCTATATCTTGATCTGAGTGATAGTTATAGGAAGAGGAGAAGGAAGGTTGCGGGAGTAGGGGGGAATGTGTACTTACACTGTAAAAATTACCTGCTGCATACTTAAGATTAGTGCATTTTACATAGTTTACTCTGTGTTTATTATATCTCAAAGAAAATTAACTCCAAAATACACTATCATAACATAGAAGCAATTTTCTTTAAGTCATTTACATTCAAACGGCTAAAGCCAGATGTGTTTCGATGTTCAACACATGTGCATGTCTAAAATAATCAGCCTTTGGCAGACTTGATTTGTTGGCATCACAAAATGGCTGGTGATTATACAGTTATTCTTTTGTTCAAGTAGTTCAAAGGCTTTATAAACTGATGTGAGTGTAATGAACACGATAAGTCTCATTCATAAGAACACTTATCTTGCATCCCAGGAGAGTTAGTTTTATGAACAAAATAATTTAAAGACTTAAAATCTGAATACAGGCTCCTATTTTTTTATTTGTCTTATTCTATATAGCAGAAGTGCCAAGATTACCATAGGTCTTAAGGAAATCTTGGGAGGTAGTATAGTCTGGTGATTCACAGACTCCTCTATTTCCTAAAAGTATGACCTTGGGCCACTGCCTTAACTTGGGAATAATAGTTAGCAGGATTAAATAAGTTAATATCTTTATAAGTCTAAAATTGTTCCTGATCCATAGTGTATGCTAATTAATGTTAGCTACTTTATCACTTAAAGGAAGTCAGTTGGCAAATATAGATAAAATACAGCCAGCATGTTGTTTCCTTTCCAATATAGAAGTCTCTCAACTTTAGTAACTTTCCTAAAGAACGATGCATTTTTCCAAAAGAGCAATATTCTCTTGTATCAGAATTCCTTTAAAAACAGAAACTATGGGTAGAATAAAATTAGGATACACATGTATTATTTCAGGCTGAGAAATGAACCGAGTGACTCTAGTTGATCTACAGACCTATAAGTAGGAGGAGTAATGCTTATTGCTATATACCACTGAATTTTGGAGTGGTTTGTTATATAGCATTATGTGTCAATAGCAAAATAATACCCTAGGTAGCTAGTCATCTAGAGTAGAGGTTGGCAAACCATGGCCAGTGAGGCAATTCTGGCTATGGCTTATTTTTTTAGATTCATGAGCTAGGAATTATTTTTGAAGTGTTGTTTAAAAATTTAAAAAAAATACTTAGAATATGCAACAAAGGTCTATTAGGGCCTGAAAAGCCTAAAATTTTTAGTATCTGACCCTTTACAGAAAAATTTTGCTGATCCCTGGCCTACAGTAAAAGGTAAGTAAAAGAGAAAGTCTCACCATAGCCATGGCAAAGGAAAAGATATTTTTATGCCCACTACAACTCTGCTTGGATGGGTGTCCACAACTGGACTTTATATGTTGAAAAGACCACAGCACTTTTGGGGATACTGTGTATGTAGAGGAACAAGAGGTTGTAGGAGGTGAATGCCTTCAAGCTTTCGTTTCTGTAGCCCATTGACATAAATAACTGCTTACCTTGAGAGGTAGTACTGTTTACATGGATAAATGGGGAAAAGACTGACAAAAACTTTATAAATTGGAAATAATTTCTGCAGGTCCAATAGCAATTTACAGCCTGTCTCTTTTCACGACATTTAGTTAAGAACAATTCCTAAGGTCTTCCTGGCTCTTTTTCTCTTGCTGAACTATGTATACAGTTGGTATTCCTTGATCTACATTGGTAGTACTGGCTCTCACTGAACAGTGAACTCCTGGGAAACCATGATGAAAAAAGTGTTTTTTGTTCTTTTTGTTTTGTTTTGTTTTGTTTTGTTTTGTCAGCTTTGGTAGGCATTGTTGAATGAGCAGATAAAGGCAGTGGGAAGTGAAGCAGAGACATTTAATAAGCAGCATCACATTAAAAGAGCCACACAACAGCTGGCAATGAAAAGTAGCCACTGCCTATATCCAGATAACCATGTTAGGTGGCAAACCAGTTCGGTATTCACTACCATTCTCTTGATGGAGAAAGATTCTGGAAGAACATGGACCATTATTAATTCACAGTACTTATACAATATAGACCAACATAGGTTTTGCATACAAAAATTTGGATTGTAGGCAATCTTTGGTACTTTCTTCTACCAAGATATTATTACATACAGTTATACAAGTGAGAGTTACAACACTAGGTGGTTTATTAAAAGAATATAACTTATCTTGATTATGTTTTATAACATATTTTGTTTACATGTAATTTGAAAAGAGCCTGAAATCAAATTTCTAATTGGGAAAGAGATTTAGCACTGATTGTGTGTGTGTATGTATATACACACACACACATATATGTTGTGTCCAAATATATATATATATATATATATTTACAGAAAAGCCAGAGAACAGAGTTTTTCTGGACCATAAATATAGTTGTCTGCCTAGGAGGTCTCTCATTACTGTTATTTTATATCTAGTTCTAGCGTTTGCTGATATATTGATGTTGACAATAGAGCATTTGAGCCTTAAATTTGTTCTGAACTTTTAAAAAAATCTGGAGTTATGCACCTGCTATTTGGAATTGCACTGTACTTATTTTTAAGAACAGAGAGAAACTGTAAAACAGATACTGATCTGAAAACAATATATATTTTGAAAAACAGAGTCTGTGTGAGTATAATAATCTTAGAGTACAAGTGTATATTTTGTCAGGTTGAGGCTGATGGCATTTATGAAAAGTTTTGAATCTTGTTCTAGATTTGCCTCTGCAGCTCTTATTTACCTCAGTTAAGTCAGCCCACACTTATTTTCTTGTTAGAGCTAACTTCGGCCTTTGTGAAGTGATATGAATGATACTGAGAAAGAGTCCATTCACCAAAAATATCTAATCAAGTGGGTACTTGACATGGACATAGTCTTTGGGAGAAAGGAAGAAGCCTTTTTGGAGGGATAAAGACTACCCAAAGATAAAACTTCTTTAGTTTCTCAATTTTGACTGGGATGAATTTCAGGGGTAATAGGGAGTAGACATAAAAACTTGCCTTTAAACTTACTCCTTGGAGAATAAGGCATTGTTTGTGAGATGGCTTGCGTTCTTTGGGGGGAAAAAGCACCTTAGGTCAGGAGGAAGATCCTCAGTACTGGAGCACCTTTGACATCAGGATGGAAAGATTTTTGTCCTGAGAGTACAGGAAAAAGCCTTCCCCAAAATGTAAGGAAGTGGGCTTGGTAAGCTTCAAATGGCCATTCTGGCTCTGCAACCTTTGAATGAATTCTGATGAAGACATGATATTTGGGCTCCTAAAGCACTCCATGAAATCACAGTTTTCAGTGACTGTGTGATTATATGTTCATAATAAAATGTTCAATATATACTCGATTGACTTCTAGGCATTTCGTGTTTTAAATCAGCTTCCCATCCCCAATCTCCATGCAATTTCATGTCCTACCATCTTATCCTATCATATCCCATTCCTTTTCATTCCATTCAATTCCATTTCATTCCACCACTTTTTACAAACTGTTGAATATATGCTCTGTACAAAGGATTGTTAGGCGCTCTAAGATTGTAACAACCTTCAAGGAGCATAGAATCCCATTGGAGAGACTAGCTCATACATATGAAACAAAGGGTAAATAACACAAAACCATATGCCACTAAATGACCAATGGTGTACACACATCCAGTATTTAAGAGAGGGGACATGTAGGCTTAGTTGATCTGAGATGGCTTCAGGGAAAAGATGGGCTCGAACTCAGACTTGATGGATGAAGAAGTTTTGTGAAAACAGTAGGGAAGAAGGTGGGTTTTCTGGATAAGGGAAGTAATGAGTAAGGAAATGTACAGTTGAAGGGGAATCATTTTGTCTCTCTCTTCACATGTCCATCTCAGCCTATAAAATCATAACTCCTAGTCTGCTGGGAGAATTGAAGAGAATGTTTCATTTCTCTTTTACTCCTCTCAAATATTTTCTGTGGAAACAGAAATTAATTACCTGAGTGGTGGAATGGTTAGACAGTAACATCCTTGAGTCTATGCTTCTTCTTTATAGGATTGTACTGGTGGATTAGAGATCACTGATGTTTTTCTCGTGGCCCATCTGTCCTTGCCAAGGTGTGAGGCCAGGTTCCCCTAAATGTCTACCTAAGGGCCTCCTGTGCAGATTCAGTTCACCTTGTTTGGGTCCCAGTGTCAGTTCACCTTGTTTGGCTCCCAATGTCTGGACTTGTGGTAAAGAAGGAGAAAGGCCATTCTGACTTCAGACATGAGCTACATTCTCCAAGGCAGTGAAGGGAAGGGAAAATTCTTCTCAACTCTCAAGGTCTTTGAGCTGGACTCAATTAAATTTACATGAGGCAGATTAACAGGAGAAAAAAAAAACAGTTTTTTTACACGGGCATGGAGGCCCAGGAATGAAATTGAGACCTAAAAAAATGACAAGACAGGCAGTTTTTATAATTTTAGACAGATAATAAATCTGTGAGAAATTGACAGGACAAGGAAAACTTAACTTTGAAAGCTTCAATTAGTAAGAATTTCTAGACAGAATTTGGGCTGGGGTAGTAAATTAGTAAAAAGTAATAAGGCTTGATTATATAGCCTTCTTGGCTCTAAATTTCCCAAAACTGATGATAGTATGTCTCTTTACCTCCTGGTACCGGGGTGGTACCTTTCACGTGGGAGATTTCTTTCCTGCTTTCAGGGCGATGGAGGAGGATCTGAGTCTCCTTATTGCATAGTTTTTCTCTTTCGTAAACTTTATTTAAAACAATCAATATATACCAGAGCACTGGATGGCCTGGTTGAGCATCTGAGTCTTGGTTTCTGCTTGGGTCATGGTCTCACGGTTTCTGGGATCAAATCCCACGTCAGGCTCTGTCCTGACAAAGTGGAGTATGGTTGGGATTCTCTCTCTGTCTGCCCCTCCCAAGCCCCCTCTCTCTCAAAATAAAAAAAACTTAATAAATATACCTAAGTGGCACATTTTGGGGCAGCCTTCCCTTGCTTGCAGTTCTCCCCTCCAAAACTTCCTTGAAAGTTTCACATGTTAAGAGTTGAGCTAGTAGAAAAATGAACTATTGGAACCTCAACAAGATAAAAGCTTCTGCACTGCAAAGAAAACAATCAACAAAACTAAAAGGCAACCGACAGAATGGGAGAAGATATTTGCAAATGACATATCAGATAAAGGATTAGTATCCAAAATCTATGAGGAGCTTGCCAAACTCAACACCCCCTCCCAAAAAAATAATCCAGTGAAGAAATGGGCAGAAGGCATGAACAGACACTTTTCCAAAGAAGACATTCAGATGGCCAATAGACACATGAAAAGATGCTCAACATCACTCATTATCAAGGAAATACAAATCAAAACCACACTGAAATGCCACCTCACACCGGTCAGAGTGGCTAAAATTAACAATTCAGGAACCAGCAAGGATGTGGCGAAATGGGAACCCTCTTGCACTATTGATGGGAATGCAAACTGGTGCAACCACTCTGGCAGACAGTGTGGAAGTTCCTCAAAAAATTAAAAATAGAACTACCCTATGACCCAGCAACAGCATTACTAGGAACTTGTCCAAAGGATACAGGAGTGCTGATTCATAGGGGCACTTGAACTCCAGTGTTTATAGCAGTGCTTTCAACAATAGCCAAATCATAGAAATACAGTATTGGAATTAATATCTACATAAAAAGAGATAAAACAAATATTACAAATTTAAGAAGACTAAAGTCATAGAAAGTGTATTTTCCAACCACAATGGTATAAAACTAAAGATCAACAATAAAATAAAGCTGGAAAATCTACAATGTAAATATTAAATATTTAATATGTAAATATTAAACAACACCCTACTGCACAATGGGCCAAATAAGATAATAAATACATGTCTCAAAACAAAAGAAAAAGAAAACACAATATTCCAAAACCTATGGGATGCAGCAAAAGCAGATGTTAGAGTGAAATTTATGCTATAAATACCTGTATTAAGAAAAAGAACTTCAAATAAACAACATTATACCACAAGGAACTAGAAATAGAAGAAACTTAGCTGAATTTAGTAGAGAAAGAAAATAGCACAGAAAAATTAGAAATAAAGAGACGAGAATAAACAATAACATAACATTGAAAGTTTTCACCAGTTTTTCCAAGAAAATAAACAAAATATGCAATGATTTAACTATATTACCTAAGAAAAAAATAGAGAAGACTCAAAAACCAAAATGAGATATGGTAGAGAAAAAAATACAACCACAGAAATACATAGTGTGATTACTATAAATAATTATAAACTAACAAATCAGATAACTTAGAAAAAAACCCAGATAATTCCTAAAATTGAAAAAGTTACCAAGATTGAATCGTGAATCTTGAATCCAAAAAGAAGAAATATTAAAGGGAACTTTTTGAATGCAAAGCAGAGACCAAAAGTGACAAAGACAAGAAAGGATCAGAGAAAATCTCCAGAAACAATGATAAAACAAGTAACAAAATGGCAATAAACATATATCTATCAATAATTACTTTGAATGTAAATGGACTAAAGGCTTCAGTCAAAAGACATAGAGGGTCATAAAGGATTAAAAAAACAATCTATATGTTGCCTATAAGAGACTCGTTTAGACCTAAAGACACCTGCAGATTGAAAGTGAGGAGGTGGAGAACTATTTATCATGCTAATGGATATCAAGAGAACGTTCCCTTTAATATTTCTTGCAGGACTGTTTTAGTGGTCACGAACTCCTTTCGTTTTTGTCTGAGAAATTCTTTATCTCTCCTTCTATTCTGAATGATAGGCTTGCTGGATAGAGTATACTTGGCTGCAGATTTTCCCAATTCAGCACTTTGAATGTATCATGCCACCCCCTTCTGGTTTGCCAAATTTCTGCTGAGAAATCTCCAGCTAGCCTTAGGGGTTAACCTTGTAAGTTAAGGACTTCTTTTTTCTTGTTGCTTTCAAGATTTTTCCTTTATCACTATATTTTGCAATTTAATTATAATATGTCTTGGTGATGCCCTGCTTTTGTTGATTTTTCTGGGATTTCTCTGTGCTACCTGGATCTGGATATCTGTTTCCTTCTTAAGATTAAGGAAGTTTTATGCTATTATTTCTTGAAATAAATTTTGTGCACCTTTTCTCTCTGTTCTTCTGGGACTCCTACAATATGAATGTTACTATGTTTGATGAAATCACTGAGTTCCCTAAGTCTATTCTGTTTTTACACAATGCTTCTTTCTCTTTTGTTCAGTTTCATTATTTTCCATTATCTTGCCTTGTAGGTCACTGATTTGTTCCTCTGCTTCTTCCAGCCTGCTATTCATTGCATTAAGCCTGTTTCCAATCTCATTTATTGCATTCTTCATCTCTGATTCTTTTTTAACTCTTTTATCTCTGTGGTAAGGGTCTCACTGATGTCTTCTTTATTCAAGCCCCATGAGTATCCTTAGGATTGTTGCTTTAAATTCTCCAGGAGGCATGTTACTTATATCTGTTTCACTTAGACCTCTGACTGGTCTTATCTTGTTCTTTCATTTGGGATAAATTCCTCCATCTTGCCATTTTGTCTAAGTCCCTGCCTTCTTCTGTGTGTTAGAAAAGCCAGTTATGTCTCCTGCTCCTGCAAGTAATGGCCTTATGAAGAAGAGGTCAAGTAGTGCCCAGAGCCTCACACTTCAGGAAATGTCTCCAGTATATGCTGCATTTGCTCTACTGTTGTATTTTGGCTGCTCTCTCCTTCAGTCCAGTGGTCTGCAGAGGCACTCCTTGCTTGCTGTGGGCAGTGATTGGTTCCTGGCCTGAACGTGGCAAGTTTTAGTTAAGTGTGCTCTGGTCTGTTTCCGAAATGAAACCTGTCACCAACTTCACCAGAACCTAGGCCCTTAAGAACTCTGTTCGGGAGGTATGATGTGGACAGGGTTTTGTGCTAGTCTTCTTGGGGAGGGGCTCAATGTGCTGGGACTGAGGCAAACTTGACTGAGAAGGACAGTCCTGCCAGAGTGCCGGGGAGTGGGGCTTAGTGTAAGCAAGTGAAGGAGCTAGTGTCAGTGCTGAGCTGCTTCCCTTAGGTGGCTCTATGTTTATGCGGATGAGTGGGGGAGGGAAATGGCACTGGCCAGCTCCCTTATTTCCAGAGCATGTCTCCCTGAAAACTGCCTCTCAAGAAAGCACTCCTAGAATAGTGAATAATCTCCCTGCCTTGTGCCCCAGGCATTTTTCATACTGTCTGACCCCAGGTAGAACACGTATTTTAATAACATATATCTACCCAAATATAATTTAAGAGTGTTTAGTATCACTTATTTGACGATGCTTCCCATGTAATTTAACATACCAAATAAGCCTAATTAATTTGATTTCTCACAATATTTGTGAAATGTTCCAGGAGGTCTCTAGAGCACTTCAGTTAGATTGTGGTCAAAATATATCATTTTAGAATCTCATTTGGGGAAATATGTAAAAAAATATTAAAAGATTTGAACATTAGATTAAATTGGATCCCAGATCATTATGAAACAATATTTATCTATTTAACCAAAGTGACAATAGAAGATTTTAAAGACAAATATAGAAGGTTACATAGTTGTGAACAAAACTTAGATCTTTTAGTATTAAGAAGATTCAGTTTTCGTGGGGCACCTGCGTGGCTCAGTCACTTAAGAGACAGACTTCAGCTCAGGTCATGATCTCATGGTTCATGAGTTTGAGCCCCACATCAGGCTCTGCGCTGATAGCTCAGAGCCTGGAGCATACTTCGGATTCTGTGACTTCCTTTCCTTCTCTGTCCTTTCCCTGCTCACGCTCTGTCTCTCTCTGTATCTCAAGAAAGAAAGAAAGAAAGAAAGAAAGAAGGAAAGAAAGAAAGAGACATTAAAAAAAAAGAGCAGACCAAGAATCTAAGAAAACTTTGTTTTTTAACAGAGAAAAAACGAATTCTAATTTTGCACCAGTGTGGTTTTGATATTAAAACTCATTTTAAATAAATTTTTTCTCATCTTAGTCACTACCAACCTTACATAAAATTCCTTTAAGGTTTTTTTTTTAATGAAATTTTTACAACTTTTTTTTTTAATTCAGATTTTATCCTAAGTTTTTCCTCTTTAAAATAACCAGCCTCACTTTAGGACAATTTTTTTCCTTAACAAAATGTATTTTATTTATTTTTTCAATGTTTATTTCTTTTTTGAGAGAGAGAGCAAGCAGGGGAGGGGCAGAGAGAGAAGGAGGCACAGAATCCAAAGCAGGCTCCAGGCTCTGAGCTATCAGCACAGAGCTTGACATGGGGCTCGAACTCACAAACCGCAAGATCATGACCTGAGTCGAAGTCAGACGCTTAACTGACTGAGCCACCCAGGCAACCCTATTTTTATTTTTTTAAAGTTTATTTATTTTGAGAGAGAGCATGTACACACACGAGCCAGGGAGCGCAAGAGAGAGAGAGAGAGAGAGAGAGAGAGAGAGAGGAAAAGAGAGAATCCCAAGTAGGCTCTGCACTGACAGTGCAGACTCAGGGGTTCAAACTCATGAACCGTGAGATCATGCCCTGAGCTGGAATCAAGAGTCAGACATTTAACTGACTGAGACACCCAGGTGTACCCCCCGAAAATGTATTTCTATTTCTAAAATGTTTTCCTATCAAAACCACATATCTTACTTTCCTTGTATTCAGAGTTGTTTCTCTTATTATCTCTAGTAGTCTTAATTACATTTATTAGAATTCATAATTAATTCTTAATTTTCTTGTGTCCAAATGAATTTGTGTCCAAACCAGAATTTTTTAAATTGGCAAATTTATGAATACATTTTATAATTTAGAAACATGTTTCTTCATAGTACAATTTTCCAGTAAAACACAAAACATGTTTTGCTAACAAACCAAAATTTAACTGTAGTTTCTTTGTAAAAAGACAAAGACAAAATTCTCAACACTCAATGTTTATAACCTTATCTTTTTGGGAAATGACTTAAATATTTAATGAATTCAACCCAATTTATCATTTAATTTAGCAAAACTTTAAAGTTTCAGGTTACCAGAAAGGTTTTGGAGAAACTATTTTAAAAGTTTATCTAGAAACTTTAATGTTATTTATATCTATTTGTTTGTTCTTAAAAATTATGCTTAGATTACCCATAAAAACTTCAAGAGACATCAAAGTCAGTCATCCTTTCAAGCTATTGTTATTATTTTAAACAATTTGTGACAGAGATAACATCAACTTATTTGATTTTAAGTAAACACAGGTGGAATAAAAATTTTAATTTTAATGTAATAACTTTAAAGACATGTCTATTTTAATTAAAACCAACAACCTTAAATTAGCTTTAACACTGAATATTTTCCCAGATCACATGAACTTGAAGAGTATTTGAGTTAGTTTCTCTCTTTCTGTGAGTTTTAGAATGCCCAATCCTTACAAGTGCTTTTCTTCAAACCAAGTAAATAGAGCTTTTTTACGAATTAATTTTTGCAATAGCATCTGGAAATAGAGAAAATATCTCACATTTATAGTATACATGGACACACATACAAATACACAAATAAGAGGCAAACAAACTCGTATAGCTTTTATTTTACTAATATTTGTGCAGAGTACATTATAGGCCCAATTTTCAAATACCTCCTTCTTGGTCTTCTTCTTTTTTTTTTTTTTTCTGATGAAAAATTTTCCCTAAAGTTTGCCTTCAAAGAATTGTTCTTAGGTCCTAGAGAAGATGGAGTTAGAAGGGGTTACAGAGAAAGTATGCAACTTTTCTCTAAGGTGGAGATTTGGAGTATATCCGCCTATTATCAGAGAGCTGCTAGAGTCTGGGCTGAACAGCCCTTTCAGCAGTTTCTATTTTTTAAAAGCAGTTTTTATTTTCTCCCTCCCCTCTTTTTACCTTTAGTCTCAGGTGGACTAAGTGCTGTGTTTACACTTCAAAAATATGGTAAGATTTGTAACTTTAAAGGAACAGAGAAAGAAAGGATTTTTTCCACCAAGTATAAGACAATTTTGTTCCAGTATCTTGATCTTTTATAATATCCACAAACATTTTGAGAGGAATAGGTAAGATTTATAAAGATGGGTGGGCTTTGACTTGTTTTTAGAGTTGCATCTCCAGTTTTGTAGATACTTGTAAGACAAAGACAGTTGTTTTTAATTCCCTAAAAAACTGGATTACAGCCTGAATATCAAGGGACTGACCCACGTTTTCAAATAAGTTTGTTTCTTTATGCCTCAGCAAGATTTTTAACTAAAATGGGACCCACAAATGTACGGCCAATTAATCTTTGACAAAGCAGGAAAGAGTATCCAATGGAAAAAAGACAGCCTCTTTAGCAGGTGGTGCGGGGAGAACTGGACAGCAACATGCAGAAGAATGAAACTAGACCACTGTCTTACACCATACACAAAAATAAACTCAAAATGGATGAAGGACCTGAACGTGAAACAGGAAACCATCAAAACCCTAGAGGAGAAAGCAGGAAACAACCTCTATGACCTCAACCACAGCAATTTCCTACTCAACACATCCCCAAAGGCAAGGGAATCAAGAACCAAGATAAACTATTGGGACCTCCTCAAGATAAAAAGCTTCTGCACGGCAAAGGAAACAATCCAAAAAACTAATAGGCAACCGACGGAATGGGAAAAGATAGTGACAAATGACATATCGGATAAAGGGCTAGTATCCAAAATCTACAAGGAACTCCCCAAACTCCACACCTGAAAAATGAATAATCCAGTGAAGAAATGGGCAGAAGACATGAAGAGACACTTCTCCAAAGAGGA
>CM053579.1:90210484-90228269 GCA_028646485.1 Cryptoprocta ferox
CGGGTACAGCCGCTCTGGAAAACAGTGTGGAGGTTCCTCAAAAAACTATCAATAGAACTCCCCTATGACCCAGCCATAGCACTGCTGGGGATTTACCCAAGGGATACAGAAATCCTGATGCATAGGGGCCCATGTACCCCAATGTTCATAGAGGCATTTTCAACAATAGCCAAATCATGGAAAGAGCCTAAATGTCCATCAACTGATTAATGGATCAAGGAAATGTGGTTTATCTATACAATGGAATACTACATGGCCATGAGAAAGAATGAAATCTGGCCATTTGTAGCAAAGTGGATGGACCTCGAGGGTATCATGCTAAGCGAAATTTGCCAGGCGGAGAAGGACAGATACCATATGTTTTCACTCATAAGTCTAACAGGAGAAACGTAACAGAGGACCATGGGGAGGGGAAGGAGGAAAAAGAGTTAGGGAGAGGGAGGGAGACAAAGGACGAGAGACTCTTGAATACTGAAAACAAACTGAGGGCGGGAGGGGGAGGGGGAAAGGGGAAGGGGGGTGATGGTCACTTGTGGGGAAGAGCACTGGGTGTTATATGGAAACCAACCTGACAATAAACTATAAAGTTAAAAAAAAAAACTAAACATATATATAGCATACAACCCAGCAGCTGCTCTTTTGGGCATTTATTCAGAGAAATGAAATTTATTTTTACACAAAAACCTGTACATGTACCATGTACACAAATGTTCATAATAGCTTTATTCAGAATAGGCAAAAATTGGAAACAACCCTGATAACCTTCAACAGGTGAATGGTTAAACCAACTGTGGTGAATCTGTACCATAGAATACTACTCAACAATAAAAAGGAATGAACTATTAATACATACAACATATTGGATGGATTTCCAGAAAGTTCAGAGTGAAAAAAGCCAATCTCAAAATGCTACATACATACCATATAGTTTCCTTTATGTTACATTCTTGAAAGGACAAAGGAATAGAGGACAAATTAGTGGTTGCCAGCTGTTAGAGGCTGGGGCAGATTATGGGAGGGAAATGGGTATAGTTATAAAAAGGTAACATGAGGTATCCTTGTAGTGATCAAACTGTTCTGTATCTTGGCTATGGTGGTGGATTCGTCAATCTACACATGTGATAAAATTGCAGTGAGCTGAATAGATAACAAATATATCTCTTTATATAGATACATTCACAAATGAGTGCATAAAAAACTAATAAAATCTAAATAAAACAGATTCTATTAATATCAGTATCCTGGTTGTGATATGGTACCATAGTTATACAAGATGTTGCCATTTGGGGAGACTGGGGGAAGAGTATATGGAATCTTTCTATATCATTTCTTATAACCTTTTTTGAATAAAATACCAAAAATGAAAAAAAAGATTAAGTACAATTAAACTATATTAAGAATAAGAATGACACAAAACATTGGAAATTAAATACATCAGAAATTAAAAAGATAAGAGATTCTATAATCAACTTGTATGATCATAAACTTGAAAATTTAGATAGAACAAGTAATTCCCTAGAAAAATATAACATTTAAACTGACTAAACAGAAAACTTGAATAAACATAATCACTAAAGAATCTGAGTCAATTGCCAAAGATTCACTTCTACAAGAGCACAAAACACTAGTTTTAACTGATTTTGTGGATGAATTCTACCAAATACTCAAGGAACACAGAATTTTAATTTGTAGATTCTCCAGTCATTAGAAAATGAGGAAACACTCAATTGTTTTAGTGAGGCTAATATAATAAAAATAGACATGGGCATTTTAAGAAAGGGAAATTTCTGGCTAATCTCACTAGTTAACATAAACAAAAGATTCTAAATAAAATATTATCAATAGTATTCCAATAATTATAAAAATATTACCAATAATATTTCATTTAGTATGTTTGCATTTTAATGTCTTAAAATATGTAATACACCAGGTTAGGATTAACTCGAGTACAAAACTGTAACTAGTTTAAAGAAAGACAAATACTTTATGATTTCAGTCATAAGTGGAATTTAAGGAACATAACAAATGAACAAAGAAAAAATACACAAGCCAAAAAAGAGACTCTTTAACTATAGAGAACAAACAGATGGTTACCAGAGGGGAGGTGAGTGGGGGGATGGGTGAAATAGGTGGTGGAGGTTAAGGAGTACACTTGTGATGAGTACTGAAGAATGTATAGAATTATTGAACCACAGTATTGTACATCTGAAACTAATATAACACTGTATACTAATTATACTGGAATTAAAAAGAAAGTGTAACTAGTAATTTGAATAAGTGCGATTCATGGGGTATAATCAGAAAACAACTTTGATTCCCCTATTACCAGTTTAAGTCCACTCTGTGGGGTTAGATCTTCTTTTGTTGTGATCAAAACTAAAGAAGTTCCATGATGCTTGAGCATTTTGGTTATCTTTTGTCACAGAAGAGTCTCAGTTTAATTAACATATCAGTAATAATTAAAGGTTTAATATTTCTTTAAAGTTATATCTTCCTCTGTTTCATCTTAGGCCTACTGTAGGCTGGGCAGCAGACATAAGGAAGGAGATGTGGCCAGTATCTTCTCACTTTCTCCATAGAGTACTTCTAATCCTTTTCTTCCATATTGTTCATGAGGGTTTGTGATCCCTCTAGAATTGAACTAGAGGAGGGGATAGGTGAGAAGAGAAAGAATAATAAGTACATTGTCTGAACCTAGCTCATATTTAAAACTAATTTGTTTTCGGGATGCCTGGGTGGCTCAGTTGGTTAAGCATCTGACTCTTGATTTTGGCTCAGGTCATGATCTCATGGTTCATGGGATTGAGCCCTATGCTGGGCTTGCACTGACAGCATGGAGCCTGCTTGGGATTCTCTCTCTCTGCCTCCCCCCACTCATGCTCGCTCTCTCTCTCTCTCTCTCTCTCTCAAAATAAATAAATGAACATTAAAAAAACAATTTGTTTTCCTATGGATTGTTGTTATGGCCTTTTTTGAGACCTTCCCATCCCTCATATTTCTCAGGCAGAATTGACAAGCAATTTACTGTGTCACCTGGGATCTGAGTGGCACATATCAAACCTTCAAGTGCTTCCAGTGAAGCTCCATTCCCTAGGCCTAAGGTAAATGTGAGCCCTGCTCCCAAGACCTTTCACTGAGAGAGCTTTAGATACACAGAATGCCTGCAGCTTTCTTCCAATTGCTCTCCTAATTTACAAACCTTTTCTTGTCTTTTCCAGCTTCTTTCAGTTATGGGGATTGGTGGTCATCTAAGGTCACAAAACCAGTTTTGAAATTACCTCCTTTACAAAACCAGCATGATGGTCTCACACCTCCTATTGGAATGTGTTGTTTATTATTTTTGGGCCTCAGCCAACATTGAGACTGAAATAGTTTCATTTTAAAATCCTGTTTCACAAGGTTGGCTTACTGTTAGGAAAATTCATTCATGTAATTCAATACAATAAACAAATAAAGGACAGAAATGTACTTTATCTCAATAGAAGCAGAAGAATTATTTGACAGAATTCAGTATATGTTTATGACTTAGAAATCTCTTACAAACTAACAATACAAAAGAATTCTTTAACCTGATTAAGAGTATCTAGGGATATCTGGGTGGCTCCATTGGTTAAGTATCCAACTCTTATTTCAGCTCAGGTCATGATCTCACAGTTGTGAGATTAAGCCCTGTGTCAGGCTGTGTGCTGGGTGTGGAGCATGCTTAAGATTCTCTCCTCCCTCTGTTACTCCCCCTTTGGGCTGACAATCTCTCTAAAAAAAAGAGTGTTGATAAAAATACTTTCATAGTAAACATCATACTTAATGCTAGCAGCCTTATTTTTAAAATAAGGATCAAGGCAAGGATACCATTGGTTTTACTTCATTTCAACATTCGCTGGAAATTCTGTCCAGTATGGTAGACAAGAATTAAAAAAAAATAGAATAAAATGTATTAGGATAGGAAAACAAGGGATACAACTAACGCTATTTATAGAATATGCAATTGTCTACAGAGAAGATCCAAGAAAAACTATAGAAAATTATTAGAATTGATAAGAAAATTCAGCAAATTTACAAAAGATAAGATTGATATGTGAAACTCATATGTGGAATTAAAGAATCAAAACATACAAATATGGGGGAAAAAGAGAGGAAAACCAATAAACAGACTCTTAACTCTAGAGAACAAACTGTTACCAGAAGGAAGGGATGGGTTAAATAGGTGATGGGGATTAAGGAGTGCACTTGTTGTGATCAGCACCAGGATTTGTATGTAAGTGTTAAATCACTAAATTCTACACTTGAAACTAATATTACATGGTATGTTAACTAACTGGAATTTAAATAAAAAAGTGGAAAAAAGTTAAATATGTGAAAATCTATTGCATTTCATCGGTAAAAAAAGTTAGAAAATGTAATTTTTATAAGGTGCCATTTTCAACAGCAATTTAAAAAGATACCCACTAATAGATCTAACAAAAGATATTATACAGCCTTAATGGAGAAAAAGTAGAAACTGTTATTATAAGACTAAAGAAAAGAGAAATACCATGTTTATGGAGAAGGAGACTCAATGATCATAAATATGCCAATTGTCCCCAAATGAATCTAAGAATTCAATACAATCCCAATCAAAAGGCATCTATGGGAATAATAAACCTAAATTTTTGCGTGGGGGAAATGGGAAAAGGGATATGTAGGAAGTTCCATTCTTTTATAATATTTTATTTCATCAACTAGGTAGTTGATACACAGGTATTTGTTATATTATTTTCTTTTCTGTATTTTTGAAATATTAAGTTTAGGAAAAGAGTGCTGAGTATACTACTTTGGCATTGTACTGGTATCTATAAGCCAGTATCACAAAGCAGCTGCTAATTTGGTATAGATTTTTATCTATATGTGTTTGCATAATGGATTCTCTATCCCTTATACCTGTGTGACTTGAAACAGATCATCTATGCTTCTAAACCCTCAATTTCCATATCTATAAAATGTGATTGTCATAAGCAATATAAAAACTAAAAAATTTAAATAAGAAAATAAAGCATGCTCTCAGTAAAGTTAGTTTATTTTTCTGTAAGGGAAGATTGTCAATCTGTTTCAGAAGGTGAAGCATCTGAGAATCTTAGTGCTCTTTGAGAAACACCATGAAATTCTAACATTTATAATTCAATCTTATGAACTAGGAGCCGTTTTACTCAAAGTAAATTTGGCCTATGATTGAAATATATAATCACAATCACATGTGTCAGTAAAAAGTTTCTGAATTACTCCACTAGTCTGCATATGCTGCCACTTTAATAATGGCGTTTGCTATCATTTCCAGCAGTCAATGTGAGAAAAATTTATTGATGGAATTATAAGATTGAAAAATTCCCATCTATTAGCCTAACTTTTCCCCCCTGTGAATTGAGGAAGGAGCACCAATATTGGAGTTTAGTTGAAAAACCCTCAAGTAGTCTGGTGGGGAAAAAAATTCCTGAGGTGCAAAGCAAACAGCACATTGAAGAGGAACTCCTAGTGGCTCTACTCAGAAGAATGAAAACATCTTTAAACACTTCTGTTAACTTAATCAACATGACAAATCTTTATTTAAAAGGTTTCTGGCTTACTGGTGAGAACTTCTGTATTATCAAGTACGAGGTAAAACTTTCCTTCATTAAAAAAAAAAAAGAAATGCTATTTTAAAATCCAAATCAGAAACTATTTGGAATACTTAATGTCCTCTGACCTAAGTTTGAAATGGCATACCCACAAAGCACATTCAGATAGTTATATCAAATAGGTATCAGAAAAACTTCTTCTCAAAGTGGGAATGCCCAAGCATTCTAGATTTTGTTGTGTACGTATATTAATTAGTTTACAAAGATCCTTGTAAATTGAGCCTTGCTGGTGCCTAGACTTTCCCATTATGACTTTAATCTACTATTTAAAGAAAATAGACATTCTCATTCACCTTTCCTCCATAGACTGATACCCTATTAAGACAAGAATAGACAGTCCACTTTCTCAAGGTTGTTGAGGAAGTTATTGATTAATTCAACAATATTTACTGAGGCCTTACTAGGTTAAATCACTGTTCTGAACACTGACTATGTAGCAGTAAGCCAAATAAAGTTGATTAGTGGATATGTATTTTGATGTGGTGTTATGAAAAGGAAATTAATCATCAGTGCATTAGAATAGAAGTATGGGTGGTGCCATTTAAGGTAGAGTGATCAGGAAAGACCTCAATGTGGAGGAGATATTTCAGCAGAGACCTAATATCAGGGAAGACAGTTCCTGAGAGAGGAAAGATTGTCAAGTGGAAAGGTCCTGAGGTAGGAACATGTTTGCTATGCTAGAGGAAAAGCAGGAGGCCAGTGTATGGTTTGAGCTTGGTGAAAAAGAGAACTAGTGGTAGGAAATGAGGCCAGAGAAATAGCCAGAGGCTACAAAGTGAAGGGCTCTGTAGACCACAATAAAGACTAGATTTTATTCTAAATGTCATAGGAAACCACTGGAAAGTTTTGAACATAGGAATGACATACACTGACATCTTTTGAGGGTCATTCTAAACACTCTAGGAGAATGAACTCTCGAGAGATAAGAGAGAAAGGTAGAAAACAAGGTCAGAAGCTAATGTAGTAATCCAAGAATATGAGAGATCATGGTGGCTGGGACCTGGAGGACTGGCAGAAGTGGTGGGATGAGTGAGGGTAGAATGTACAGGATTGGCTAATAGATGAAATGTAGTTTGTAAGAGAGAAAGTAAAAGATGACTACAACTTTCACGCCTTGAGCAAATGTATGAATAATGGTGCCTGTCTTCATCTATTTGGGCTGCTATAACAGAATACCCTACACTGGTAGCCTATAAAGAACAAAAAATTATTTTTCATAGTTCTAGAAGCTGAAATGTCCGAGTTCAAGGCATTGGCAGATTCAGTGTCTGTTGTTCAGATTCCAAAAATGGTGAGGGCCCATTTCCTATTTCATAGGCAGCTGTCTTCTTGTTTTGTCCTCACATGACAGAAGGGGTGAAGGATATTTCTGGGGTCTCTTTTATAAGGGTATCAATTTCATTCATGAAGGTTCCACTCTCATCACTTGATGGCCCAGAGGCCCCACCTTATCATACTACCACACTGGGGGTTAAAATTTCAATACATGAATATGGGAAGTGGATACAAACATTTAGTCTATAGAGGTCCCATTTCTTGAGAGGGAAACATTTGCTGAGATGGGAAACACTGGAGAAGGAGCAACAAGGGGATGAATCTAGGGTTGATTTTTGACATGTTAATTTTGAGGTCTTTAATAGAAATCCAAGAGTGATCAAGAGATAGGAGGCTGGAATTCAGGGGAGGTTGGAGCTTGAGACATTAAACTGTATTTAAAGCAAAATGAAATAATTTATAGAGTGTAGATAGAGAGGAGAAGGTGTATGAGGACTGACTTGTAGACATTATGATACATAGACATATGGAACAAGAAAATAGTAAAGCAGACTCAGAAGAGGCAGCCATCATGGGAACCTAAACCAGTTCCTGGAAGCCAAGTGAAGAAAGTGTTTCATGAGGGAGAGAATGATCAACTTTGACAAATAAAGCTAAGAGCTCAAGGAATATGAAAAATGAAGATTGGATTTAAATGTGGAAGTGACTTAAAGAGGCAGATTTCAGTGGAGTGTTGATGACAAAAATCATGTTGTAGTGGATTCAAGGAACAGTTGGAAGGAAAGAAGTGAAGGTTGTATAGGCAACATTTTCAAAGATTTTGGCTATTAAAATGGAGTAATGAAATGTTGAAAGAATGATGGAACAAGGGAGTATTTTAGTGATTAGAGCTATTATATCATGCTTGCATGGTGATGAAAATAATAGCAAAATAGATGCTGCAAGAGAAAAGAGGAACAGTTATAGAGGCATTGTTCTTGAAGTAGTGTGAAGGGTATGGGTGATAATACATAAAGATAGGAGCCAGGCAGTTTATCTGTTGTAATTGAAGAGAAGGCAAAGTGTATGGGTGCAGATGGAATGAGATTGGAAGATGTAATGGTGAAGGATATGGAAGTTACAACTTTTTAAAATTGATTTTTCAGTGAAACAAGAAGTGTACTCATCAGCTAAAAGTGAGGACTGGGAAAAGGTGTTCGAGTTTTGAAGCAGGAGGCAACCATGTGACATAGTCATCTTAGATAATGGGAGAATGATTTCATCATAGGAAAGTATAACAGCACTGTCAGGCAGCACTGAAGATCCAGGTGTGGCTCATAGTCATAAATCTAAAAAGAGCCCATCTCCATACCTTTTTCCGTTCATATTCAGTAAGTGAGGTGGGGGCATGAAGAGGTGGCAAGATGGATTTAAACCAGGGTTGGGGTTTTGTCTATGGCTACAAGCTGCCCTGGTCCAATTCATGATGATTCTCCTAAGACCATATAAGAAACAATGAAGTACATTGTAGCTGGTGGACTAGAAGTTCAGTGATTTGGGAAGGAGTGGCTAGAGATAAAGCTGGGGAGATAAACAAAGATACCTCCAAAGAAGAAAAACATTTATTTCATTCCTCAGACTTTTTCATGTGAATCAGTCTTTTGATAATCCCCAAGTTTTGTGATGGATCTTGATTACTGGTATTTATTCCCAGCCAACATTCAATAAACTATCCCCTCATAGCCCCAAATTGGCAAGAACTGGCATAAAGCAAGCATACATCTGGATTTGGGTTTAATTGTATGAGAAGAAGGAAACCAATGGCAGAAGAAAGCAGTATCAACCAACAATCCATGAGGTCTTTGGCTGTTCTCTGGGGCATTTATCCTCTTCCTTTTCAGGTGGGACTTACTTTTACATCATAAGAAAAGGAAATCTCAGAAAAGAAATATAATTGTCCAAATGGATGCTAATAGGTTTTTATGAGTGTGAAGGGTGGCATTTGTACAATATTTACCTTGTTATCTTTCTTAAGAAGTTAGTTTGGGGACATTTTCTAAAACAATCTTTAAACAAAAATTATTTCAATAAAAAGCCTCTCTCTGTGGAAGCATAAAAAAGCCCCCTCCCTCCCTCTCTCTCTCTCTGTCTCTCTTTCTCTCTCTCCCTCCTTCCCTCTGTGTGCCTTTGTGTGTGTGTGTGTGTGTGTGTGTGTGTGTGTGTGTGATTGCAGGCATGGATTCTACCAACAGCAGCTGTTGGCAATAGTTTGTGGCATATAACTGCAAACTGCCCGCACACCCCAGCACAGCTCCCTGTGAATTCTCCAGAAAACAGCCTCTGTGTGATAAGCTCTCTTTTTCAGACTCTGCACATTGGCAGCTGTTTTGCACGCTGGCAGCTGTTTTGTTGAGTCTTGTAATTATACAGAATGGTGACAGCAGCCTAAACAACTTCCCATGTTTTCCAGCTCTTCCTTAAGGAAAATAGGCAAGCATTTCCAATGATCATATATAGAATCTAGGCTCTTAGTGGAAATTTTCATGGCCCATATTATAAACTACCATGTCATGGTGGACCTCAGAAACCAAAGTAATGAGCCTGGATCTTATAAAACTATCAGCAAGAGGGAAAGTAATGGAAGTCTTTTTTTTTTTTTTTGGCTTAAAACAACATTGATCTGTTATTTTTCATGATTCCATGATTCCATTGATTGGGTTGTTCTGCTGGTCTTACTTGGACTCACTTCTGAAGTGGTACTCTGCTGGAAGACTGGCTGGACAGGAAGGTCTGAGATGGCTTCAGACATATGCCTGGTGGTTGGTACTGGCCTCTTACCTTCCATGTGGACTCTCATCCTCTAGTAGGCTAAACTGTGGTTTCCTTATGTGGTAGAACTCAGGGCAGTGTCTGTGATGGAGAAGGTACAAGCTATATGACCTCTTGAGGCCCGGGCTTTGGAACTCAGAAAATGTCACTTTTTTTTAAAATTGTTTTTATGTTTATTTATTATTGAGACAGAGAAACAGAGCATGAGTGGGGGATGGGCAGAGAGAGAGAGGGAGACACAGAATCTGAATCAGGCCCCGTGCTCTGAGCTGTCAGCACAGAGCCCGACGCGGGGCCCGAACCCACAGACCGTGAGATCACAACCTGAGCTGAAGTCGGACGCTCAACTGACTGAGCCACCCAGGTGACCCGAGAATGTCACTTCTGTTACAGTTGACTGGTGAAAACAAGTCCCAAGTCCAGCCCAGATTCATGGGGGTGGAGAAACAGACTGAAACTCTGGGTGGAAAGAATGGCAAAGTCACATTGCAAAGGGGCAAGCATTCTGCAATGGGAGGACTTTGTGACCATTGAAAAATTACCACATCAAAAAACACTACTAGAATCCCAGAAACCACTTTGGGAAATGTCATTCTAGGCTATGCTAATGTTTCCCCTTAAAAAGTTTTTTTCCCAATAGTGTACATATATGTCATTGTTTCATTTCATTTCATAATCATACTGTAGTCCGAGCTCACCTTTGTTGGAGTAATGAGCATTCTTTTATTTAATTATTATCTTACTTCACTAATTGCCAGTGTTTTTCATGGATAAATCCAGTAATTTCTTGTTTACTTTTGTAAGCTGAGAAAAAAGTGTAAAACTTTAAAAATATTGTACTTATTTTATTTTCTAAAGTATTAGCAGTAAAGGAAGAGCTGTTCTAATCACATACAGCATCACTGGGGGAGATACCTTCACACAAAGTAGTTAATCTTTTTGTCTCTTGTGGTGTCCAGATCTGCTTGAGTGCATAAGGAATATTCTACCCATAGTCCATATCCAGATCCTGAAATTGTCTTCCTGCTAGTGGGTGTGCTAAGGTATTTTGCTATAGGATCCTTTCCACATCAGAAAAAGAGGCAGAGACTGCACTCTTTAAAGAAATTGCATTCATGAAAATCCTTACACTTGTTATCTTTAAGAAGACGATATTCATATGACTTCTTTTGAGCTTCACAGTCAACTCCTTTTCTTCATTTTATGGTATCTTCCATTAATTATATGCTTCAATCTGCAGTTATACTTCTCCCTGTCTTTTCAGATGCCAAAGAGAGGCCATCACCAACTGCTTGAGCTTGATAGCATACTATAGCAGATGCTAAGGAGTGGCTTAGTCTTCTGTTGCAACATTTTTCTAGAGTGCCTTTCTGTAATTCAAAGACTGAAAAATTAACTTTCAGCTAGAATTCTGAATGGTATTTGTGTTCCACCAATAATATGCTCTTCTGTGAAACTTGCATTGGGAACTGAATTAAGTGGGAAGAGAGACAGCATGTAAGGCATTCCTGTTGCTGTGGATTGTGATGTGTGCTATAGGAGTTTGGAACTGACAGCTGTGACTTCCTGACTCTGTAGCAGCTCCCTTGGTAGCCCAGTTCTGTGTGTTTTAGGGAGCTGTCCCTTGAATCTCAGTCTAGAATTTGTTTTCTCAGTGCTGATGTCATACATAGCATGAGTTCCACCTAATGAGAGAAGACAATAGCAGATATTAGAAAGACCCCATAACCCGGGAGGTCTCTAGCTGTTCTCCAGGGCTTTGTTCTAGTTCCTGCTCCCTTGGGGACAGAGCTGAGTGGAGAAGTGGGTAGAGGGGATTTGGAGAAGAAAATGGAAGATACACACCACAATAATCTGGTCTAATGATGCAGGCCTTCCTTGGATTTTAGCAGGTCTTACACCTCCTGTCACTGGCATCCACTGTAGGTGGTTTGCTCTTAAACATTCCTCTGTAAAACATGATGGACACTATGCTATATTATTTATATGCCTTATTTCAGTTAAGTAAACCTTTAGGATAACTTTATAAAATGGGTATTATTATTATTACACCCTTACAGATTAGCAAACTGGCACCCTGAAAGGAAATGGAATTGATGGGATTTGAACTGAGGTTTGAGTGTTTCTAAAGCCTAAGTGTTCTTTTAGAAGGTCATGTTACCTTAGAGAGAGGTGAGCAGGCGGTGGGGGGGGGAGGTGGCGGGGAGAGGGAGCCAGAAACAAAAGACAGGAACAGAGAGAAGGTAATGAAATGGTAAATGCCTTTGACTAAGATTAAATGAGATTATAAACATGCCCATTTTAATTCTCTCTCTGCCAATTAATTGTTTTTCTCTCCATCAACTGTCAGTTTTCTAATAGGAAGAATAGGCAGAACACAACTGAGACTCAAAATGTGGTTTTGGGGATCAACCCTTTGTAGGGTTGTAAAACATTTTACAAACTTTTAAACAAACGTTTTATAAACTTTACAGCTTTCAACAAATGTATTGATAATCTTAATGAAAATAAATTCATTTATTGCATTTTAATTTAGTTTTAAATAATATTGTAACAGAGGAAATTAGGCAAGTGAGAACATTTGTACCAGGGAAATAGGCTAGGTAAGTTTTTTTCAAAATAACTGTTTTGGTTATGTTATGCTTAGCATGTTAGAAAGACTTTAAAATGTGTTGGTCATTTGACTTCTAAAACATACACATTTTAACATAATAAACTCGGATTTTTCAATTTTCTAAAAATTGAAGTATAATTAATATACACTACTATATTAGTTTCAAGTGCAGAATAATTTAACACTTTTCTACATTACTCAGTGCTCATCACAATAAGTGTATTATTAATCCCTTTATTCTATATCACTCACCTCCATACCCAACTCCCCTCTGGCAACCACCAGTTTGTTCTCTGTATTTAAGAGTCTGTTTTTGTTTGTTTGCCTCTTTTTCTCTTTGTTTATTTTGTATCTTAAGTTCCATATATGAGTGAAATCATATGGTATTTGTCTTTCTCTGTCTGACTTATTTCACTTGCATTATACCCTGTAGGTCAATTTTTTTTTAAATAACTAAGAGCCTTAATATAGTATAACATTTTCACTTTTTTATGGTAAAAGTAGTTTCTTATATTAGTGTTAATGATACATTTGTATAAAAATAAAATTTTCTTGTCAAAAATTTATGTAAAGTCATGAAATGCAATTTTGCTGGTTTCCTTTTCAGGAGGATTGTTTTTTTATTTGCTAGCTATATAGGCACCTTTTTATAGGGTAATTTTCTCTTTTTTTCCTTATAATTTGAAAATGATAAATTGTCTTTTTGTAGCCATTTTGTAACTTGGTCAATACTTGTGAGTTTTAATGATAGCTTTCTTAGAAGGAAGGTAAAAACAGTAGACTGACACTGATGGATGGGAATTTACATAGAATATGCAAAACATGAGAGTAGCCTATTTATTTTTCCTTCAAAAAGAAATCACATAGAAATATTTCTAGTTGCCATTAAGCAAATCTATATATTTGTACTAGTCTTTACCTGACTTGATCTTTCTTGGGCAGATTTTTTTTTTAATTTTTGTTGTTAGCATGAATCACCATGATACGAAATGTATTTTTTGAATAGTTTTACCCTATTTATCTTAGATTCTAAGTTTCATTCAAATATTTCTTTTAAAAAATGGAAATGTACACTTGGTCAGAAATAATAATTTTCTAACCTGTCCCTTAAAAAATTAAGTTTCCCAAAGGGCCATTGAATTCCTTAAAGTCTTTAATAATACTCTCATGAGATATTGTGGAGATTGCATTCAGAGATTAGCATTTTTACTATGTAACTGCAGTGATGTACATGGAAAATTTTTTAATCAACGTAAATGCTCCATTTTTATTAATACACATCTTGAGGTGGTTAAGGCACCTTACAAACTTTACTCTTCACTCCAGATGGCAATTTTGTGAAAACTATGAGTCTCAAATAAGACAGTCAGAATATTCAAGTAATATTTTACTTTCTCATCAACACTGTAGTAGCAAAACACCAGTAAATATTGCGTCAGTTTTTCCTAACTCTTTGAAGACCTAAAATTTGTAGACAGTTTTTGCTTTCAATCTTAATTGAAAATTATGGATTTTTCATGACGTGGCTAAGAGTATCCTTCATTCAGTATGAGGACACTAGAAATAAGAATAGAAAATAGCCTTGGCTTTTATTAAAAAGAAAACTAAGGGATGCCTGGGTGGCTCAGTTAAGTGTCTGATGATTCATGAGATCAAGCCCTGCTTCAAGCTCTGCACTGACAGCTCAGAGCCTGCTTGGGATATTCTCTCTCTCCCTTTCTCTCTGCCCCTCCTGTACTCATGCTTTTTCTCTCACACAGTTACACAAAATAAATAAACTATTTTTTTAAAAAAAAAGAATAAAACTTAAGACTATCAGGGAAGATGGCAGAGTAAGAGGGTCCTACGCTCAACTTGTTCCACAGATATAACTAGATAACACCCACATCAGTGTAAATAACCTGGAAAATGACCTTAAGACTGGCAGAACAGACTCTCTACAGCTGAATGGAGAGTATAAACCATATGGAAACTGGTAGGAAGGGCAGATACATGGTCAGGACCTAAATGGACCAATGGGACTGTATGTGGGAGGGAAGGATGCCACTCATGCAGAGAGGGAAGAGGACCAGACCCGCATACCAAGCACCCCAGGCATGGGTAACCTGCAAGAAAACCAGAGAGGCATAATTTCATGAGTTCTTAAAATCAGCAGCACTTGACACTTGGAATTTAAAAATCAACTGGCTCTGCTTGGGGAGAGCTGGGAGGGTAATAGGCAACTGAATCTCTGCCTTTAAAAAGATAGCATAACAAGCAGCTCGGGGAAATACAGTATAGAAGCAACAGTTTGAAAACTGCCTGGGTTATGTAGGAGTGAGATTTGTTTATTAATCTCAGAACATGTGCTAGAGGAGCAGAGATTTTGGGGAGACTTCTCTAAGAACAAAGCTGGTGAGTTCTATCTACCTACCCAACACCGCAGCCAAGATACATGGACATCTACAGGAAACAGCACAGTGCTAACACTCTCCACCCAGCTTGCTAGCAACACAACTTTCCCCCACCATTCTCCTGATGAAATGCCCCCTCTATCCAAGCCTGAGCAGGAGTTTTCCCAGGCAGTTACATGTGCCCTCCCTCAGCAAACCAGCATGGACCTCGCCATCACTGGGTGCCCTGTCCCCATGTTCTTCTATGAACTGCCTCCTCTAATACACCCTTGGCTGGAGCCCATCCAAAGAAGTACCACAAACCCGGCAGTGTGCAAGCAGCCCTGACTGGGGCCAGGACCAAGCCAAAATGACTTCTGCCTCAGGGAGAGGGGAAGAGAATCACACATACACCAGTCCCACTATGGCACCAGTGGGCTGGGGGCAAACATCAGATCTGACTTGAGGCCCAGCCACCAATGAAAGCTTTTCAGGAGACAACACAAGGAAAGTGGTCTGTAGTTTGGTTCTATGTCATCTCTGGCAAACACCTGGTCTGACTCACTCAAGCCCAAGGTAGGCCCAGATGGGCCCACGAACAACACAGGGACCGAACCCTGCCCAAAACAGGCAAAGAGAGATGTTGCATACTAAAGGACTGAAGGGAAAAGTGACTCAGCCAAAAGAGTACGGTGTATGCAACATGCATAGGAGACATCCCCGAAACATCAGGTTATGGTGAGCAGGGACCTTTGCACTGCAGGGCACTATAGGACCTCTTCTTCATAGGGACACTGCTTTAAAGAGCAAGAGATGTAGCTGACATTCCTAATACATAGAAATTGACACAGGGAGTTAGACAAAGTGAGGAGACAAAGGAATATGTCCCAAATGAAAAAAACAGGACAAATAAACAACAAGACAGCTAAATTAAATAGAGGTAAGTAATATGCCTGATAGAGAATTTAAACTAATGGTCATAAAGATACTCACTAGACTTGAGAGAAGAGTGAGAGACCTCAGTGAGACCCTCAACAAAGAGATAGAAAAGATAAAAAAGAACCAATCAGAGATGAAGAACTCAATAACTGAAATTAAAAATACATTAGATGGAATAAATAGTAGACTAGAGGAAGCAATAGAACTGATCTGTTATCTGGAGGATGGAGAAAAGAAAAGCAATCAAGCTGAACAAGAGTGAAAGAAAAATAATAAAATATGAAAAGAGGCTTAAGTAACTCAGCAATATAATATCTCAAGCATAATAATATCTGCATTATTGGGATCCAAGAAGGAGAAGAGAGAAAGGGAGCAGAAAATTTATTTGAAGAAATAATAGCTGAAAACTTCCTAAATCGGGGGAAGGAAACAGAAATCCATATCCAGGAGGCACAGAGAGTTTTCAACAAAATCAACCCAAGGAAGTTCACAGCAAGACACATGATAATTAAAATGGCAAAAAAACACACAAAAAACCCATGGTGATAAAGAGAGAATTTTAAAGGCAGCAAAGGGGAGAGACTCAGCTAAGATGGCAGAGAAGTGGGGAGCTCTATAATCTGCACTCGCCCCCATCGATTGATCTGAGAAGGACTGAAGGGAGAATACGCTGAGTTGCAAGTGGGGGAAAAGAAGAAACAGACGCCAGAAAGAAGACAACCTCAAAGAGGCCTGAGTGAGTGACTGTGAACTGGAAATTGGGGGACGGGTGGGCCCTGGAGGTGCAGGGGGAAAGGAGCCCAAGCCCAACACAGGGAGAGCACGCTGTGCCCCAGAGAGACAAGGGGAAGAGAAAGAGAGACGGAAAACGCTCATAGAACCATCTCTAAGGGAGGAAAAGCTCACCCGTCTCCATCTCCCCATATATAACTGCCCGGCGCGCGGGGAGAGAAACCCCTCCCATCTAGCTGGCGATTTTTTCCTTAGGCACGGCGGCAGTGGCAGAGCCTGTTCCACGCGGCAAAGGGTAGGGCAGCCCCCATCGCCTGCGTGACCCCGGCAGCAGCGGCGCCCGTTTCAGGCGGCAGCCAGAGAGGCAGCCCTGCCCCCAGTGCGATCCCGGATGGGAGGCCGGCGCGAGCGAGAACGCATCTTAGCGCCGGTGGTAGTGTTAAACTGCTAGGAGTTCGAAGTGAGGCGGAGCATGGAGAATACAGTGTGGCTCGCCCGAGGCACAGGGAGATCGGACTCAGAAGAGCGGCTTGCAACGCTTGGTTCGAGTAGAGCTTGAAGCGCCGCCATTCTTCTCCCCGCAACCACCAAGGCGGGGCCTCAGAGAGCAGCCCCCGAGACCCACCTACCTACACCAAACCACGCCCATCCACACGGGAGAGCTGCCTTCTTTTCTTTTTTTCCGTTTTTTCTTTGCTTCTCCCTCTTTTCTCCTGCCATCCAAATGTATTTCCCTTATCTTATTCTTATCTCACCTCTTAGCTGATTATACACTTTTAGACTGTCCACAGTCTTTTCTATCTCTGTCCTCCCCTTGTTTTTGTTTTTGTTTTTGTTTTTGTTTTACTTTTTCTTCTTTTTCTTCTTCACCTCTCTTTTCCTTTCTTTCCTTTCCTTTTCTTTACTTCCTTTCCCCTTTTGGTTTGCTTGTTTGTTTGATTTGTCTGAGCTTTTGCATGCTTTTGTTCCCTGTATGTTAGTCTGTATTCCTTTTCAGGGCTACTTCAAGAAACAAGCCAAAGTGCACATGGTGGAGAGTCCGAAATATCACTGACCAGGGAAGGAAAATAATCAAAGGCACAACAACAGAAACCGAGAAACACCATTAAAAGAACACTTTCTGAAATGACAGGCCCTGGACAGTCAATGAGCCACCTTCAATAGAGCAATACTAACAGGTGCACAGGGCATAGGAGCTTTTAAAACTGACAAGAGACAGAAAGCTGGCCAAAATGATGAAACGAAAGAACTCTCCTCTAAAGCAACTCCAGGAAGAAGTCACAGCCACAGAACTGCTCAAAACAGATTTAAGCAACATAACCCAACAAGAATTTAGAACAATTGTCATAAAATTAATTGCTGGACTTGAAAAAAACATCAAAGAGGCTATTGATACA
>CM053579.1:90228769-90336038 GCA_028646485.1 Cryptoprocta ferox
GAATTATCCACCATGATCAGGTGGGATTCATTCCTGGGTTCCAGGGCTGGTTCAATATTCGCAAATCCATCAATGTGATACATCACGTTAACAAAGGAAAAGATAAAAACCATATGATCCTGTCGATAGATGCAGAAAAAGCATTTGACAAAATACAGCATCCTTTCTTAATAAAAACCCTTGAGAAAGTCGGGATAGAAGGGACTTACTTAAACATAATAAAAGCCATTTATGAAAAGCCCACAGCGAATATCATCCTCAATGGGAAAAATCTGAGAGCTTTCCCCCTGAGATCAGGAACACGACAGGGATGTCCACTCTCACCACTGTTGTTTAACATAGTGCTGGAGGTCCTAGCATCAGCAATCAGACAACAAACGGAAATAAAAGGCATCAGAATCAGCAAAGAAGAAGTCAAACGTTCACTTTTCGCAGATGACATGATACTCTACAAAGAAAACCCGACCGACTCTACCAGAAGCCTACTAGAACTGATCCATGAATTCAGCAAAGTCGCAGGGTACAAAATCAACGTACAGAAATCGGTTGCGTTTTTATACACCAATAATGAAGCAACAGAAAGAGAAATCAGGAAACTGATCCCAATCACAATTGCACAAAAAACCATAAAATACCTAGGAATAAACCTAACCAAAGACGTAAAAGACCTGTACGATGAAAACTATAGAAAACTTCTGAAGGAAATTGAAGAAGACACAAAGAAATGGAAAAACATTCCGTGCTCATGGATCAGAAAAATAAACATTGTTAAAATGTTATTATTACCCAAAGCAATCTACACATTCAATGCAATCCCAATCAAAATTGCACGGGCATTCTTCTCAAAGCTAGAACAAACTTTGGCTCTGGTCATGATCTCACGGCTCATGAGTTTGAGCCCCGCATAGGGCACTGTGCTGACAGCTCAGAACCTGGAGCCTGCTTTGGATTCTGTGTCCCCTTTTCTCTCTCCCTCTCACCTGCGCTCTCTCTCTCTCTCTCTCTCTCTCTCTCTCTCTCTCTGTCTCTCTCTCAAAAATAAATAAACATTTTAAAAAATGAAGATCATGTCTGTAAAGGTGAAAGGAACAGAGAGGATTGAACTTTTACTCTGAGCTAAGTACTTTAATATAGATTTCATTTAATTCATAGAGCAATCTCTTCCAGTTAACTTTATCCTTTTTCACTTGAGAAAATGGAGCCCTACGTTGCAAAACAGTCACAGAACCAGTATCTAAAGTTGTACATCTCTAAATCCAAAACATCCACCTCTTTCACTATACCCTATGAGCTTGTTCTACAAAACAAAGTGTACTGTTTGTCTTGTTTAGAAAAGAAGTTATACACTACGCCAAAATATTCCTTCTTTTGGATCTGTCCACCAGAAGAGGAAGATGCAGTGGATGTGTTCTGTAGCCCTTCGCAAATCAACTCCTGTGTGTGCTTCTATGAAAAGTTAAATGGCCACTTAAAGCTCTCAAGAATTAACTATTACTTCTAAAAGGGGTTTTCTTTCATTGTATTGAACATCCCTGCATAAAACTTTATCAATTATACTATTATTTAGAATTCACATTACAATGTATATTTATACATAATAAAGTATTGTGACTGAAGATTTTTATCAGTATTTTGATTTTTGCTTATGGCTTGTTTTGGTCCCATGGGGTCTCCTTTTAGAGAGCACATTTGTATTATTATCCTTATTTGGTAGAAAATGGGACACAATTTTTGAGGAGTTGCCCTGCAATGAGGTTTCCACAGAGATTTTATGGAAGAAGTAAGCTGCAAGTAAACTGGAATACTTGTAATCCTGAACACTGCAACCTTAGATTTAAATTAAGCTTTTACAAAAGATGACTATAACGGACAACTTAATAATGATAGTGTTGTAGTTTAGCTAAAAGTCCAGAAATATAAAAATAAGAAACATTGGAACTTCAGGAATAAATCTAGACTATTTAAAGCAACTGCCCACTCTATACCATTTTCCTCCTAAAATTGCCTTTATATACATAACAAGTTGTAGATCTTTCTCCTTCTCCAGGGAAACCTACTTTTCTCTAACAACAATTCTACAAAGCTAATTACTGCCACAAATATATATAGTGCAGAGAAAGTATTGATCTTGATAATCCCGAGAAAAAAGAAAGCACTGGAAACATTTTGTAGAATTTTGGTTTGGGTCAATTTTGTGTGAGAATGTTGAAATATACTTATATGATGCAAATAGGTAAGCATATCTTGACTGTTTAGTGTGTCAAATACTTTGAAATAACCAGTTGCTCACATTTCTGAGTTGGAAGATATAATATGTCCTTTGTGAGACAGAGAGATATTCTGCAAATAAAAAATAATCTCTCAAGTGTTATAGGTGGACATATGGTTGCATTGATCTAAAAAACGCATAACTGAGTTAGACATCTAGAAACTGGGAAAATAATTATCCTGGTCAAAGGTTAATATGTTGTACTGAGATACTTGGCACCAAGAAGTACATTCTAATCATTTTTTGGTGCCACAATTGAGTATCAAGTCCAGCAGTGGGTGTGCAGTTGATTGTATGCCAGTGGCAGGCTGCTGAGATGCTATTTTAGCTGGGGCCAGCTTGTAGTTATTATAATGATTTGACACCTCTGCTCAAATTTAGTGTCAGAAAAGTTGAAATCTCATTTCTGAGGAAGAGTATCTGAGGTATGGGGGTTGTGCTTCCTGAATATGACTTGTTTAATTTAATTTCAGAACAAAAGCCACATAGTTATTCCAGTTGTATCAATTTAATCCAAATGCTTATAAAGTGGTCATGATCACACACAAGATTTCTGGCATTTTTTTTGTTAATGAGGGGCTCCTTTTAGAAAGTGATGAAAAAAAAAGATTATATTAGCTTATACAGATCTTGGATTCTATCACTGGAGATTTTGGGGGGGTGCCATTTCACCTAATTATATTTTCCTTCCTATTTACAAAACAGTGACAATCCACATTCCTGAAACTTTATACATTTTCTAAGACACCATCTTCTCAGTGTAATTTCTATAGTGTAAACTGAACCTATCTTACTTGACAAAGTTCCTTTCCCTGAAATGTGTGCGTGTGTGTGTGTGTGTGTGTGTGTGTATGTGAGTTGACTACAATGTATCTCCTTTTTCTCTCCTTCTGGTCCCACAGCATGCACTCTTACATTCCTCCCTGCAGCAACTTTCCACTTACCACTCAGCATATTCTGATAAAAATGCAAATCTGATTATATTCTCTTTTTCTACTTTCCAAGCACCAAGGCCCTCCTTCCAAGACAGAGGCTGGGGAAATGGATGGCCTTTGTCTAATAGCTAATTGGAAAATTTCAAGAGGTAATTTCAAGGTTTAACCAGGTCTTTGTGTAGCTAACTGAGTGGTCATTAAGAGGTCTATGGCTTAGTAATGGGCCATTTCTTATTCTTGGCAGGCTCAAAAAGATACAATTTGAAAGAAGGGGATAATAGAAAGGAAATAACACTGCTTCACATAATTATGTACTGTACTAACTCCATTGTGAGAGATGTGACCTTGTAAATTATGGAATCTTAGGGAATTATATTGCCTTTTCCTTCTTATAGGGCTTGTTTGTACTGTCTCTGCCAAACAGCACTTGTCCTCTGAAGACTACAGGTGAGAATATGTGGTACACATATATATGTCTTCCAACAGTTAACCAGTGAACAATCAGAAAACTAGAAATTTGTATGCAACTCATGCTGGTGGGAGGAGCTTAAGTTAGGACATAAGAGTGATGCCAATGCATACCTGGATGTTTCTCTGGGATGTAGAATGTCAAAGATTACTATGGATTGTCCTGCTGGACCCTTGATCATGGTTATAGATTTAATAGCTCAGATTTAGGGAATTTGGTAGGAGCAGAGAGATAGATCCTGAGTTGAGAACAAAACATGTGTGCACTGGAAGGCTGTCCTGAAAGGTCAGTAAAGATTTGCAAGATGGATATTAGAAGGTTCTCTTGAAGAAGTGAATCTGAGAACATGGGTGTGAAATTTGGACACCTCTCCTCATATACATACTAGGTGCTTTCCCTTTGGGTTATATAAGTAAACATATTTATTGTGCTCTTTTAGTTTTTTCTTTCCTGCTCCACTGTAATTCTCAACCATGAAAGGAATTCTAGTATCCATATAGATTTAAAGGGTGGAACTATTGGAATAAATGGACAAAACAAAAGAGGAAAATGTGTTCTTCTTAATTTCTCTCTCATCAGGGAATTCTGCCTAATGTCCAAGCTTTAACTGCAGTGGAGTGAGCAAGAGTGAGGCAGCACAGAGAGGTGGCCTGCAATTTACAACACTGACGAAACTTGTCTGTGGACAAACTCAGAAGCCAAGCCTTTCTCTCTCTCCAAACTGCAGAGGAAGTAAATGTTTACTGAAGATGTCAAGTGCCATTAGCGTTGCTGATTTTGTTACTGTCCTGATCAGAATCTTTCAATAGCTTTCTACTGCCCTTAGAAAAATGGACAAAATACTTAGTTGTCTATAAGGCTTTACAAGATGGTGCCCCTGCCTTCCTTTCACTCCACCTCTTCTAAATGCTCTAAGACATCATTTTCTCTACCGTAGGACCTTCACACTGACATGCTTTATTTCTCCGCTTTCAGTAAACCAACTCCTTCTTAGCCTTTAGGTCCCAGACTAAAAGTAACCTCTTCAGGAAGGCCTTTTTTGGGGTCCCCAGATTCTGTTAAATCCCTTAGTTCTGAACTCCATAATTCTGCTTAATTAAGATCCATCACAATCAGTCAATGTTTCTCATCTTTGCTAAACTCTAAGCTCCTTGAGATAGCTATTATGTCTGAAGAGATCAGAATATGTCACCCCCAAATATGCTACTTTGGCAAAAGGATTCTTTTGAACTGAAGGTAATTAGCTCTCTGGCCTCCCCCTTTCTATCTAAAAGTAGGACATAAATTTTTCATTTGTAAAGGTTTCTCCATCTCTACCAGGAAGAGAACAACTACAGAGATACTCTTAGCACCTGAGATAACTCTTACCTGCATAACAAACCTTACCAAACAACGCTTATTTACCATACATTTCTTCCCTGATCTTCCCATAACTTACTTCTCCCCTCCCACCAAGAATCCCCAAACCCCTTTTCTTTTGTCTAGCCTAAAATGGTATATAAGCCCCAAATTCTAACCCTCATTGAGCCACATTTCTTTGGGAACTCCCATAGATACATATGTAATTAAATCTTTTTTTCTCCTGTTAATCTGTCTTTCATCAGGTTAATTTATAAGGTCCACTATTCCATTCCTATTTATCTGTCTTGTTCACTGTCATGTACCCATCCTTCAGTGTCTAGTCAAGTGCCTAAAATCTAGTAGGTACTCAAAATTATTTGTTAATCAACTGAATTAATCAGAGCAACAAACAAAAACATATGTGAAAAATTATAGATCTTATTATTTAAAATAACAAAGGCTTGGATATATTATACATGTTTAACATTGGTGAAGTGCCTAAATTATATGCATATGCTAGAATATTATTTCATAAATCATTTTTAGACTATTGATAAAGAGCATTTTCAAAGTGTCTTATTTCTGCAAATATATTAAGAGTGTATTAAGTATTAAAAACATAACTGCTTTTCATCCCTTTTCACCATCAAGCAGTGTCAGGCTTTTAAAAAGGTTCTGTGATGTTTTCACCTCCCATTCATTTCAAGATATACTGCAATTTGCAATCTGCCCCCATCACTTTTATCATCTGCAATGTCCTTTGAACTCTTTATGAGCAGTATCCCCTCGTAGCTCTTGTTTTAGATGGTACTATTCAAGTCATCAGAACACCATAGAATTGTGTTTCCCTAGCATGCAATTGAGCTCTCCGTTCAGTGCCTCTCTTAGGCTGTGCTGAGCCTTAAGATGGTGAGTAGTTTACACCTGAATGATGTTTTATTTCAATAATATAATATAATTTTAATTCAATATTATATTGAATAATTATATTGAATAAATATAATTATTTATTCAATAATATTTTCAAGATTTAAAGTGAATCTAAATAAATAATGTACCGATGGTTTATGGTGAGATTCAGCACCACAAAATGAGGCACCACAGAATAATCCTCCTTGTTCCTAGTTATTTTGAACAAACAACTGTTACTATGATTTGGGGAGATTGGTGCCCAAGAAAGTGACTCCAAGAAGTCCTAGAGGAGGAAAGTTTCAACATGCATGCATGCATGCTTTGAATAATGGAGAACAATGTTGTGGATGTTAAGTCACATACTTGAGAGTGGTTTCATAGCTTGAAATCAGTTCTGATGTAACATAACTGATAATGTGGCATTATCATATAGTTTGCCCACAATTTATATACTCATTGATGCTTAGCCACAAGTGAAGGACTCTGAATTGTGATGGCAGCTTTTTATGTGAAAAATCCCTCAGGAATCTAAATGAGAATGCATTGTATATTCACAAGCTCCAATTGGTGCTAAACATCCTATAACAAATTGAATCTACAAGTCTAGTGACGAGTAAGACACAACAGGCTGTAGAAGAAATTTTAAATACATCCACAGTTGTACAGGTAAAAGAAGAATGGTTAGAAGCATAAGCACTGGAATAAGACAGAAATGGTTTGCAGTCTGGTTGTGTGCTCTTAAGGATGTTTCTTAACCTAAGATTCAGTTTTCCTATCTTTAAAATAGAGATAATAATGGTAATCTGGCAGGTGAAGATTAAAAGAGATAATCCATTTAAAACAGCACAGTTCCTGACACATGGTAAACATGCAAAAATTTGTATTTATTTTTTATTATCATCCCCTTATTATTATTATTACTAGTACTATGTTTTAATGGTCTATCACCAATGACATCATTAAAGGAACTTTTATTTCCAGGAAAAGGAAAATGAACACAGAAGGAATGTATGAGATGAAAGAAAGAATGCTGAGCATGTAAAATGGTCAACACATAGGTAAAATTAAGCACATATTGATATAAATAGTATATAATTTTCAGAATTAAAATCCAAAGTAGAATTATGTGGTTGTAAGGTCAATAAAAACATAGGCGTTGTGAGTAGGGAGTGATTATTAGCATTTAAGTTTTAAGGTACTTGAATTATTTGGGGAGATAACATTATTGATTTACTTTAGACTTGATAAATAAGCATATGAAAAATTCTAAGGTAATCACAAAAAGAATAGAAATAGAGTATGTCTTCCAATTTGGTAGAAATTAAAAATTGGAATCTGAGGGAATAAAATCAAAAAATAAAATTCAACCAATGCATAAGGTGGTAAGAAAGAATTTGAAGGCATTATGCCTATGTGTACTACTTCAGCCAGATGGACAAGATACTCAATAAAGGTTACATTTTTTTTTGATAGAGTAGGAAAACATTGAATAGGTTGGCCTGTTTCTGAAGTTCAAGAACCAAATGGCTTATATAATCCAAATACATGGTTCATTTGCAAATTAGAACACTGGCAATGATGTCCTGCTCCACAAGTTCTCTTTGACCTACCCGTCTGAATTCAACACATCTTGCTTTGAAGGAATCAGACTAAACTGAGTTGGATCCAATTGAATATGAAGCAGCCAAGGAAGTCTGACTAGGATTAGATCGGAAAATCTCATACTCTGGGATCCTCTGTATATTAGGAGTTATTCTTAAGATCCTGACTAGAACCAACTCCTAATTCTACCCTACAGAAGATCTAAATTAATGTTTGTCAGATTTCCAGGTCCTTACAAGTCAGCAGACAGGTAGAGAGCCAAGATCCCCTAGTTTCCCACTAGAATGTAAAACCCATGAGAACAGGAATTTTTTGTTTCATTCACTGGCATATTCTCAGTCTATGGATAAGTGTCCGACACATAGTGGATTCTCAATAAATAGTTGCCCAATCAATAATTTAATAAATGATACAGTTAGCATTCTGTCTATGAAAGGTGGAACTAGGGGATGCTAGAACTAAAAGAGAACATTTTCTCCAACACAGTAGTTTACTTTGCCAAAAAGTTGGTCAACACAGTCTCCCTGGACGAGTTCATTCTGTATAACTGTTCTGACAGCCACATGGACAATGAAACACTTAGGTGTTTCTCTAGCACAGGGCCATCTCTGGAGGACCAAATCCATGCATAGAAATGTTACTGATATTTCTAGTTAGATTCCTACAAACACCTAAACACAACATTTCAATCAGGCTCATTAACTCCTGCTTTTGAGGGTAATGATTATAAAACTGATCTATAGCATAGTTGACCAACTATACACCAAATAAATGTTCTCATTTTGGCTTCCATGGTAGCACCTGCTCATGCCCCAAAAATTTGGTTTATTTATATCTTATTTACATTCTAGCCCATATTCCCTAATCTAATTTGTATTCTACCTAGTCCTAGTGCTTTATTTCTTATTTATTTAACGATTTTTTTTCCTGTGTATTTTCTGCAAGCCACTTCAAGTCCTTCATGACATTCAATAGACTTATGAATTAAAAAAAACTTACAATCTCTTCCTGAAACTTTTTACCCCTTTTTGTATTCTCTATTATGGATTTTCCAGCCATCTCCTTTTTCTGGCTCTGTCATAAGAGCTTCCCTATTGGTCTTCCTGTCTCTCTTGAGTCTTTCCCATACCTGGTTTATATTCCATAAAGTTGCCAGAAAAAGCTTTCTAAAACACATCCTTGGTGATATTCCTTGCCTGTTCTAATCCCTTCATCATGACCCTCCACTCCGTAGGAATGATATCTAAATTCCATTATATGAAAGTCAAGGCCCTTTGAAGATATGCTTCTGAATGCTTCTCCTCCCACACTTTTCACTTGGACTAGATCAAATTTCTTGCACCTTCCAGGAATACCCCATGCTGTTCTACATCCATATACCTGCACATAAGCTGTCTTCTGTGTTTAAGCCCTGCTTTGAATAATCAAGTTCTACAGCCTTCAGGACTCAGTTCAAGAGTAACTAATATCTCTTGGGGAGTCTTCCCTAAACCCACTTTATGCTACTTTTATAGAATCCATATACCTTGTATTTTCCTTTCATATAGCCCTTATCCCACAGTTGCGCAACTATTTATATCCAGCCTTTTCTGTTGTTCTATAAGTTCCTCAATCACACTGTTTTCCATTCATAGTTTTCACCCAGAGCACTTAGGGCATTGCCTGGCACATAGGAAGTGATCAATAAATTAATACTGAACACAATAGCCAACATTTATGAAAATATACTATGGACCAAGTCTTATTATCCTCATAATAACCATAGAAGATAGGTATTATTATTAAACCCATTTGGTAGATAAAGAAACTGAAGCAAAGATATAAGTAGCTTACCCAATGTCACACAGTAAGTCCTGGGGCCAGGATTCAAATGCTACCATGTGGCTCCATAGTCACTGTTGTTGAATACAATGAGATACCCATATAGTAAATGATTTAAAAATGAAGAAAACAGAGTTGCAGAGAATTTAAGGGACATTCCTCAAACCAATGATAAGTCAGTGGTAGATATTCTAAGATAGACACAGATTAATTTTAAAGATCAATGATGTTGTTGGATCATAGCTGATAGTAGGCTCCAAGGTCTGACTCTGCCAGACTAATCAGTAGTTCTGATTGTTGTGTTATTATCAGACTTCTTCAGGAACTTTATTAAAAATGAAATAAATCTTAATAGAATTTTAGTTTAGGTTTCAGTGGAACCCCTAAATGACAGCCACAGGGAAAACGCTTTCTTCAGGTTCCAGGTCTGCACCTGAATTGTGGCAAGTGTGTGATTATACACATTACTTAACCTTCAATGTCTTGAACACATTATGAAATATTTGTGTTAGTTTGGGTCTTTTGAGGAATAGATGCCAAGAAAGGATTAAATGCTCAAGAAATGTATTAGGGGACATGCTTCTGAAGAAAATGGAGAGGCAACTGGGAGAGACTGGAAGAGTCATTAGACTGCAATGCAGGTCTGAACCCAAGGGAAGGACACAGTGAAAGAAGGAAGTTTGGATGGAAGCATCTTAGTCTGAAATGCAATTTTAAGAGAGTCTGGAAATACTGTAAAGGAGTCCTTGAGCCTAAGTCACTCATGAGAGGAGTCCTTTATCTTCCAGGAATGTGCTTGCTGCACTCAGTCATTAGCTGGGAGCGGCTCTGCTAAGCTGTTATTGACTGGGAAATGTGGTTTTCAGCAGAATGCAGACAGATTTCATAATGCAGCAGCTAGGGCTGCCAGGCAATTGAGCTCCCCAGAGTAGAAGATCCAAGAGGCATTCTCATGGCCACCACACTCTTTCATTAGCCTACTGTCTTTGAAATCAGCTAAAATCTTTGTTAAGTTTTGCTCTTGAGTTACAAAAGTAACTTGCCTATTTTTGCAAGCACAACAGGTTTTTAAAGGGAAAGAAAGGGAAGAATATTATATTATTTTTATTCATAACACATTAAAATCTAAGAACTGACTTTACAAAGGACAAAAGAACCACTATTTCAGAAATTTAGTTTGTGTGCCTTTAGGTCAGTTACTTAATATATCTTTATACTGTGTTGTTGGATTTCTATTTAAGTGAAATTATTAAATGCAAATTTGATTCTAACAGTTCCTAAGGTGGAGGAGATAGGTGAGAGAATGGGTGGAGAACATTGGGAACCAGGTGCTTTCATAAATACCAAGGTAAATGTCAGGACTCTGCTTCTAAACCAGACTATCTTCTGAGACTTGTCTTCATCTTCCTCTCTCTAATTCCATATTTTATTTCTTCACAATTTTATTATGTTATCCATTATATAAATGTGGAGAACCTTTTTTGAAATATAGATAATCAAATCAAGCAATGTTAAAACAATATAAAATCCCATGATCTAAAGATAATCACTGTTGATATTTTGGTGTGATCTAATATTTTCCGATGAAAATACATACATGTAAAAATTATAGTCATGCTATAATTACTCTTTTGTAATATAATTTTTCATTTCTCAATTATGAATGTTTTTCTATTGAGTAAATATGGATATGAGTCATCATCTTTGATGGCTGCATGGTATTCATGCTTTGTATTATGTACTCAAAAATATTGGGAGCAATTTCCTATCGTAAGGCATTCAGACATTTAGTTTGTTTCTGGTTCTTCACTATTAATAAGTAATGCAGTAAAATATCTTTATGTATGTGTCTTTTTAACTTGTCTGATTAGTACTTTAAGATTAACTTCTCAAAATAGAATTGCTCGTTCAAAGAGTATGAAATTGTTTAAGGTGTTAGGATATAAAACACCTTAAAGTTATGCGATGAGTGATGGGCAATATTAACAAGAAAAAACTTAGTTTGAACTGTAGATTTCCCATTTTTTTAGGAATCCAAAGGATTTAGGGCTGCCTCATGTCATTCCAAATAATGGTCTCTTTTTCCCTTTTGGTGGCACCAGGGGAGGATTCTGAGAACCTCAAGCAGATATACTTCCTCTTCAGGATATAACTAGAATGCTAGGGAAGAACAGAGGTGTAGGAAGTATCAAAGTGACCATAGGAAAAAGGGACAAAAGATTGGGGGAACAGAGAAAGAGAAGATGAGGTCTCTAAGATGCCATATAAAGTAGATTCTGTATATACTGAAAGACAACCTAAAGTAAATGAACATTTCACACATCCTAGACTCTGTATGTGTGACCATATAATAGATAAATGGGATTTTTTTCTAGTGATTGTTCCTGAATAAGCTGCCAAACATAATAAGCATAACAAAAGTATTACAGATTGTACAAGGCACTGGTTATTTGTTCACCAACCCATGGTCTCTGCCTCCTGGTCACATGACTAAACTACATTTCCCAGAATCCCTTGTAATTGAATTCAGCCCAAAGAAATGTGAGCAGAAGTGATGTATTGTACACCAGCCTGACTCCCAAATCTTCCTATTGTTTTCGGAGTTCTCTTCTTTTGTCTGATGCTGGAGCTATATGATAGAAGTCATTGGTCCATTACACTCCCTGTAGCTGATGATTTGAAAAGTATTCTCATAGCTACCATAAGAGAAAATGGGGGACATTCTTGGCAATTCACTAGGTCAGTAGGTATAAATGAGGACTGCTCTGGTAGAAAAAGGACAGAAGGATACTTTCTCCATGGCCCACACTTTAGAAACATAATGGTTAAGAACATGAGTTTTGTAATGATGATACATGACATGGAAGTAGTTTTCAAACTCGCTCCTCTAATTTAGGTATCACTGGTTCCTTGGGCAACCTACTTAACATAACTAAAATTCAGTTTACTCACTGGGAAAGTGGGAATATAACTAATATAACTATTACCAGTTTGTTGTGTGAAGAAATAAAGCATGAAGCAATTAATATAAAAATGGCTCAATTTATGATACTATTAGTATTTTTCTAATTTATCTGAAGAGACCATGTAACACTAAAAAATATTGTTCATACCTTCCAGCTCCAATTTACACCATGCAACCAGCCCATGAGGTGTCAGCATTGCAGAGCTGAGGACTGGATAGTGACAGACAGACCTCTGAATCAGAAATAACTGGATAAAAGAGTTGACATTTGAACAACAATTAACAGAGCAACCTCACCTCTATGGGGATAGCATTGTTTAAGGAGAATGATTAGCTCTTTAACAAGACGTGCATGGACAGATTTTCTTGGTTAGGTCAGAATTTTTTCTAGCATGATATAAAAGCCACTAACTGGCATTTTAATAGACCCTTTCCTCTTCTTCCCATGTCTGAGCACAAGAGACAGCAATTCTTAGACCTACAGAGTATATAAAATGGCTTCAGAGAGTAGGCATTTTTAATCCTTTTGCAACAATACATAGAAACAAAATTAATGGAATAAGTTATAACTGTACATTAAGGATACAGATTATAAACCCAGTCAGATATGTCACAGGGAATTTTTTTTTTGCTAATATGCATCAATTCAAAGGAAACACTTAAAACTTTTAATGCTTTTTAATTTACAAGTTTTCTTTTGGCAATAATGTTATAGATAAGGCTACTCTCTAAACATATATCCACGATACTACTAAACCTGACAGATTTTTACAATCATAATTAGTTAAGAATGCCCTTTTTGAACGTGGGTTGATTCCAGCTATTAATTTACTCCCTGGGAAGTAAATCTGCCAACATTCTCATTACCTGTTCTTGTGAACAAGTAATTTACCCACTGGCATCCCCAGAACTCTTCTCTACAAGCTTTTGGCCTCTTCTCTCCCAATGATCTACATGTGTCTCATGATAGAGGAGTTTTTTTTCTCTAAGAAAGGCTTTTTTATTAGTCTTTTTACAACAGAAATATTGAGATATAATTCACATACCACACAATTCACCTATTTAAAGTGCACAATAAATGGTATTTAGTATATTCACAGACTTGTGAATCTATCACTGCAATCAACTTTAGAACATTTTTATCACTCCAAAAGGAAATCTTATACCCGTTAGCTGTCAGCTTCAATTTCCTATCTTTCTCAGACCTAGGCAATTACTAATATACTCTATATATTTATGGATTTACTGATTGCTGATTTCATGCACATGGAATCATACAATATGTGGTCTTTTGTGATTGGCATCTTTCACTCAGTATAAGTGTTTTCAAGGTCCATCCATGTTGTAACATGTACAAGTACTTCACTTTCTTTTATTGCTTAATAATAATATATTGTGTGGATATGCCATATTTTATCTAACCATTCATCATTTGAGGGACATTTGGGTTGTTTCCACTTTTTGGCTTTTATGAATAGTGCTGCTGTGAACATTTGGGTCCAAGTTTTTGTGTGAGCATGTTTTCATTTCTCTTGGGTATACACCTAGGACTAGAATTGCTAAGTCATAAGTTAACTCTAAGTTTAGCCATTGAAGGAACTGCCAGACTGCTTTCCAAAGTGACTGAAACATTTTATACTTTAACTAGTGGTGTATGAGAGTTCTAATTTCTTCACATCCTTGCCAATGCTTGCTATTAGCTGTCTTTTGGATTATAGCCAATCTAGTGTGTGTGAAGTGATATCTCATTGTGAATTTAATTTGTATTTCCCTGATGATTAGTGACATTGAGCATTTTTCCATGTGCTTATTGGCCATTCGTATATCTTCTTTGGAAAAATGTCTATTCAGATTATTTGCTCATTTTTAGATTGGGTTGTTGGTTTCTTATGATTAAGTTGCAAGATTTTTAAAATATATTTTAAGTAAGTTTGTTTTTATCAGATATATGATATGCAAAAATTTTTACCCATCTGCTGGTTGTCTTTTCATTTTGTTAATAGTGTCCTTTAAAGCACAAATGATTTTAATTTTGATGATGTCTAATTGTTCTGTGTTTTTCTTTTGTTGTTTTTGATATTTTACCTTCACTAATCCAAGACCACAAATATTAATACATGTTTTCTTCTAAGAATGTTATAGTTTCAGCTCTTACAGTTAAACTTTTCACCATTTTGAGTTAATTTTTATATATGATATGAAGTAGATATCTAACTTCATTATTTTGCATGTGGATATCCAGTTGTCTTACAACATTTGTTCAAAAGACTATTGCTTTCCCTAATGAATTATCTTGACACCCATTTCAAAAATCAGTAAACTATAAATATAAGGGTTTATTTCTCAACTCTAAATTCTATTCCATTGATCTATCAGTCTATCCTTATGCCAGTACCACACTTTGTTGGTTATTGTTGCTGCATGATAAGTTTTGCAATTGAGAAATGTGAGTCTTTAAACTTTGTTCTTTTTTTTTTGAGATTGTTTTTGACTATTTGGGGTCTCTCTCATTTCCACATGAGTTTTAGGATAAGCTTGTCAAATTCTGCAAAGTTGGCTGGGATTTTGATAGGGATTGCTGTAAGTCTGTAGATCAATTTGGGGAGTATTGCTATTTTAACAATATTGAGTCTTCCAATTCATGAGCATTAAATATCTTTCCATTTATTTAGATCTTCTTTAATTTCTTTCAACAGTATTCTATAGTTCTCAGAGTATATGTTTTGTATTCCTTTGTTAAATTTATTACTAATTATTTTATTATTTTTGATGCTGTTATAATCTAATTATTTTCTTATGAGGCTTTTTCATTGAAAGTGTCACAAAAAGCTATTTCTTTGAACTTTAGGTTGAAACTTTAGAAGTCAAAAATTACTATAAACAATAGAAAAATCTCAGTTTTAGCTTACCCCTTACAAACTGATGCTCAGGCAGAGCAATATACTGTCATTTTTAAGACATGGAACACTGTCCTAGTTGCTAAGAGTATCTCTATCAATTACTGTTTGCAAGGCAGCTTCTATTCATAGGTTGTTTAAAAAACAAATAAGCAAAAACAACGGGGCTCAAACTTATGACCTTGAGAGCAAGAGTCTCATGCTCTAACAACTGAGCCAGGCAGGCATCCCAAGGCAGCTTCTCTTCAGACTTAGGAAGAGATGAGGTTTGTGTTGAGCTCCTAAACTCCTCTTTCTTTAGAACCTCATCCACAGTTCTCAAGAGTCTCTTAAGGCATGCCAGCTTTCTTGATATTCCTTGGTTAACTAGTGGCCACCAATGTGATCTCCTACTTAGGCTTGCCTTTGTTCACCAGAACTCTGAATCCCTCACTACTCACCCTACCAGCTCCTACTTCAAGCTTTCTGTGTGGTAGTTTTCTTAACATAGAAGGCAGCATATTAGAGGGTTAAGGTATTGCTTTCCAGAGGTAGTGGAAGACCATGACTAGGGGATATTAGGGCCAGGAGATGTGGCCACAAATGCAGTATCATAGGCCCAGGGATGCAGGAAGACTTCACTGATAGGTACAGTCACACACACAGAGGGAAGATCCAAGAATAAGGTCAAGGAAAAATAGCCACAAACAGGAATCAAGGCAGCAGTAGTCCACAGGGTAGGCTGAAATGTCATCAAGTGCAGGGGTGAGGGCAGGTTCAAAAAATAAAACAATTTGTCCTTTGAACAAAGGGCAGGAGTCAGCAATGGAGCCAGACCTTGAGACAGTAGCAAAAGAACTGACTATCAGGTCTAAGCTGCTTTCCTTAGTTACTATCAGTTAAGTTCCATCCCCTTGAGGTGCTCCTCCATGTTTGTAGAGTCCAGGCTTCTAGTATCAGTCAGGGTTTGATCTGGAAAGCCAAATTGGTAGGCAATGTCTATCCGTTTCTTCATCTTTATCACTCTTTCCCTATTACTATCTCTATCTCTAGCTACATTTATGTATTAATATCTATATCTATGGATATCAATATTAAGGGACTTATTATAGGAATTTTACCATATCCAATTGTGGAAGCTGTTAAACAGCCCTTGTGAAGCTGTTGCTTTTGACTCTGATGCTGGAGTGCCAACCCTCAGGGCCAACATTCAAGAAGGGAAGACAAACATGAAGTAGGAGAAACAAAGATAACTTAGAACCTGTAAGGCTGAGCTGAAACCCACACAGATGAACTGGAACCATGTTGGTCTCTCACCATGACCTTTAAGCCTCTGTCTTTGATGATGGGGGTTTCTTACCCCCATCTCAAGCTAAATCTCAAAGCTAAATACTCAAGTGTTCCAGGAGTTGGAAAAGCCGTATGAGGCAGGAGCTAGAGAATCTGTGAGCCCAGCTGCTGCCCCACATCAAAAGGGTGAGGCAGAAGATAAGAATGAACCTGTGTGGGAGTGTCTGGGTGGCTCAGTTGGTTAAGCATGCGACTTAGGCTCAGGTAACGATCCTGCAGTTCATGAGTTCAAGCCCCACATCAGGCTCTCTGCTGTCAATGCAGAACCCACTTTAGATCCTCTGTCTCCCTCTCTCTCTGCTTCTCTCTGTCTCTATCTCTCAAAAAATACATAAAACATTAAAAGGAGAGAGAGAGAGAGAGAGAGAGAGAGAGAGAGAACCTGTGTGAGCTGCAACAACACTTTGCTCACTATACTGGTCTTTCAGGATAAGAAGATGGCTCTGCTTCATTTGTATTTTCCTAATATGATATAAAATGTCTCTTGTGGCCCACCCTAAGGCAGAATTATGCGGGAAAGGAAATTCTGGAGAGATGTAGTTCCAGCTTAGCTAAGTTGACATTGAATAAATCTACAATGCTTGTCAACACGTATGATTTTCTCAGTGAAGAACTCCTCCTTATTCTTCCAGGAGCATTTGATGATGTCCCATCGTCAGAAAAGAACCCTCACTCCGTGGAGCTCATGTTCCCAGTACATGAGTAGGAACTGCCTCAAGGCCTTTTGGAACGAGAATAATGATAGCTGGGATCTTAACTAGAGCTCTAAGAAGGATTTTCTACTTAATGAGCTACCTTAAAAGACTGAAGAAATATAGCTAAAAGGATGGATTTTCTCAGTCAAATGATATCAAATAGGTCTGTTTCTCATAAAGCTAGACCTTTATGTTCTTATGGATTATGGTACAGTCTCACATGCACTTTAACCACAAGCTGTCCTATGAAATTTGCTCTTAAATAATAGGGAATGAGGCAGGTGAAGAGGGAGAAGGGGTTGCTTGATATTTATACCTGGTCTTATTTAATAGATGTGACCATAGCTCTCTAAATAGGACTAAGAGTGTCTTGTTGAAGAGCAAACAGATGTAGAGTGGAGAGATTACCCATACACTACATAGGCAAATGAATTTCCTTCCTTCAGGCATTGATTTAAGATATCTTTACACTGTAAAAATAAATGTACCCAGAATTACACATTTAATTTTCTTTCTTGTTTTGTTATCATCATTAATGAATGAAGGTAGAAAAGCACAACAAAAAGAAAAAAGAAAAAAAAACTACTGGCTTTGGATGGTTATATACAACCAGTTTAAAGTTTGAAGAGATTATAAGAATGAAAAGTTTTATAGGTTAGCTTTATAAATTGTCAGTTGCCCTGGGCCAAATATGACTTATGTGTATTGTAAAGGTTCAGTTTGTTTCTTGTTCTGCCTTAAGATTACATTTTCCTTCTAGTAAATATGACATCCTCCCTCCATACACATTAATATGCCCCCATCCCCAGTAATTTTAAAAAATAAAAGTAGAGTTTTGCCTTGTTTGGATACTGATAAATCTTACATGCTTATTTTCAACAAATGATCTGGATAGGTTTTTCCAGTAAACTACAAACCAAACATATTTTGGTTTCTTCCATAGGGAAAAATCTCTTCTTAAACACAACTGAACAAGATCATGATTTATTTATCTAAATTAAAAAATACATTCTTCATCAAAATCTATAACTTGTATCTTTCTCTGGCATAAGTAGTTACAATAACTGAATACCTGTATTTTTTTTTTACTTCTTTGCTACATAATTCTCCTTATTAGGAACCTTTTTGGAACCAGAATGCCATATATTCTTAATGACTTAGAAAGCCAGAATTATCCCTCTAGTTTCATCCCTGTTAAAATAACATTAGAAAACAATGGTCTATTGTTACATTTCCACTGCAAATTGCACACCTGATACTTGAGGACATTTAAAAATTAAATAAGCAGCATGACTCTCAAATAACTATAAAATAATTTGACGTCAATTGACAAAGTCCTATACTTTAGATTCAATAGCTTCCAATCTAAGAGAAAAAGGTGACAATAGCCATCAAAGAATTAGGTGGAGGAAGATACAACTGAAATTACTGTGGATTGGAAAAAAAAAGGCAATAAGAGTACAGGTCTTCTCTAAATGTCTCTTATAACTGGGAACTGGGAATATTTTACACAGTGATTGAGATGGTTGTCCCATGCTCATGGCATGTGTCCTATTTTAGTATCCTCACCCAATATCTCTTTTGATCCAGTTTTGGGGGAGGGATGTTTGTTTTATTTTGTTTTGTTTTGCAAATCCAGTGTCTGATGTGAAATACATGGTTCTTATCTTTAAAAATACACAGTCTAAATACTGGATTAATGGACCGTCAAGGATAGTGAAAATTAGCAACCAAGTCACTAGCCTTTCTAAACTGATGCTAAATCCATATCTACTTTCCCCTATTAGTCCCTCCAGGCCTGTTTATCTTCACCTTCCATTGGAACAACTACCTATGATTTTATTTTCTTTAGGTCTGAAATAAAGGAGACTTGGTTGGCTTGTGGGTTTTTCCCCAAGAGCAAAACTTGACTTGTCTGTATTTCAGTCACAGTCTTGGATAATCCAAATTATGTCTGTAGGTATGAATTTTCTCATCAGAAAAATGGGGATGGTCTTTTCTTGGACTGTTTCTCTGTGTTCTGATGGCCCAATAAGGAAGAAAGTATTTTTCAGGTTCAGAGCATAATATGTAGCTAAGATGTTATAATGTGAGGCTGCATGTAGATGACAAGGCCATTGGGAGTCAGAAACGTTTCATGATGAACAAACCTTTGGCCATGGTTTTCTATAGGTCAATGGTTCTCAACTCTAGCTGCATATTGGGAGACTGCAAAATTACTAATGCCTGAGTCCCACCATCAATGACTCTGATGTCATTGGTCTAGAGTATGGCCAGGGCAACAGGATTTTTAAAAAACTCTCAGATGATTCTAATGTGTAGCCAAGGTCAAGAAATAATTGCATAGTAAGGATTTTAGATGACTGGTTCCTGCCTACACCTTGTGCTGCTTGTCTGGCATACATGTAGACCTGGAGAGATATCCTCCCAAGGCTTTGTTGGACTCAGCCATAGATTTAGAGATAAATCACTGGGATAGGATCAGAAAATCTGCACATGAGTCCTGGATGTGTCACTTTTAAGCTGGGTGATTTGGGAAATTCATAACGTTGCCAATGATAACAACAATATGAGAGCTAGAATTTATTAGGCAATGATAATGGACTAGTAATTAGACATTGTAAACATGTCTAGTCCCCAGTATCAACGCAAGGTGGGTATTATTATCCCATTTTACCCAGAGGAAACTAAAGCTTAACCATATTCAGTAACTTACTCTCATTTTTCCTTATTTGCAAAGTGGATATAAAAATAACCTGTCATACATAATGATCAGATGAAATAATATAGATGGAAGTTCTTTGTAAACTAAATCACTGAACAGAAATTCAGCAGGCATATCGGGATATGGAAAAGCATGAGATTTAGCTTCAGATGGATGTGGGTTTCTCTCCCAGTTCTCTCCCCTTAATAGCACTGCAACCTTAAACAGTTTACTTAGGATCTTTTTGACTGTGTTTTTAAAACATGGTTTTAAACAATGGAGATAATACTTTTGTAGGATTGTTGTGGATTATGGATAATTTACTTAAGATCAGGTGGTTCTTGTTCCCAAACTTAAGATTATTAGTTATCGAATCTGTAATACATTTTTTGCCTTTGTTGTTTGTATTATTGGAATTCTATTTTCTCTCTACTCCATTCTGAAATCATTAGGGTTGGGCTTTTGTCTTTGTATATACTCTACCTAAAAACTTTCTGGTCTATCTCTATAGTTAAACAGAGCCTACTGTTTGGTCAATGACTTATTAGTAAGAGAGGACTGATGGTGCATCTCTACCTTCATTGTGGCAGAGCCTGAAAAATCAGTGCACCTTGCCCATAATCCTCATTGCTTTGGCCAGAGTGTCCACTAGGACCTTCAGGATTTACATAGAAATTTTCAGACACCAAATCTCAGCTCCAGTCTGCATTGGAGGATTCAAACTATGTCTAATAGTCATTACAAGGAAATCTGAGCCCTTTCCCCATTCCATGCTTTAAAAAAATGAAAGAAACTTTTAAGCCATTTCAACTAGTTGAGGCAAATTACTTCACCAAAAAAATGAAAAAGCTTTAGAAGCCAAAAGGTCAACACTGTAAACTATCCATTGGACAAGCAACTGTCCCCTTATGTTGCTATGGAGTGAGGACTCACCTTAGCACACCTGCGTGATTATTTAAATATTTTCTAGCATATGCATCAAACAAGAAGAACAAGGAGCATGATGTGTACTTACTCCTGCTTAAAGAACCACCATGAGATGCTGTTACTAGCAAGTGTGACATGACATTTACACAACTCATATGCTCCTTTGGTTCCATTTCATCACCAAATATCTCTATACTTACTATAAATGCAACATGTAAAGGATACAGTTGCCATATACAATGTAATCCTTCTCAAGAAGTATGTAATTTATTCAGAAAGACAAGATTCCACATAGATTAGAATTCAAAATAGGTATATAATTAAACAATTGCTTGTTTAGTACTAATGAGGTAGAAGTGCTGTTTGAATTTTTATGAATGTGACATCAATGTGGGACAGGATGACTTGAGAAGTCTGTGTGGAGATGATAAAATATGAGATGGATCTTGAGAGAATGGAAACATTTTGGCAACAAGAAGGACAAAAGCATTCTATATGACAGGAATTTTATGTATCCTACAATAACTATATGACTACTTAGTGCTCCAAGTAAGTATTTCTTTGCTCACTCTCGCTCTTTCTTTCTTCTTCCCTCCCACCTTCTTTTATTCTCCTCTTTCTGTTCCTCTCTCACAGGACAAGGCCAGTTGCTAAGCCAAATATAACTTTGAAGAGAATCAAAACATTGTTAACTGCTGCTTCTAAAGGGGCCTGCCCTGCTCTGAAGAGATATACTGGCCTTCTAGCAGGTATATGTCTTCCTCACAAAGATATTCATAACCAAAGCAGAGAATATATAGCTACCATGCTAGGGGTCAAACTTTCTTGGTCATGTTATTGTAAAAAAAACTATTCATGAAGAAGGGTCTCTTAATACTGTACCTTCATATCTTGATTGTTCCTAGTTTCCTGGTGTGTCAGATCATCTGCTAGTTACTGTGCTCTTCTTAAGTACAAGACCACACCTTTAAATGTTCTTACATCAACAGCATGGGATCCTGTATAGTGGCCATTGGCCTCTGCCCTATCTGTGTTCCATTCTGGCCTTGGACAATTAATGTAGTCCACTGAATGCATGCAAGCTGTTCCATCTTGGCCTAAGCACATTGCCTATAACTCAGGCTTTGCTTCTGGGTCCAGAGAACACCCACTCTCCCTTTTTACTACATTGACTTCTCTAATCCCCAGTTGTATCTGTTTTCTTGGTCATTCACTTTTTACTCAAAATTGTACCCATGGCTTTTCTACCTCTATACTGGCCATTCTCAAGTTTGGGTTTCCATCCCAAACCTCTCTCCTAGTTCCAGATTGTAGAGCTAACTGTTGGCTTGATATCTCTATCTTGAAGTTCTACATTCATTTCAACATCAACCTATCCAAATTTATAGTCTTCCCCTCTCCCAAATTTGTTATTCCTTTCATTCACTGTCTCAATCCATAGTACCACCATCAGCTTGATTATCTGTATTAAAATTTGTTGTGGCTGTGAGTGACAGCAACCCAAAGGAACAGAGGCTTACATAAAACAGAAGTTTATTTTTCTTGCATGTAAATTAGAGTACTTCAGGGATGAATTGAGTCCATTAAGGACTCATTCTAGGAGTTTTACATACCACTTTCATTTACAGCCACTGGCCAGAATTTAGTCACTTGGATGCCAAAAACTCCTGGGAGTGGTATTAAGCCTACCCCTCCTTAAACTTACCTTATGCTCAAGTCATAGAAAATATGCACTTTCTGGAAGACATGACATTCTTCCCTGCCCCTTACCTTTTCCATGCTGTTCCTTTTGCCTCGAATTTCCTTCTTTCCTTGTCTTGACAAATAAACACCTGCTTCCCTGACCAGTCCCAGTGTAGACTTCACCTGCTTTGTAAGGTCTCCTGACTCTCCCAGGCTAGACTGTATGGCCTCATAGTATCTGCCCCAACCTCCATACAAGCACATTGCCTTGGAATTGTAGGCTTACAATTCTAGAATGTGAGCTCCAAGGCGGTACCTTACTTATCTTTGAATCCTTAACCTCCAAGAACAGTGCCTGGGGTTCAATGGATGTTTACTTAATAAGTGAATAAAAAAACGAAATACCAAACTCATTAGGACTATGTGCCAAGTTAGAGTACATAGACTTTGAATGAAGGCTTGAGGACCTTTCCTATATATGAAGTGAATAAACAGTGTATAAACTCAAAGATATTTTTTTTGGAGTTTGATCCCTTTGAATTGCTTTCTGATAGTTAACTGTGCTCTGGACAGTTAATACAATTAGATAAGTGACTTCTCAATATGGAGTGCTATTATAACATGGTCAAAATTCAGCATAAGGCATGCAGCATAAAAAAGAATAAAAAATATAATTCTTACCTTGGAGTCTATTGATAAACATGCTGGACAGGAGTCAGACAAGCTCCCTCCTAGTACTGGGTCAGCAACTGGCTTGGACAGGTCAATTAACTTTTCTGGGTTTCAGTTGCCTGCAAATGAGAGATTTGAAAAAGATGACGTCTAAGTTCTCCTTCAGCTCAAACATGTTATAATTATGTAAAGCCATGTTCTAAAAAGAAGGTTGATGTGTTTTGCATTACAGAGCATTTTCTGCCCTCGGTATTTTATTCCGACTTGGGAACATAAATTCTGGATCTCTTAAAAGAAAGATTATGAATGCAGGGGAGTAAGGTCCAGGTAAAGATGGTCTTAAAATAGGAAAGCAACAGAGTGGAGGTAGAAAATGAGGTTTGTGACCCAGCCACTCTTTTCTCCCTCTAGCCTCACACTGTCCTATTTATTTTTTAGGGCAAGAGATGAAAGTAGGTTGGACTGGGAGGGGGATGGGCAAAGGGGCATCCTGCAGTTGCAGTTTCCTTTCATGTTCCCCTTAAACCTGGTGACAGGGTGTAGGAAAAGCTAATTGAGGTGGGATAACTTCTGATGTGCCTGAGGGTCCTAAATCCTTTCATCTCCCCTTTCCTTATGAACCTTTCAAGTATGCATAATGACAAATACCAAGACTGCAATCCTGACAGGACTGGGCTGAGCATTTTCTGCTAAAAATATGTACTTTCTAGACTCTGGGGCCTAGGGATTTTTATGAAGGGAGACTGAGGACTTTGGCTGCCTCTCTCTCCTTCAGATGAAAAGGCACCTGCCTTTGGAATTTCTGTGTTGGTGACTTGACAGACATGAAGGTGGAAATACCCGTGATTGCAAAAGCAAATAGAGAAGCTGATTTCTCCTAAAAGAGATGGGAATTGTCCTCTCTGAGGAATGCATTGTGATGTGGGAGTGTCTGAACCAGTCCCCAGAAGGTTCTAATGGGATTCTCTCCTTCAATAACTTTTTTAAGCCCCGAAGCTCTGTCATACAAGGCTATGTTCTGCTAACTGAGTGTGCTCCTGAGGTGGTTAACAAACAGCTCTGTTCTTAGCTCTGCTTTAGCAGGCAGGAGTTTTTAGTTGTTCAGCACTTACTCACCCCTTAGCGTCTCTCCAGGATGTTTGGATTCTTTGTTTTGTTTTGTTTTGTTTTTTGTTTTGTTTCTGATAGTTTATGTGGTAAATGAATGGGGTAGTCTTTGAAAAAGACCTCCCAAACTTCCAGGTTCCTTATTAAGTTGGGGAACTTGTCCATTGTAAAGAGGAGCCATTAGCTCCACCAAATACATGTCTATGTCCTTTGTAACGGTTTTCGCTGCAGATAATTACCCTTGACCTCTTCACCCCATACTGGATCAGTGCCATATGGTTTGCAAGGTCTTTCTTTCTAAAGTCCTAATTACCATGCACGTGGCATTTGGACAAATGCTGCAGTCAGTAGCAGGGCCAGTGGATACATTCACACCCTCCCTAGCACCAGTTCTCTCTGTGGGGCTCCCAAGAAGGGTGAATTATCTTCCAAATGCCTTTTATGTTCACCTGGCCATTTTCCCTCTAAGTTTTACACTTTGCTTGATTTATGTATTTATGTATGTATGTATGTATGTATTGGATGATTTCTAAATTTCACATGGCATGAAATGAAAAAGGTACAAGAGTGAAAAGTCTCTCTCTTACTCTTGTCCCGCAGCCTATCTGTTCCTCCTTTAGATGTAACTAATGTTATTAGGTTTTCTGAATCCTTCTAAAGATATTCAATACGTATACAAGCAACTATGTATATAGGCTATTTTTATTTCTTTTTTTAATGTTTATTTATTTTTGAGAGGGGGAGGGGGGGACAGAGGAATCGAAGCAGGCTCTGTGCTGACAGCAGAGTGCCTGATGTGCGACTTGAACTTATGGACTGTGAGATCATGACCTGAGCCAAAGTCAGATGCTTAACCAACTGAGTCACCCAGGTGCCCCTTTATAAACCCAAATGGTAGCACACTATCCACAGTTGGCTCCTTCCTTGACTGACTTAGGTGTTTTAGAGCTTTTTCCATCATCAGTCCATATACATATATAGTCCATACCTCATTCCTTTTTTTATGGCTCCACAGTATGGCATGGCATGGATGTGACATAAAATATTTAACCAACTATGGGGCTATTTTAGCTTTTAGAAATATGTGTACAGAAAACACTGCTACAGGAAATAGTATTATTGTAGTTTCCTCATGCCCTGCTAGGGTAAGTTATGTGGCATCTGCCTCCTTCCAGGGGCACTACGTTTGGTGCTGAACTTCACCATAGCCTTCTGAAGCATGCACAGCCCCTCATCTCTCTGCCATGAGACCCCTAATACCTGGGAAATGTTTTCTTTGCTCCAGTGAGAAAACTGGATTTCTGACCTCTCAATCTATATTATTTTATTAGCAATTCTACTTTCATATAGTTTCTATTATTATGCTCTGGACTTGGGAAAAATTTGTTTCACCATTTCCAGGCCACTTAAGACTGCAACATGTCACTGGGAGGTCACAGCAGATAACTGCCATGTTACCCTATCCCTTAGTGTTATACACATGTGTCATCAGGCAACTCCACTGTACCTAGACACATGTCACAGGTTACAGACAAATGACTAGAGCACCCAGATTTGTTCTAGGAGTTGAATAATAACATTCTTTAAATATAACATTATTTATATTTAAATGTGGTTATTAGTTCCTTTACATAATTCAGCAATATATACGGGGCCCAGACTGAGCTTCCTAGTATAGGAATCATCTTCCTTATTCATCTTGTTTCCCTCAGGGCCTACCACAGTGCCTCGTATCTAGTAAGCACTTACTATAGGCTAAAGGATTTGGGTATTTGGAAAAAAATATTAGAAAAGATAAATCATGTTGAGTTTTACATAAGGTCCTTGTATCTTTTGGGTTTTGATCAGAGAAGCAAAACCATACGCAATTATGTAAAAACAAAAGATTTATTATAGGAATTTGACCTCATACAATCAAAGAAGGGGATTAAAGAGCTTTTGTGTGGCTGTTGCTTCTGCACCAGGCCCTGGGTCTTAAGTCAGCAGGATAGGCAGTTGGAGAGAAAAGATGGATTCAAGAACAAGCTAGAACTTGTATGAGTCTTTAACTGCCCCCAAGCCTCCAGTTAAGTGGTGCAGTGACATGGAGAACCTGGCACCCTTCATCACAAAGCTAAACATGGATTTGACACAGTAGTCAGAGAAGCTGAAGACATAGTTGGAGCTCTACAGAACTGATTGCCACCCCAGAAGCTGCATATACTGGCATAGGAGCCAGAGAAGCTGTAGAGGGTCTGGCAGGAACTGGAACACCTGTGGGTCCAGCTGCTACCCCATGCCAACAAGGTGAGCTAGCAGATCAGCAACAGCATGTGGGAATTACAACAGCACCTGTAATCCTGCACTGTCCTTCCAGGTATAAAAAAGGAATCTGGATGTTGTTTCACTTCCACCACCCAGATCTTACCCAAAATATCTCCTGTGGCCCATGTTCACCAAAAACTATGCAGAGAAGGTAATTCTAGGATATGTAGTTGCAGGTTAGCTAAGTTGACAGTACAAATCTACCACAGATCCATCAGTAGTTTTTACTATCTTATGATATTACCACAAATCATATTCTCTAAAAAGGAACATTCACATACTAAAAACTAGCTTCCCAATTTAATCTTCAATATCTATGGAAAGACAATGAAGAATGAGATATATTCCTGCTGCTCCCTAAAGATAGTATTTTTATTCTCATGGGAAATTCATGATTTTACTGGGAATACAATAAATTTCTTGGTAAAGAATCTACTTTACAAAAGCAAAAGTATTAACCTCCAGATTATACCATAGAGAGCAGTATAGGCAGGAAAAAAGACAATCATGTTTTATCACTAGCTAATTCTTATTAGTTAAGTATTTTTCTCAGCCCGCTCAAGGTTAAAACAATGTGCATATGAGCCCTTTTTCACCTCTTCTTCTTGAATTACTTTTTATTTTGTTCTTAAATTTTCTAAAAGCAGCAAAACATCCTGATAGTAGATTTCAGAGAATATATTTATGCTTTAAAGTGGAGATATTTTCAGGCCATTCCAAAGCTGCTCAGTTCTACTCAGATGCTGTGGGAGATTGCACAACTGGTTCCAATTACTCACTCCTTGTATCACATCTTTGTTGTGTGACTTTGCAGTTCCTCTGATTACAGGGACAAAGTGCATTTCCTCACTGCTTGATTTAAGTGACTTGCTTTGGCCAATGGCATGTTGGCAGAAACCACTGTGGCCAGTTCTGAGCCTGGACCTTGAGTGACCTTGAATCTCTTGCTTGCCCCTTTATAACTCTTCCATCCCATGAAAATAGCTTGTCCCAGGGGGTATAACCCCTCAGATTGGTCCCCAAAAAGAGTGAACATGAAGTGGAGCTGATCTAGGTGACCCTAAGGTCCATAAAAACAAAGGAATGCTGTTTGAGGACTATGAGTTTTTGGGTAGTCTGTTACATAGCATTTAAAATATATATTTTTTAATGTTTATTTATTTTTGAGAGAGAGGGACAGAGCGCAAGCAGGGGAGGGACAGAGAGAGAGGAGACACAGAATCTGAAGCAGGTTCCAGGCTCTGAGCTGTCAGCACAGAGCCCAATGCACGGCTCAAACCCATGGGCCATGAGATCATGACCCGAGCTGCTCAGACACTTAACGAACTGAGCCACCCAGGTGCCCCTGTTACATAGCACTTTTATGGAAATACTTGTTCTAGTTATCTTTTGCTTTGTAAACCCCACTATTACTATAAAACAAAACAAAATTTAGTGGCTTGCAACAGCAACAACCATTTCTTTGCTAAGAGATTAGCCATTTGGGCAGAGCTCTGCAGGGAATGTTCATCTCTCCTCCACATAGGGCAGCTTGAATGGGGCTGGAAGACCCACTTCCAAGAGGCTTACTCATATGGCTTGCAAGTTAGTTCTGGCTGCCAGCTGCAGCTCTTAGGGCCTTTCTACATGTACCTCTCCTTGGGCCTGCTGGCTTCTTCACACATGGTGGTTACATTCCAAGAACGAGCATCTCAAGAAACAGAAAGTAAAAGCTGCCAGTTTTTAAGGCCTAAATCCAGATTGGCCCAAGTTATCAATCATTCCCAGAGCCTATATTCAATGACAGGGGATTTAGACTTTACTTCTTGAGAAGTATCAAAGACCTTCTACATTAGTTGGAGCTCTCATGAATGGAATTAACACTCTTATTTAAAAAACACCCCACAGAATTCCCTAGCCCCTTCTACCAGGTGAGGACATATCAAGAAGTCAGCAGTTTGCAACCTGGAGGAGGGCCTTCACCATGTTCTAAAATTGCCACAATACATAACTGATATAGATACCTTTAGGCTTAAACCCTCTACTGACAATGGAAAACACATCTTTGAGGGTAAGAAATGAAAAGGAAGAAGTAAGGGAAACAGAGAAAAGGTACGTGAGAAATATTACCTATCTTATACCTTTTTTTCTTAGAAGTTTCCCAGTTTGGAATCTAGCAACAGAGCAGAAGAGACCAATATTTAAGTGACCCACTTGACAATTAGAAACATTAAAAGAATTTTGGACTAAAGTAGTTACAGTAGGAATTTGAAAAAAACAAAATTTGGGCTACTGTGATGTTATGGGATGGAAAAAGAACTTTAATCAGGTGATCTGACTCTGTCTTTACTCTGCACTGCTTTAGTGTGACCTCTGGAACATTACTTAACCTCTGTGGGTCTCAGGTCTTTCATCTGTAAAATGAAGTGAACAGGGTGGTATTTGAGATTTCTTCCTGTTCTGACATTTTATGAATCATTGTCATTTTCTTTATGATTCTGACATCCAGATGATGACCTAAACTTTCTATATTTAACTGCTCAGAATCTATTTTTGCTATATGCCCTCAATAATGAATGGTATTCTGTAATAAAACCAAACCTTACAAGGTCTGAGCAATAATGAGCTTCAGAATAATGATGGCTGGGCTGAGCAGGGCAGTCCTACTCGTGGCTGAGCACTTACTTCTCCCTATAAATGAAATAAAATGAAAATATCTATTCTTCCTCCATTTCAACATAGAATAGTCAGACTAATACTTTCGAAGAGAAGTTTACTAAAAAGTAGAGAAACAAAATAGAAATAATTGTCCCCAAAATAAAAGTAATATAAGAATATTAATTTCTAAATAGAGGAAACAGAAGCAATAAAGAGTTTTTCTGAGCTGAAATATTTTTAAATTTTTTTAAAATTTACATCCAACTTAGTTAACATAGAGTGTAATAATGATTTCAGGAACAAAATTTAGTGATTCATCGCTTACTTATAACACCTGGTGCTCATCCCAAAAAGTGTCCTCCTTAATGCCCTTTAGCCCATCCCCCCACCCAACACCCTCCAGCAACCCTCAGTTTCTTCTCTGTATTTAAGAGTTTCTTATGCATTGTCTCCCTCTTTGTCTTGATCTTATTTTTGATTCCCTTCCCTTATGCTCATCTGTTTTGTATCTTAAATTCAACATATGAGTAAAATTATATGATATTTGTCTTTCTCTGACTGAATTATTTCACTTAGCATAGTGACCTCCTTTCCCTGTGGTGCGATGGATTAAACCTGATAAGACCTGGGTTCAAATCCCAGCTCTGCCATTTAAATCTTTAACCTGAGCTAAATTATCTAAGCATATTAAGCCTTAATTTCTTCATCTTTAAAATGAGGATAATCATACTTGCTGTGGACTGAATGTTTGTATCCTTCAAAATTCATATGTTGAAATCCTAACCCCCAAGGCAATGCTATTTGGAGGGAGGGCCTTTGGGAATTGTTTAAGTCATGAGGGCAGAGCTCTCATGAATAGAATTAGTGCTCTTATAAAAGAGACCCCCCACAAAGCTCTCTAGACTCTTCCACCATGTGAGGACATAGCAAGAAGTTGACAGTCTGCAACTCAAAAGAAGGCCTTCACCATAATCCAACTATGCTGACACTTCTGACCTCTAGAATTGTGAGAAAAAAAATTCTATTGTTTATAAGTCACCCAGTCTGTGATATTTTGTTATAGAAGCTCAAACTGACTAAGCAATATCTATTGCTCACAGCTGTTAATATTAAATTAGATAATACAGGCAAAGCAACAGGCTCAAAGGTTGACTTGGTTTGGGGTCCATGAAAAGCAGACCCAAATTAAAGTATTCCCGTGCATGTGGTTTATGGGGAAGTACAGGAAATATAGCCAGGGAAATAGGGGCATGAAGGAAGAAAATGTAGCCAATAAAGAGCATGATTTTTAAGATACCTACCAGAGTGGGTGACTAAATCCCCCTGGAGAAGCGCTAGGAAGTGGTATAAAACACATGCTTCAGATAATCCTACTCAGGAATCAAGGACGCTGGGGTATTTATGCACCCACTTCTGTCAGTCATTGGTTGAGAGCTGCTCCTGGAATTGAGAATTACCCAGCACTTATGGCTTGCTGTGAAAAAGTAGAGTGGTGCTCTGGAGAAAGCCCTCAGGCAGAAATAAAAATATTGGCAGGTGTAAGTTGTCTAGAGCACATTGATATGTAAGGTTCAATGAGCACAGGTAGTTTGTGGATAGCATCTGCTGCAAAAGTACTCACCAAATGTTCATTCCTCATATCCCCCCAGCTCCTAATTCAAATTGATGACACCAAGCTCAATATCCTTTCCTCTAGATTCTTAATTTTACTTTCTTATTGGAGAGGCATTTCTGCATCACAACTTAAAACACAGCAGTGACTAATGTCAATTCATTGAGGTTGGGTGTAACAGCTGCCATCATGGACTCCTTTCCCCTCTTCCCACTTCCTCAGTCCCAGGCCATAAGTTAGAGACAGAACTTCCATCTGAAGACTGACACCTATAACTTCCCAAAGAGTACTGTTAAGGAAGAGTCCTAGAATATGTCATTAACTAAGCCCAAGAGTTCCATTTTCAATGCCAACCACTGTGCAGTCGACCATGCTTCTTATGTGGTTCACCTTATCACCCAGATGCAAATGTCTCTACCCTTTAATTCTCATTTATATTTATTTAGGCATATTTGTCCTGCTTTTCCTTTGTTGCTCCAGTTGCAACCCTTTTTTCCAAATCATTTATCTGTATCTTTTGGAGGCACACAGTACCCTCTAACTTATCACCTCCTTGCTTTCCTAGAAACTTAATTCTTCTTGTCCTATAATTGAGAACACTGTAGTATTTCATTTCTGAATCTCTCCCCAAAATCCTCTAAGCCTGAACCACATCATCACTGAATTTACCATGAAATCATGCAGATTGGCACCACTATTAATTCCTGATTTTAAACATTAAAATATGAAGGGAAATAAATGCAAAATTAAACTATTCGGACTCTACCAAAATGAAAAGAATTTGCATAGTGAAGCAAACCATTAACAAAACAAAAAGACAACACACCAAATGGAAGAAGACATTTGCAAATGACATATCCAATAAAGGGTTAGTATCCAATACTTACAAAGAATTTGTATAACTCCAAAAAAACCCCAAAATAATATAATTTAAAAATGGGCAGATGATATGAACAGACTTTTCTTAAAAGAAGACATACACATGGCCAACAGACACATGAAAAGATGCTCAACATCATTCATCATCAGGGAAACACAAATCAAAACTATAATGAGGTATTACCTTACACCTGTCAGAATGGCTAAACTCAAAAACACAAGAAACAAGTGTTGGAGAGTTTGTGGAGGAAAGAGAACCCTTGTGCACTGTTGGTGGGAATGGAAACTGGTGTCACCAATGTGGAAAACAGTATGGAAGCTCCTCAAAAAATTAAAAATAGAATTACCATAGGATCCAGCAGTTCCACTACTGGGTATTTACCCAATGAATATAAAAACACTAATTGAAAAAGATATATGCACCCCTATGTAACTTACAATATTATTTACAATAGCCAAGATATGGAAGCAACCCAAGTGTCCTTTGATAGATGAATGATTAAAGATGTGGTATATACATACAATGGAATATTAATCAGTCATAAAAAGGAATTAAATCTTGCCATTTGCAACAAGGTAGATGGATCTAGAGGCTATAATGCTAAGTGAAATAAATCAGTCACAAGAAAGACAAATACCATATCATTTCACTCATATGTGGAATTTAAGAAACAAAACAAACAAAGAAAAAAGAGACAAAAACACAGACTCTTGCATATAGAGAACAAACTGATGGTGGGTGGGGGATGGTTAACATAGGTGAAGGGGATTAAAAGTATACTTATCAAGTGTAAGGAATAAGCTTGGGAATTTCCTGAGCCTGCACTGATGGGTTACCAAGGCAAAAAGAATTACAAAGACATAGGATGCTCACACCCAAGTTTGTGTAAACAAGATTAAGTAAATGAGTATAAAGAGGGTGGGGCAAAGGCCTCCAGGATAGAGAGGGCAGGGCAAAGGTCCCAATACAAAGGTATATGAGGTAAACAAGATTAGGTATTCAGGATGAAAACACCCCCCCCCCAACTTACTACTACAGCAGAAAGCTGCTTTCACAGGAAGGAAGGACCAAATTAGGTAAATTGGTAAATAGGGCTATAGACTGCTGCAGGGCAAAGTTGCCCAGAGCGGAGCTAATTAACAAAAGAAAGGTGCCTTGTTGACCCTGAGGTAGCTTGCTCTTTCTTGTCCCCTGGACCAGTTTAAGTAAACAGAGGTGGTGCCTCATGTCTGCTGTAAACAACCTTCTCTTGGGGCCACCCAGCGCCAGGATTTTGTTTTGTATTAACCCAAACCCTTAACCCTGCATATCTTCAAGACGCCCTTTCCCTCACGTCCATGAGTTAATGTTCACAGTTTCATTGTCTCTTTGTGTACATCCATCACCATGTTTGTAAGCCTTTTGATCCTAATAAAAATGGAGCAAAGACCCTTAATCAGGGCTCTTGTCTTCTCTAGACATTAGCCATCTCTTGCATTTTAATCCTGGGTCCTGCTTTCTTGCTAGACAAGAAAGAACTCTAGACCCAGAGTCTATAACAATCATGATGAGCACTGAGTAATGTATAGAATTGTTGAATCACTGTATTGTACACCTGAAACTAATATAACACTGTATGTTAACTATACTGGAAATAAATACATAAATAAAATATCAAATAGATCCTTAGCTAAGGCATCCCAGCTTGCTAGTCCATGGCCATTATTTCCAACATTATCATACTGCTCATATTCCTGACTCTCTCCTGGGCCATCATTGTCAGCAAATGATTTTGTTTCCTACTTCATAAAGAAATTAGAGGCCATTAGTGAAGACTTTCTTATGTGTCCTATCATCAAATCAGTTTTCATCCTTTAATTTTTCCTTCCTATTATGTTGGAGGAGGCTAATGCCTTTGTTTCACTGTTGTCTGGACCCATCCCTTCCTACCCTACCTTCTCAAGAATCTCACTATCTTAACTCTGCACTCTATCTCCAGTCTTGAAGGTCTTGATTACCAATTAGCTTTTGAACATGCTCAAGCTTAATTAATCCAAACAAGACTAAATAAACAAAATCCACCCCCAACTTCATTGTAGAGTAAAGAATTTGACCTTTTTGGAGAAGATTATGGCTTTTATCCCGGGCTTCTCAGAGGTAACCTTTGAACCCTTGGAATTTCCCAAGTGATAAGAGTGTCTTTGCTATTCAAGTTGAGTCCCTAGGACCATGTGATTTCAGCCCAATCTCCAGGGAAGGGGGAGCTGGAGACAAAGTTCAGTTACATGGAAAACCATTCAATCAATTGTATCTACATAAATAAAATCCCAGTAAAAACTCTGAACACTAAGAGCTTGGGTGAGCTTTTCAGGTTGGCAATACTATGTATGTATTTTCACACATCAGTACTGGGAGGGTAATGCATCCTGAATACAATGGAAACTTCAAATTTTTAGTCCTCTCAAACTCTTCCCTACATGTCTCTTACTTTGATTATAATTTATGTCCTTTCCTTGTAATAAACCATTACCATGAGTATAATAGGTTTCAGTGAGTTCTGTGAGTCTTTCTAGTGAATTATTGAAACTGAGGTTGATTTGGAGAAACTCTCAAACTTACAGGTGGTGTTAGAAGTAAGGGTAATCTTTGAATAATCTTCCCTCTAATTTTGTAGTTAAACCCTAACTCCTTGTAACTGGGGTCGAAAGTCTTGGACAGACTTGACAGTCTGAAAGACTATGTCCTCAACATTGCAATTTGCTTAACTCTAGCTACTCACATTCCTCTTCCATATACTTTTGATGTTTATTTTCCTTTTTATAGTAAAAATTTTAAAAAGTTATCCACAAAGCCCATCTTCATTTCCTTTCCTATTCATTCATAAACTCGCTGGAATTGATTTGTGCTCACACAGTTCTAATATTACTCCCACATAGCTTACCAATGTCCACTTTGTCACTAAATACAACGGACAGTAACTTTCTCCTTTGATATATCAGGGGCATTCACCAATCTATCCTTGAATCATGCTTATCTCTTGGCTTCTGTGATACCATATCTCCTGATTTTTTTAAGGTTTATTTATTTATTTTGAGAGAGACAGAGACAGCACAAGTTGTGGATGGGCAGAGAGAAAGGGAGAGAGAGAGAATCCCAAGTAGGCTCTGCACTGCTAGCACAGAGCCTGACTTGGGGCTTGAACTCAGAAAACTGAGAGATCATAACCTGAGCCAAAACCAAGAGTTGAACACTTAACCGACTGAGCCGCCCAGGCATTCTTCTCCTGATTTCTTTCCTACCCCTGGCCACTATTTCTCAGCTTTCTTTTTGGTACCTTTTCTTCAACCTGCCCCACACATACTGCTATATTCTAGAGACTCCCTTGATGATTTCCTGTGCTGGTGATTCCCAATCCTATATCTTAGTCTTAAATTCTCTCATTAGCTTCATTCAAATATTGACATAATCTACTTTAATTTAAGCTACAGTGTATGCATTGCTCTATTCCCAAAATATAGCATAGTTCCTGGCATGTAGTACACACTCAGTAAATAATTGTTGAGTGAATGAATAAATGACTTAGTGTATTAGTGTATTAGTGTATCACACAGGCACCTCAAGCTCAATATGTCCATAACTGAACTCAATAGACCCCTAAATCTACTCTTCTCCTGGAGTCCCTGCCTCAAATAAATGGTGCTGCCATCCTCTCAGTCGCCTCAGGTAGAAATCCTGGGAGTTATCCTTGACTTCTCTCTCAGTCACCTCCATAATCCCATCTGTCAACAAGCTCTGTCAATTCTTACTTCCTAAAAATCAACTCCACCCACTTCTTTACACTTCACAGTCAATACATTAGTCCAGTCACTTTCAACCATCACTAGGACTACTCCAGAAACCTCCACATCATTCTCCCTGTCTTAGATCTTGTTCCTCATACTCATTCATTCTTCACACTGCAGCCAGAGTGATGCTTCCAAAAACAATGTTGATCATGTGATTCCCGAACATTTACAAAATTTTTCTATCCTCTACAGAAAGCCCAAATCCATTAATTACAAGGTACCACCCAGCTACCACCTTGGCCTTATTTTTAATCTTTCCTTTTACCTCCCCCCTCAATTTATGTTCCAGTCCCATTGAAGTTATCCAAACTCATTACACTCTCTCCACCTCTCACTCAAGGTCTTTGCATATACTGTTCTCTCTCTGGAACAATCTGCACCCTTCAGGAATAAACAACTTGATAACATAAAAAGAAATTAAAAAAAGAAAAATTGGAGGTTTTGTTTTATTTTGTTTTTTGTTTTAAGTTTTGCTATTATTGTTTTTTAAGGAACTATTACTCTAATGCTACGAAACAAGTCTCTGATCTCTGAATTCTCTGGATTCTGCTGAGTCACTTCCCTCTTGCTACTGTGTTTCCACAACTTATCTCTTAAGCACTGCCCAACATACCCAACACAGTTCAAGTCTTGAGCCCAATGTAGTAGATATGTGTGTTCCTTTTCTTATTCTTGTTTTGTTAATGCCCTTGTTACTCTTGCTGCCTCACAGCAATTGAGAGCCCCATCCCTTCTTTCACAAATATGCCTATGATTTTATGCTATCTCTTCCACCTCCCCAGCAGAGTTGTATAAGTTATAATCTCTGACTTGAAGGTTTTCATATCCCTGGTAATTAAGTTAGTTATAGATGATAAGTAAAGCAATAAGGGTGTTCCCAAGGTAAGCAAAAAAAAAAAAAAAAAAAAAAAAAAAAAAAAAAAAAAAGAAAAGACAAAAGAAACTGATACTTTCTGGAGGTATCAGAAAGGCTTCTATGGATGTAGGATGCCACTGGGTCAAGATTTTCTCCTTTAAAGTCACAGTTTTACAGTTAATACAGAGCTATTGAGATTTTAAGAGAACACTTTCCAACCCAACTTCTTATTTTACAAATGAGAACATTAATGGTACCCTGAATTAAAGTGATGTGGTCAAGGGTTCCTAATGAATAAGTAACAGATCCTCGACTAGAACTCAGGCCTTATGGCTACCGTGACCATAGTTTCTAGTGTTCTGTAGTTCAGTCAACTAAAGACAGGACAGCTGCTTTTTTAAGCTTTTCACAATAAGAGCCCTTAACCCAAAGTAAAACAACAAAACAAAACAAACAGCAATAAAAACAAAGTAGGATTTGCAGGAATGAAAACAAAAATACCCTAGTTTCTGTTTTGGGGAAAGATTTAGGGACTCTGAGAACTATTTTGACCCCGAGGTTATTCCCAAGGGGCATATTAGAAAAACAAGAATCTATTACATTTGACTCCAATTATCTGGGGAAAAAAGTGTGAAAACATTGCCTCCTTTCTTTTCTTAAATTTTTTTAGTGATTAATTTTTATTTTTGAGGGAGAGACAGAGACAGAGTACGAGCTGCGGAGGGGCAGAGAGAGAGGGAGGCATAGAATTCGAAGCAGGCTCCAGGCTCTCAGCCAGTCAGCACAGAGCCCAACGTGGGACTCAAACTCACAAACTGTGAGATCATGACCTGAGAGGAAGTCAGATGCTCAAGCTACTGTGCTATCCAGGTGTCCCCTCCTTTCTTTTCTTCAATGCTGTTTACTAAAGGAGTTGCTGATTAGAGCTCATAGTTGGGAATGCTGATTAGCTCTGGGCAAGGACCCAGCATTCCAGGCTGACCCTGCTCCACTAGGAACAACAGGGTGAAAAGAGGTATTGAGCACAAATTCCCAAGTCTTTGCTACCCTCTGGCAAACAATGTGTTTACTAAGATTGCTTTAGAAGGTATTTATCTAATTAGAGAGCATTTTCCCCCTTTTATTAGTAAGCAATTAGACCACACTTTAGTACATTAAGGAGGTTTTGTAAATCCAACTGCAAGCATATAAATTCTGTAATTGTGTAATTGTATATTGGGCACAAAACCACAGATTTTCTTCTATTTTGGCTTGACCATTTTTTAAAGCAATTTAGGGCTTTCTAAGCTAATGCTTATGTGGTGAGTGTTTTTTAAAGCCTCGGCTAATATATATAATTTAGCCATTCTTTGGTCTTAAACCCAAACCAGAAAATTACACAAAATCCACACAAACATATATCAACTATTTGTTCTTCTTCAACTTGAAGCCTGGTAATAATTCTATTGTTTCACAATGTTTTAAAGTACAATGGTAGCACAGTTCATTCTTTAGCATAGAAACCACAGAATTCTTGTAGCCAAATTAATTCCAGAAACTCTCATTTAAACAAACATCTGTAGCTCATATATATGTGATTAAATTTATCTTAATTAAATTATTTTTGTAAGACTAGAGTGGGAAAGAAAAGTAAAGATCATATTAATTTGAATTTTTGCTTTGTTAGGTTAAATATGATATTAGGTGGAACTACATTAACAATGCCCACATTTGACCACTTTTTATTTATAAAAATAGTAATTTTCTATGGTTGAACTTCTATTAGGTATGTTGTCTCCAGTTTTCACAAGGACAAAGTAAATACTAAAAATGGAAATTATCATTGATTTACACTCTTAATAAATAATTCATCCACTTATAAAAGGTGTCAAAAGAGTTTATAAGATACACAGATTAACATATATTACTACTATTTTACTACTAGATGCCTGTGGGATCTTGGGCAAAACATTAGATTTTCGGGACCCTTTGTTTCCTTCTCTGGCAAATGAGTGGATTGTACTAGAACTAGAAAAAAATGTAAATTTTCATAAAATGCATATCAATAATTAAAATTAGGACTGTAAATAACTTAAATAAGAAAGCTATTATGTTAAGCAAGTTGAGATCTATATGATTATGGAAACATATCATATTATTACATTTTTATATGCTGTAAGAAATCTTTCAGTGCACTGAATTAGAAAATAAAGAACTGATTCACCTATTGATTGAATGAAAATAATTAACAATACCAATGAGAATAATTACCATTTACTGAGTACATATTATGAGACATACACGTAAGCACAGTTTACATATTATTTCATATTAATTCTTACATCACATACATGAGCAGTGATGGGCAGATAAATGCTTATCAACTATTCTAGGGGACAAAAAGCCTTGATTTGTAGTGTTTGCTGATTTCCATGATGTAAATACCTCCACCTTGGTTGATTTCCAGCTACCAACCTGACTTCACCAAACTTGGTGGGGTGGTGGTGGTGGCGGTGGTGGTGGTAAGGGGTTTCCTAGAATAGATGTGCGGTAGCACACTATTAAATAGTATTTTCACCATGCTGATAGACAAAAATAATCTCAAGAACACAGACAATAATAAAATATAGTAAGATATTTAGGAAGTAATGAGTTTGGGGTATTTATTATTTTTTTAAATATAATTCTAAGTGTATGTTTACATAATTTAATTTTTAACAGTGGCTGTATTTGATGATTAACTCACAAAATTCCTCAACAGTTAGCAGTTTTTGTGAACTGAGGGCACCACTGTTTGTGAGGTTGATTTTACTACCCACTTTAACTGAAAATGGGGAACACTGATATAAAAAGGATTAAATAATTTGCCAAGGTTATCTATCCATTAGTAAATTCAAATCTCAATTTGCCAGACAATAAGCCTTAATTTCCTAATTTTGAGGAAGCTTGCACAATGGATTTTACAACGTAATTTTGATATAATCCAAGAAATGTGTTTTTGATTATAAAGGGGAACTAAGCAAGGCAAAAAGTGAAAGTAGAAAGCAAGATGAGTATTTAAAGAAATGTCTTCTAGAAGAGGACCTGTTGAGAGAAAAGGTGCAGGGTGACAGTTTTCTGTTTTGTGATATTTTTTAAGGTTAGTCAGAAAGAACTAGTAATTGAAAAAAGAGAAGTCAGAACAGTGAGCAAGCCAATCTATTCTAAGATCTCATGAAGGGCTATTGAGGTGTGAAATTCCTGCAAGAGGGGCTCACCAGTCTAAAATGCTTCAAGGAATGGGGTTTCCTTTATTGCCTGCATTGTAGTCCCTATAGACTGACAAATACCACCATACTTTCCCCCAATTATTTCAGCCTATTTTCTCCAGATAAGAGAAGGAAAACTCTACATTCATATTGATAGCTTTTTGACCCCTACATAATTTCCACTACAGTTTATAAAACAATTTAAACAAATTTTATTGCTATATAGCATTCCATCTATTCAGAAGTGTTAACTATTTTGATTAGGCAGTGCTTCACTGGTACCATTGGCCAAGTGCTCTATACTGAGTAGGAATGTGCCAAACTTTCATACCTTTCATGAAGACTCAGGCTTACTCCAACACTTACCAAACACTAAGATCAGTGTCTGGTCATAGTAAGTGCTATACATACAATCATTAGTTATTAGCATTCTCATTCTTATGATTATTATTTAGAACTGCTGGATTTCTGGTGAGTTCCAGATTCAGGTTGTGGGCAGAATTTCCTCAAAATGCTTCCACCCAGATTGTAGGATTCTCTTCCTAAGCAATATATGATCCACAGGTTGACAGAATTTGTTTTTTCCTAGGGCTGGTGTGGCCAATGTTTGCAGTTGGTCTTTTGGTGTACCTAGATTTTTGGTGATAGAAATGTTTCTTTTACCACTTTTGGGGGCCCTTTGTAAAAGCAACATTTTCCTCCCAAAGAGTTTCAGCTCCAGTTGTCTTATGATTTGGGATCATAATATATCCGGATTGATATTGGGTGATGTTCACTGATGTGACAATTATGCTCTTGAAATGTAGCCAATGTATCTTTTCACCAGGGCTGAGGTGAAAGTAACTTCCTTATAATAGCTGGGAAATGATTTATTTGATGGTCAACTCTTGCTTTGCTGTGGCTTCTAAAAGTTATGAAAGGGCTATGTGAACAAATTCATAGTGCATCTTTTAGTGTTTACAGAAAACTGTAAGTTAAACTTATGAACTTCATTATAATTGATAAATGGAAATGGTCTTTTTGTATAATGGATAGTGAGAACAGTGAGCAGTCTAAGGAAATCCTCCTTCTCAGACTTTCTGCTGAAAGTTAGATCCTTCGGATTTATCTCATACTTTACTATTAAGTCTTACTCTTGCTTCCTGTAATTATATTGGATTCATGCTTATTACTAAATTTGTAACAGCCTTATCAGAAATATCGGCCACCTCCATAACTTTATTTCTTTGAACATCTGTAATTTTTTCACCATCATAGCAGTCATTTCAAAAGACATCTTTTAAATGCTAGTAAAGGACTTCAGATTCATTTGCTATAAATCTCTTACAGGTCAGGAATCAAAATTCCAGTGAGGTTAATGATTTGTCCTAAAACTCAGCACATCAGCATCTTACTAATTTTGAACTTGCAGTTTTAAATGAATTATAAGTGTTGTGTGGAATACCATCCATCTGTAAAATGAATAAATTTTCTTTAGCAATTTTAACATCCTGGAAAGAATGTTTCAAAAGAACATAATACAACATCATCAGAATCAACCATGTTGTCTTGATAGCTCATAAAACTGTAGGTGGTTACCACTGAAAACACAAGATAAGTAAGGGTGGGGTGCCTAAGTTGTGCTGCCCAATACAGTAGCCACTAAGGACATGTGGATATTTAAAACTTTAAATTCAGTAAAAATAAATAAAATTCAAAATTCATGTCCTCAGTCCTACTAGTCACAGTTCAAGTATTCAATAACCACTGTAGCTAGTGGCTACAGTATTAGGCAGCACAGAACAGAACATTTCTATCATCCCAGAAAGTCCTATTGGATAGGACTAGAAGGCAGATTTGGACTTCCACTAAGCTAATTTTGTTGGGGGCTTCCGAAATGGGAAGGTCCTTCCTTCTTGAAGTAGATGTCAATCTTGTCACCAGGTAAATGTCTCAGGAAACAGACAAAGACATTCTGGAGTAATAATATAGTCAGCTCCTAAACTATACCCCTCCTCCCTGATAAAAGAATGAGACTCCATATCCCATGCTCCTGGCCCATCTCACCCCTGCCTGGTTTTGGGAGTGAGGGTGCAGGAAAATCCGTGAAGAAGGGAAGAGTGAAGATTTAGCATTTTGGAGGCATATCCCAAACTTCCTGAATCTTGTTTAACTTTTAACTCCTTTAATTTCCTTTTACCAACAGTTCCCAAACCCTCCATTCTCAGGAGATGACAGAGGTGTGGCTTTGATGAGTTCTAGCTACTTTATGCCCCTTCAAAGCTAGAGGAAGGGTTTAGACAGATTCATGGGAAAGAGATGAATGAAGATAGGAACCTCAATCAATCCTTCACTAAGTTTGCAGAGGTCCTCAGCATGCTCAACCCCGTCAGCTCCACTTATTAGCTAACGTGCAATGGGAAATTACTCAAGTAAGAGAGCTGAAAGCTATCAGTAGAAGGGAGAAGCCAAAGGGAGAAAAGCAGGGAAGGAATGTGTTTTGTTTTCCAGAACCAACAGTTCCAGCCAAGGGGGTGCCCAACTAGGTCTTTCACCTGGTAGCCCCTTACCTGAGCCAGTTTGAGCTGGATTAGAGCTGGGGACCTGTGCAGAAGCCCCTGTGAATTGTCCTAAAGTCAACTTTAGCTCATTGTAATACTCAGATCTCCTCCTATAGGTAGAGTTTCCCCCAGTTTTTGAACATACGATGTATGCACTAGAATGTTGCCATGCTAGGCACGCACAATTGAACTGAAGTGCTTATGTAAGCTCCCTGTCTCACCCCCTAATGTACTGAATAAAAGCTTCCTCTACTAACCTCGTGGAGAAACAGTGCTTTGAGAGCTATCTACCTATCTCTTTACTTGTAACCAGTAATAAAAAGTTCTTTGCTTTCAACACTTCCTTGATTTGTATTCAATTTGATGCACGCCATGGAGTGAACCTCTTGAGTTTAGTTACATACTGAGCATACAAAGATGGCAAAAATTGTTTTATAGGGACTCCTTTCCCAGAGGCCCTTTTCATTTTCAGCTCCCCAAGCCTAATGGCCTGAGACTGGGCCTTACTGTCAAGACCCCTCACTGCCATACCTTGGCAGTTCCTTTGTCCAAACCAGACAATGGATCCTTCTCCATGCTAAACTGGAAACACCATAGTAGTTCACAATAAAGGGTTAATTACTGAAAAATGTGCCTTGCCAGAAGAATTTACACCTCCACACCCTTCTCCCTTCCCTCTTCCCACTCCTTGTTTACTCCCCAGTAAAATGAGGGGTTAGAACTAAATGATTTTTAAGTCTTTTCCGAGCTTGGCAGTTGTGAGACCCATTGTTTCTGGGGGATGCTCTTGCCTTAATACAAAGGAACTCTTGCCCCTGGCATAAGTACTGGCAGGTAAGTGTCTTTTTACCTCCATTCACATTTTTCCTCAAACTGTATTCTTATTTACTCCATCTTCCTTCTTGTTTGGGTAAATTTCCACATCAGCAGAAGAAATAGCCCCCAGATACTCTCATGGTTTGGGTTGTTAAAACTGAGATACTGGGGGCACCTGGGTGGCTGAGTTAGTTAAGCTATCACCTTTGGCTCAGGTCATGATCTCGTGGTTTGTGGGTTCGAGCCCGTCATCGGGCTCTGTGCTGACAGCTCAGAGCCTGGAGCCTGCTTCAGATTATGTGTCTCCCTCTCTCTCTGCCCCTCCTCCACTTGTGCTCGGACTCTCTCTCTCTCTCTCTCTCTCTCACTCAACAAACAAACAAACAAACAAAAAACAAAAGACAAAAACTAAGATCCTGAAAGTACCTGACAGAAGTCATAAAAGATGGAGAAGTTGTCTCCTTGGTCATCACCACACACAAAGTAAACCATGGGTTTGAACAACATGATTCTTCAGAAACCTCTAGCACAGAGCTTCTTCTTCAGAGCAACACTAAAACCTTAGTGTTTCTCCTAGATAATAACAGTACCTGCCATTTACTGAGCAACTATTATACACTAGGCATGACTCTCTATATACACTACCTCATTTATCCCAGTTCTAGTACCATCTCCATTCTGCAGATGCAAAAAGTTCACAGTCCTGGTAATTTACACAGATTCAAACAACTAATATTTTGGAGCCAGACTTAGAATAAGACTTCATCAATTGCTACAGTCCATCTGTTTTGCACTCTGCTATTAATTTTCAAATTATATTCCAAGGAATCCTAAATATGCTCTCAAGATGCTCTACACTGTTGAGGGGCTTGGGGATGGGTGGGAAAAAAGGAGAGAGAGAGGCTACAAAGTCGTCTCTAGCCCTATCCAAGTCTTGTCTGTCCCACTAATCCCTCCTGCCCCTTTCCCTAGTTTAACCTCAGAAAACACTCTTTTAAGTGCTTTAAGTACTGGGATTCCACATACAACTTCTTTCTTTTCTTTCTTTCTTTTTTATAAATCAGCTTTAAAAAAAGTTCAAAAACCATTGTACTAGGCAGGGTCTGCTTTCTCCAATGTCTTTCTGACACCATCCTAGCAATAGCCTTTGTCTATTTATAATGAATTGACATTTACATGTTAATTTATCCCACAATTGAAGAATGATTAATAAAATAAAATCACTGTACATCTTTGACTACATTGTCTTAGTTACAGATCTGGAAATGCCCTGGTAGAAATTGATTATTCATAAGCATATGAGGTTGATTCATCAGAAAGGAAAAAAAGATGTCTGGGCCACTGCTGCTTGCTTTCTCTCAAAAAATGAATTAAGTTTTGACAGGATGATCATTTGATGTGTGATGGACCTTGGCCGAAAACAATATATTCACTTTCACTTGCTTCCAGAAGGACCATTCTCTCAATCAGAAGTAATGGGGTTGACTTTCAAAGAGGGGTTTGTTCACATTTTCCTCCCATTTTTTAATGACCTAGAGGATTTATAGTCTTATATTTTTTATGTTAGGTATAACTGCCTGGAAGCCTGAACAGAAATAAGTTTCAATTCATTTTTTATTTTTTACAGCGTTCTTTTAAAAGAATGTGAAGGCATTCTCCAAAAGATTTGTTTTGCTTGTGGTGTTCTTGGAGGTTCCCCTTTGTGTGTTTGTTCACATAGTCTCACACACAGGCCAAGAGGTATCTGTGTGTACAGGGGTCAACAGAGAGATAGTATTCTCCAAGTATCTTAGACTGTAATACCTAGAACAAAGAACACTGCAAGTCACTTGGTGCAAGAGGAAGCTGCCCTTAGGCAATCTATTTGTTCAATCCACTCACCAAACAGCAATCAACAATATTAATCAAATATCTATTATGAGTAACCAGAGAAGGGAATCAGAAATGTTCAGATAGGGATTGAATAACTGGCAAAAAGATTATAAAACAGATTCTATCGAAGACTATGAAATCAGAGTTTTAGAAATTTGGAGTCCCTTTCATCTTGTCATTTCATACTTGTGACTTATAGGTTTGGATCCAGAGGGATAATGAAGTATTTACCTCATAGTGATGGCTTGATGTCTCAGTTTGCTAAGGATGACTCTGGATCTTGTATGGAGAACAGATCATTGTTTAGTGCAGAAAGTTGCCAAAGGGGTTGAGGAGCACTGTGAGATGCTTGGTCATAAAATGAAACTGAGAAAATACACTCAGGTGGACAAGGATATGATTTTATAATTCCTGGCAGAACTGGCATGCTTGTTTATAGTGAAGTGGATATTTTCTTTCTTGGTTATTTCCATTGATCTTTAGAGGAAAGAGGAAAGGAGAATGGTAATGCCCTGGTGAAGAAAGAAAAGTTCACTGGGGAAGGGAACCCCTAATACCTGGGAGAATCATAACAGAGAACCCTTTAATAGGCATCCCAGAAGCACTTAAGTCAGTGTGCAGAAAGCTTGTCCAAGCCCAAGGAAGCTGCAAGCAAAGAACCCAGAGAATTAGGAGACCGTGAACATGGGAAAAGATATTCTCTTCTGTGAATTGCACTTTTGCCTATGATAAGTTAAATATGGTTGCAAGTGTGGAGTAACTGGTTCACTGAAGGCTATGTATTCCCAAGTGTGAGGGTAGGAGGTATTCAACCCCAAGCAAAGGCGGATATACTCTCCAAATAACTAAGGAAAGCCCCGTCTCTCGTCACTGTGACAGAAGGCTTACTACATAAATGAAATAACATGAATTACCAATGCCAATGAATGAGGACACACTAATGAGGTATCTAGTGGGGACAGCACACAAGGTTCTCTCTTTTCAATGTGGACTGTCACACCACCTCATTTGACCCTCAGTACAACCTCATGAGGAAGAGGAAATTAAGGTTCCTAGGGGTTCAGTGACTTGCTCAAGGTTACACAGCTAGGTGGCAGTGCTACAATTGAACGAATATATGTATGGATTCAAACCCAACACTCTTCAAACTTTTTCTGAACACCCTTTAAATAGGAAATTGGGAAGATATAGGAAAGCTTATGGTAACAGCTAAATTCATCGTAGAAACAAAAATATGTTACAGGATTTCCTTCCCTTTGCTATTATAAGGGTTTTGTTCTAATGTTCTAAGAAAACATTCACTCATTTAGCCAGGGGTAAGGAAACTAGATTCCATTATTTGGTGTTAACTTATTTAAAGTTTTATTTAAAAAATAAGATCAATAAGCACTACTTATAATAAATATTTGACTTTCAGATAATTTTTCTTTGCTTAACCCTGGATAGAGAATCAATTTTTCCCCAGAGAATAATTAATCAAGAACTAATAGCAACTTAATTTAATGCAGTGTCCATTAGAGTATAAAAAACACTCAAATTCCCCACTTTTGAATTTATTTTATTTTAATTTTTTTAACATTTATTCCTTTTTGAGACAGAGACACAGCATGAGTGGGGGAGGGGCAGAGAGAGCCGAGACACAGAATCAGAACCAGGCTGCAGGGTCTGAGCTGATAGCACAGAGCCCGATGTGGGGCTCGGACTCACGGACTGCAAGATCATGACCTGAACCGAAGCCGGATGCTTAACCGACTGAGCCACCCAGGCGTCCCCCTCCCCACTTTTAAATTTAAATGCAGAGAACAGAACATTCTTTCATAAGAACAAATAATATTATATACTTCAGGTCATGATCTCGCAGTCCGTGAGTTCGAGCCCCACAACGGGCTCTGTGCTGTCAGCTCAGAGCCTGCAGCCTGGTTCTGATTCTGTGTCTCCGGCTCTCTCTGCCCCTCCCCCGCTCATGCTCTGTCTCTCTCTGTCTCAAAAAGCTGAAACTTATGAAGTACAAGATGTGGTAAGAAAAATATTTGAAGAAGGGCAGAGCTGTCTAAGAGACACTGTCTCTGACAAGCTGTGATTGGGCTCTGAGTTCTAGGTTATTTAGCTGTATGGGCCTGGGCAAACTATAGAGAATTAGAAACTACTGAAAACAAGTTTTTTACTCTAAGAGCATCATATTACTGATGAAAAAATGAAGTTTCGCCAAGAGTAGATGACTTACTGACCATCAAACAAATAGTAGAGAACTAGGACTGTTCTGTGCCTTGCTCAATTAATTTCTAGGTTCCTCAGTTTCCTATTCTGTAAAATGAAGGAATATGAATAAGAAGTGACCTGATATCATGGAAGGAACACTTGACTTGAAGACTGACATCTTGGATTTGAGCTCCCTTCTCTAATACCCACCCATTGACTTTAGGCAAGTCTATATCTCTTGTTCAGTTTTTATAAATTCTAAATTTGAAATTCAAATTCTGTCCAAACTTTATCACAGAGGTGTTGAGAAAAACTAATAAGACAATGTATAGGCAAGTACTTTGAAAACAATGAAACATTTCAAGGGAACAAAGGAATTACAATAATGGTGATGATGATAGTGACGATAATTAAGTCCTTCTGCTCTCAAATTCTAGCTGAAAGGGAGAGCTCGCATTTGGAAGAAGCGGAAAAGGTTATATTGGTGGAACGAGGGCCAAATTATGGAGACTCATAAATGACAAGGTGTGAATTTAGATGGCCTTTAAAAGATAGAGTGCAATTGGTAGGATTGCCAAATAAAATACAGAATGTTCAGTTAAATTTTTTTACATTTTTAATGTATATTTATTTTTGAGAGAGAGGGAGCACATGAGCGGGGGAGGGGCAGAGAGAGAGGGAGACACAGAACCTGAAGCAGGTGCCCCTGTTCAGTTAAATTTGAACTTCAGAGAACCAACAGAAAATTTGTCAGTATAAATATGTCCCAAATATTGCATGGGACATATTTATACTAAAAAATTATCTGTTATTTATCTGAAATTTAAATTTGATTGGGCATCTTCTGTATCATTTTACTAAATAAGGCAACCCTAACAATTGAGGGATTTCCGTGAAGGGTAGCAAGTGATGTATGAAAGCAGTGGTTCAGAACTGTTGTAGAAATATGGGGGGAGGGGCGGGTGCCTGGGTGGCTCAGTTGGCATCTGACTTCGGCTCAGGTCATGATCTCACAGTTCGTCGGTTTGAGCCCCGCGTTGAGCTCTGTGCTTACAGCTCAGAGCATCGAGTCTGCTTAGGATTCTGTGTCTCCCTCTCTCTCTCACCCTCTCCCGCTCATGTGCTCGCTCTCTCTCAAAAATAAATATACATTAAAAAATTAAAGAAGAAGAAATATGGGGATCAGGAAGGAGTAGAAACAAAGATACTGCCTTGGTGTGAGTTTCTTTAAACACAGAGACTATGAAAGGAATTTATATCGGAGGTGAGGCTGTGGTAGGGTCCCCTCCTTAAGGAAAGAAAAAAAAAACCTCAAGGCAACCTGGCTACATCCTTCACAACCTTGTAACATGAGACCACTTAATCAGACTATATGTTTGTTTGTGTGTTACCATATAGGAGACAAAGAAGTAAAAAATAGATTAAAAAAAACCTATGCCACGAGGCATTCAGGACTCACTTCTTTGGGTAAGAACCCAACTGAGTGGTACCGGCAAGCATAAAGTTGCTTCCTGGAAAGAAAAGCCTCGATGTCATGACTCTCTGTGTAAGAATCCTGCTACAAGGCCAGCAAACTTGGTAAGGTAGAGAGGAAAGTGAGAATCACTCTAAGGGTGTATTATGTAAGTCGTTGCTGAAGGCAGTGGGAGCTAGATTCCACTGGTTTCAATGAAAAGCCTACACAATGCTTCCTAGGAGGGAGGCTAGGGCATTTGTCCATTAGCTTCTAGCTCCTGATTAAGGGTTGCCTCTGTGAGGTGAAAGGGATCACAATATGGTGCCCCAAAATATTCTACTTTGGCATAAGGATTATTTTGAGCTGAAGACAACTGAAAAACAGAAGACACAGAAAAAAGCTCTCTACCCTCCCCCATTTGTCCTAAAGCAGGGCATAAATTTCCCTTTGTGAAGGTGTTTCCCCTCTCCTCTCTCAACAGGAGGGGCAGAACTACTCTTAATCACTGAAGATGACTCTAAACTCTTACCCTTCCAATGACTACACCAAGAAGAATCTGTGTAATAAACCGTATCAAAGAACTCTTATCTTGCATTAATTTCCCCTATATATTTACCTTCCCACAATTTACTGCCCTTAGAAGCTCAAAACCCTTTTATTTATTTATTTTGAGAGAGAAAGAGATACTGTGTACCTGTGCGAGTAGGGGAGGGGCAGAGAGAGAGAGAGAGAGAGAGAGAGAGAGAGAGAAAATCCCAAGCAGGCTTTTCACTGTCAGTCCAGAGCCCGATGCATGGCTTGATCTCAAGAACCGTGAGATCATGACTTAAGTCAAAATCAAGAGTTGGATGCTCAACTGACTGAGCCACCCAGGAGCCCCTCAAAACCCTTTTCTTCTGTCACTTCTCCAAATTTATGTCCCTTTGTTAAAATTGTATTTAAGCCTCCAGGTCTCGATGCCTCTTTGGAGTTTTCATTCCCTTCTCTGTGAGACCCCCATACCATGTAAAAATACTAATATTAAACAAAAATTGTATGTCTTTTCTCCCATAAATTTGTCTTTTGTCCATTTAATTTGCAGGGCCCCAGATGCTAAACTAAAAGGGTAGAGAAAAAAGTTTTTTTCATCCCTACACATTTAGGCTGCATACACCCTTGGAATGAACAATTTCCAAAAGCTTCAGAACAACATGGAGGCAATTAGGCATGAAGTTCAGGGCTCCTGAGGTGGATGTGTTGGCAGTAGTCTGATCCTACACTAACTATCCAGCACAGCTGTAGCTGAAATAAGAAAAGAATAGAGGGAATGTGATGCAGCACATCCAGAACATCTACAAAGAGGCCACTGATGCAGTGCAGAAGTGATATAGTCTTGGACTAGGATAACTTATTCATTTGTTCCCAAAACACTTATTGAGTACCTGGTATATGTAAGTGTGTTCTAAACAATAGGAATTCAAAGAATAATATAGTTCCTGCTTTCAAGGAGTTTTCAGTATAGTAGGGCAAAAAAGTAAAAAATAAATACAGTAATTAGAATTTGGTGTGCTAAGTATTACCACAGAGGTATATTTAAGTATTATCAAAATAAGAACAAGTGCTCAGATAAAGATAGTGAAGAACAGAAATAGATTTTAAAGACTAATCAATCAAATAAGGTAAATGAGTAACTCTCCCCTGTCTTTCACATCCAGCCTCCAAGTATGAATCCAAGATTTTGAATGAGTGTGACTGAGAAATGATATAATCAATAGAACTAGGAAGTTATAAGGATGAGCTTGTTTTATAATGAATGACAATGAAGTATTTCCAGACTGTATTAAGTTGGAAGTGGTTAGGACCTGCAAAGATATCTAGGGGGTCCTTTAAGATAAAGTGCTGATGTCCGGTTTAAAGGCCAAGGCTGGAAATCATCTGAGAATTTGGTAGGCTTCAAGGACATTGATAGCCATGGGCAGGGCATGCTAAGTAAGTAAAATATTAATGAGAGAATCAAGTCAGTACCAAGGATGGTGCCTCAGAGAACATCTGTGAGTAGAGATCAAGAGAAAGAGATGACATAGGGGCTGAGACAGAGTCAGGCATGTGGCAAGCCAAGGGAGAGTTTCAAGAGGGAGACTGGGAAGCAAGGAAGTCAAGCAAGATTAATTGGTCATTCAGTAAACACCAAATTGATTTGACTGCATTGACCATGAACGGACAATAGTTTAGTTGCAATGTATGAATATTTATGGACAATTCAACTATTAGCCTTTGGAAATTAAGCAGAAAGAATTAAATGAAAGCCAATATGGCAAAAAACACATGACTGCTCTCACTAGCATAAGCCATAGTCTACCAGAAGTTAAGGAGGTCCAGTGAATCTCGGGCACATTTTTTTTTCCCGGCCTGGGACAGGTATCCGTTCTTTGAATGGCCCCAGTAATCATGTGTGGTGGGCATTCTCCTGCACCACCCTGACTCCCGCTTAGATGAAAAGCTTCTTGCCCCAGTTGCTAAGGAACACTAATTGAAGAAAGCTTTCAATTGCCCCTTCAGGGACCACCTTGGCCATAGAGAGTCCCTAGGCCTCAGGTTACAGCCTTCTGAGGGGGCATGCATTCCAATGACTAATGGAGATGGAGGTATAAAGACCTGGCTATCTAAGCGTAACTAGGGTCTCTTCATGAGGTCACTCATGACGGTCACAGCCTACTTCACAGCTTTACTTTGACTGGTTCTGTTTCTTTTCACTCCTTCCCACAAAATACTGCTTAAGAAACCTGCTGTGAAGTAAACTCCAGCTCAGAATCTGCTTCCATGGGAAACCACCATGTGGCAATCTACCTTTATCAGTTAAGGGCTTGCAAGTAACAGACGACTCCATTTCAACTGGTTTAAACATGACTGTTATCTCACGTAACCTGAAGTCCTGAGGTGGGGTTGTTCCAGGGTTAGTTAATCCAGTAACTCACTAAAACTTTCAATCCTTAAGGTTTTTCTCTTTCTGCTCTGTCATTCTCAGTATGGTGGCTATGTACCTAGGGCCAGCATTCCTCACAGTCACACGATGGCATCACATATAGGTGTGAAAATGCCTTGAAACAGGAAAAGGACTGCTACTTCCCAGGTGAATATTTTTTAAGAGCAAAATACCCTTTCTTAGAGGCCCTTTGGCTGACCTCCCCTCAGTCACTGACAGAACTGGGGCTCACACCTCCCTCCAAAATAATCACTGACAAGGAAATGGGATGACCAGGACTTGCAGAAACCAATAGAAACTTGCTCCTGAATCTTCTGAGGGACGGATATATCCCTGAGAAACACCAGGGTTACTACCTTGCCACATCCTCAGAATGTGTTAATTCAGCATTTTCCTTCAAAGTAACTAATTTTACATAACTTAAAATCTAGGCTAGGTAGCTGGAGGGAAATGTTATTTTTATATAAAGCACCTGGATGGGCCTTCTGTGAACCTCCTTGCAAGGACAAGGAAATGACTTTTTTTGCCAAAGGTGAGATATGTGGTAGTGTTTTCTAACCCTCAGTGAGCTTTCTATGCATTAGATGCACATGTATTTTCACCAGAACGTGAGTTCAGTGAAAAGAAGCAGCACCTGACATGATGCACCAAGTTTAGAGAATTTGAAAGGAAGAGTTAAGAAGCACATTTTCAAATAAGCCCGTCAAAATAGGACAAATACTAAATGATGGTGATTACATGAAATACCTACAATAGTCAGACTCATAAAGAAGAAATAGAATAGTGGTTGTCAGTGTTTGGGGGGTGCAGGGAACAGGAATTTATTATTCAATGAGTATAGTTTGAGGTTTGGAAGAAGAAAAACGTTCTGGAGATGCACGGTGTTGATGGTTGTACAACAATGTGAATGTACTTAATGTCACTGAATTGTACACTTAAAAATGGTTAAAATGGTAAAGTTTATCTTATGTGTGTTTTACCACAATTTAAAAAACGAAGCATATTTCCAGAGAACACCTGTCGGAAGAAAACCCAACAGCTGATGTCTAGAAAAAAATTTGTCTTCCTAGAAAAAGCCCTAATCACTCACTGGAACTGCTTTAGCTTATAAACACCTATTGTAAGCATACTTCATTGTGTTACATTTGTAAAATGGCTTTGAGGATTTTAAATGATTGTGGCTGTTAGCTCATCATGTAGTAAAATTAATTCTAAACAGAGGTTTGATTTAAAACGGTTAATTATTCCTAAATAAAGTCACATTATTTTAATAATAGACTCCAGCCATCCTATTCAGAAGACAAGATGAGCGGCTACTTATTTAAATCTTATTTATGTCCACATTCATGTTATTTTCTGAATTAGGTGAAAATAATAAACTGTGTTGAGGCAAAACATGATCAAAATAAGATGAACATACTAATGTATTTTAATAGCTTGACTGGGAGTTTCAGAAATCTCATCCCTAACCAAAGTATGTCACTATAAATAAATTCCAATTTATCTCCTGCTCAGAAAAAAATGTTACACAGAAATATTTTTAGCTACTTAAAGCCAAAAAGGGATGTCCATCTATTGATGTAGAGCAATTTTATTTGCACTAGGGAAAGGCTGCATTAGATAATTTCTTTTTTGTTTACTTTTTAACGTTCATTCATTTTTGAGAGACAGAGCAAGAGCAGGGTAGGGGCAGAGAGAGAGAGGGAGACACAGAATCCGAAGCAGGCTTCAGGCTCTGAGCTGACCGCACAGAGCCTGATGCGGGGCTCGAATCCACGAACTGTGAGGTCATGATCAGAGCTGAAGTCGGATGCTTAACCAACTGAGCCACCCAGGCGCCCCTGCATTATATAATTTCTAAAGGTTTTTTCAACTCCATGGTTCTGTGATATGATGAATACTTGAAAAATGACTCTCAGAAAGGGAGTAAGTGACATCAACAAAATGGCAGTCTAGGAATTTCCAGTGCCCATCCCCTCCCAGAAACATCAATTTAAGCAATTATCCACACACAAAAGTATCTTCACAAAAGCTAAGGATTCCAGGTGAGGTATTAATGCACCTAAGTGAAGCATATACATAAAAAAAGACACATTGAAGAAGGGAGAAGAGATTCCCATTATCCTATCACCCCTCTCCCAAGCCCAGACAGCCCAGCATGTAGAGAGATACTCTCCCATGGGAGAATAGTAAAATAAATGCCCAGCTTCAACACAGACCTCAGCACCAAGCCAGCCCCCTGAGACCCATAGACCAGCTCCTGCAAACCGAGGTTTCCAGCTGGACTCCATGGGCATAGCCTCCAGGCCAGCTACCATGAAACCAGTTCCCCTGGATTAGCCCCCAGGGACTAAGATACTGGGCCTACCTCAGTGGTTTCCAATGTCCGGTTGGCTCCTTTGGACTCAGGATCCAGGTCTACCCACACAGACTCAGATCCCAATCTGATCACTGCAGACTCAGGTGTCAGTTCTCTCCCAGTGAACCCAGCTTCAGGCCCCTCACCTGCTAACCCAGGAACCAGAATGGCCCCTGTGTATCCAAGCACCAGGCCTGCTCATCTGCTGACCCAGGCACCAGATCTGCCCACCCAAGAAAGCCAGCAGCAAACCCACCCACAGACACCACCAGATGATTCACAAGGAATCCCTGAACAGGCTGACTGGGGTAGGGCTTTGCCTGCTGAAGCCAGTGCATAAAAACTGGAAGGGGTGCCTACTTCTTCAAATGTGCAGATACCAATACAAGGTCACAAATTATTGTAAATAATCAAGGAAACATGACACCACCAAAGGAAACAAACTCCAATGACTGACCCTAAAGAAATGGAGATCTATGAACTGACAAATAATTCAGAATAATCCTTTTAAAGAAATTCAGTGAACTACAAGAACACACAGATACACAACCAAATTAGATTGGGAAAACAATGCATATACAAAATGAGAAGTTAAAAAAAAGAAAAGAAAGAAATAGAAACCATTAAAACAAACCAAACATAAATCCTGGAGTTGAAGAATACAGTGACCCCCTATCTTAACATCACTCACAAAAACTAACTTGAAATGGATTAAAACATTAAATGTAAGACCTTAAACTACAAAAGTACTAGAAGAAAACAGAGGAAAAAATTCCTTGACATTGGTCTTGGCAATCATTTATTCTATATAACACCAAGAGCATAAGCAACAAAGGCAAAAATCAACAAATGGGGCTATGTCAATGAAAAAAGCTTCTGCACAGCAAAAGAACCAATCAACCAAATAATGAGGCAGCCTATGGAATGGGAGAAAATATGTGCAAACGATCTATTGGATAAGGGGTTAATATCTAAAATACATAAGAAACTCATACAACTCAATAGCAAAATACAAACAATCTGACTTAAAAAATGGGCAGAAGACTTGAATATATATTTTTCCAAAGAAGACATACATATGGCCAGCAGATACATGAAAATATGCATCATCAAGGAAATGTCAATCAAAACCACAATGAGATACCGCCTCACACCTGTTATAATGGTTATCATCAAAAAGTCAAGGGATAACAAATGTTGGCAAGGAAGAGGAGAAAAGGGAACCCTTAAGCACTCTTGGTAAGAATGTACATTGATGCAGCCGCTATAGAAAACAGTATGGAAGTTCTTAAAAAAATTGAAAAATAAAACTACCCTATGATCCAGAAATTCCACTCCTAGTTACATAATGAAAGGAAATGAAAACACTACGTTGAAGAGATATTTGCTCTTCAATTACTTATAATATCCAAGACATGGAAGCAACCAATCTGTCCATTGATGGATGAATGGATAAAAATATTTTGTATACATATAAAATAGAATATTATTCAGCCATATAAAAGAATGTTATGCCATTTGTGATAACATGGATGGGCCTTAAGGGTATTATATTAAGTGAAATAAATCAGACAGAGAAAGACAAATACTGTATGATCTTATATGTGGAATCTAGAAAACATTTAAGAAAAACCCAAGCTCAGAGACAAAGAGATGAGATTTGTGTTTAGCAAAGGTAGGGGTAGAGGGAAGGGGGAATTTGGATAAAGGTGGTCAAAAGGTAGGAAACTTTCAGTTATAAGTAATACAGATTTAATGTACAACAAGGTAACTATAGCAACAATGCTGTATGATATATTTGGAAGTTGTTAAGAGAGTTGATCCCAAGAATACTCCTCACAAGCAGAAAACTTTTTCCCCTTTTTTCTATCTATATGAGATGATGGATATGAACTAAATTTGTTGTGGTAATCATTTCATAATATATGTGTGAGTCAAATCATTTATGCTGTATACCTTAAACGTACAGTACTGAATGTCAATTATATCACAGTAAAATGGGGGAAAAATAGAACTACCATATGATCCAACAATCCCACTTCTGAGTATATATTCAATGGAAGTGAAATCACTAATCTCAAAGAAATTTCTGCACCCCTATGTTCATTGTGGCATTATTAATAACAGCTAAGACATGGAAACAACCTGTTTCTACTGATGGGTGAATGAATAAATAAAATTAGTATACACACACACACACACACACACACACACACACTGGAATATTATTCAGCCATAAAAAGGGAATCCTGCCTTTCACAACATGGATTGAGGGCATTATGCTAAGTGAAATAACTCAGACAAGGAACAACAAATACTGTGTGCTCTCAATTATATATGGAATGTAAAATAGCTGAACTCTTAGAGAGTAGAATGGTGGTTATCAGGGGCGGGGGCATGGGTTAAATATTGGAAATGTTGGTCGAATGGTACAAACTTCCAGCTATGATATGAATACGTTCTGGGGAACTAATGTATAGTTTGGTGACTATAATTAACAATACTGCACTATCTACTTGAATGTTGTTAATAGAGTAGATATTAAATGTTATCACTACAAAAAATGGTAATTATGTGAGGTGATAAAGGTGTATCAAATTGTCACATTACATATCTTAAACTTACATATGTCATATGTCAATAATATCTCAGTAAAGCTGGAGGAAAAGAAAAAAGAAAGTAAAAATGGGTGATAGGTTGGTAAAATTTTAACAACAGGCCATCAGGAAACAAAGAGGTCTGAATCATCATGTTTGCCAATTCCCATGGTATAAATACTCCCAGTATGGTCAATTTGATGCTACTAACATGATGTCACTGAACAAAGAGTGGAAGGAAATATGTGAAATTTTGGCTCTTAAAGTTCTGGCCCTAGCACATTACCAATAAACCATCCTATTTGCTCATGGATAGAGCTAACCATCTTTTGGTAATGGGCAAGATTTCTTTTAAGCTAGGTTGCCAAATAGCAGGGTAGGTAGGTAGATGGAACATTTCTATATAATAAAGTGTTGTGGCTTAGTTGCTTCTATAACAGTGGATGTTATAGAGTGTAGTATTCATATCATATTGATGAAGAAATCTGTTATGGTGGGCTAAAGATAAATGAAAGGCTGAATAAAGATAGGCCTCAATGATGGAAAAATTTTGTCATCTGACCCAAAAAGTGGAATTTAACAGTCCAATATTAGATTTGCAGCTAACTTGATCAGAATCCATTATCCATGTTGTGGATATAAATCTCCATTTTTTTCTTATTTTCTTTTTTAGTTACAAACAATAATGTAAGATAGTTCATTTTTCTACCATTACATATAGACAGATTTCACTGAGAAAGAAAGCAAATATTCTATTGTACTTGTTTTTTTAAAGAAAATGACTCTCATCAGCCCTGAACAAATAGAAATATACATTTGAAGGAAATTTCAACATCACTATGGTTCATACTAACAAATCAGTGTTTCTCACATATTCTATAAATTAAGAGGCTACTATTGTGGGGTCAAACACCCTACTAAAGTGATCTGTATTACTTATTTCGATTATCCCAATTAAACTCATAAAATCTGATAGTATGACAGATGCTCCTCAGTTAGTATTTTAGGAAAGCAAGAATGAAATAAGTGATTGGGTACTGTCACAGGCAATTTCTGTAGCAGTAAAATGAAACACATTGAGACTACTTGAAACATGATCAATATAGGTTCTATCAATGCCCATATATATCATTTTAGCACTCAGTGTTCCTGTCCATGGTGTCTCAATTCAAGCACAAGGGATTATCTATTTCAGAATTTCCTCTGGCCACAGGAGCATGCCCAGTCCACACAAGGGGCAGGCCAGAAGTGCCAAGGAATTAACTGTCCTGCGAGCAGCCATCTACCAACAATGAATGAGAGTAGTGAATAAATATCTCGGCTTCCTTTCCCCATGTGTTGTCCTTTATACTGTCTTCCAGAGCTCCCCAGCATGTTGAGCCCCTGTTTCCTACAGCAGTAATATTAATGCTCAGAAATATACCACTATTGGCTTCCTTTCCTTCTCTGTCTCAATTCTCCACTCCCCTACCAGTGCTTCCTGGGATCATTTACCAAATAAACTAGCTGCACTGAAATTCTTTTACTAAGATCTGCTTCTAGAAAAACTTCAACTAGGATAATCATTAAGGGAGAAATGATCTCATAGGAGTCCAAGAACTGGCACTGGAATGAGACTCCATCTCATGGCAGATAGGTTTGGCATTGGGATCTTATGATTATTCACTATGAGTTTCCACTATTACATAAAACATGTTGTTTTCCTTTATAAGTCTTTTTTCCTCTTTCCTCCAAACTAATTTCTCACCCTCTATTTTGCAGATTTTTTCTTAAATTTGGGGCTCCTACTTATTCATAAATTTGAGTTACTCATGATATTGACTCACTCATGGCCTATCAGACCCTCCCACTTCTCTCTACTTCATGAATTTTCAGTTTCAGGCTTCACTGTTAATCATAGGAGTCTAATTTCATTTTTCAATTCAAATGGTAGAGTGAAAATCTAATATACTCAATCTTTGAGCAGAGCTAATTACAATAGATTACTGATGAGGAGTTAAGCATCATCCAATCCAGAACACCAGATTTCACTCTGTGAAAGAGGCACTGTTAATAATGAAGCCAGGACAATGGCTACAAACCAGGACTGTTCTGGCCAAATTAGGTTATATGGTCACCTGGGCATATGACACTAATAAATTTAAACTGACTTTTCTAAGATTGGTTTCTCAGTGATTGTCAAATTAGTTATGACCTTTATGTGTGAAAGGGGGTGTGGAGGGTGACTGGCACATGATCATCCATTAAAGAAACCACTAATTTTCTAAGAAAAAAATAAAAATATGGTCAATGTTAAGTTATAGAACATTTGTACTATAGGACAATGAGAACTGTTACAGATTACCAATGATTCTCCTACCAAACTTCACCAAAATTATCCACTCTTTGATGTACTATCAGTACACATTCTAAGGCTGAAAATAACTTGGTCATGAATTCAGCTATGGCCTATTTTGTAAAGAGGTAAAGCCATTGGTAAAACATCATCTCTCAACATAACATTTCAAATAAGTATTGATGAAGTTGGAGCATGGAATCCTATTGTATCCACTCAGTATTAGGATTTATTAAAATTAATGATATTGGTAGCCATTGATGTCTCAGATGGCTTGGGATGTAATTGAAATTAAAACATTCAGAAGTATATTCACAGGTGTTCCGGATACATTGAATAGGAAGGGAAGTTCTTGATATTACAAAGGAAGCAAATAGTTTCTTCCAGTATCTCACCTCTCTGAAAATTAAAGAGAAGTTTGTCCAATCACTGTTTTACATCAATGTATTACAAAAGATTTATCTTTCTAGGTTGAACTTTTAAAAATCGTTTCTAAAATTATTTCAGAAAGATTTCAGAGAAGGTCTATTTCTTTCTATGGAATTTGAGATACACAAGGTACCTAAGCTTTTTTTCTACTACAAGATAATAAAAAGATATAAGCTTTCAATATTCTCTGGGTATGTTGAGCAGTGACTAGATGAGAGAGTAGTCAGGAGTCCCAGGTTCAAGTTTCATCTCAGCTACTTTTGTCTCTAAATCTGTTTGTTCATCTGAGATATGAGCAAACTGAGCTAAGTCAGACTTTCCAACTGGGCCCTGCTGGTCTACAGAGTTCCATGTGTCACATTCTCTCTTATGTGCTTCAGCTCCTTGAGTCTTTCTTTTGGGTCCTTGTACAAGTCACAATCACTTCTGCCATAGGACCTTTGCATGAGTTATTATCTGCATTTGAAATGCTCTTTCTTCTACATCCCACCTCCAAACACCTTGCTTGGTTAATTCCTATTTATCATTTTGATAAAGTCAAGGGTTGGTCCCTCAGGAAAACTTTGCACAATCCTCATTTTGGGTCGGATTCCTGTTACTTGTACGTTTATAACCACATTCCATTCCTTATTCACTCAGTTCACTAATTTGTATGATTATTTTATTAATAAATAAATTAATAGTAGTTAATTTAGTACTACTCAGTAGTACAGTAGTTCTAACTCTGTAAGAACAAGTCTATCATGGACTGTATTTTCCAAAGATAGTTGCAATAATACCACCTATCCCACATGTTTTTCTACAATGTGACCTTGTGATTTTCCCATGAAGAAGTTGAATTTAATTCCTCTCTCTTTGAATTGGGGAAAGCCTATGACAACTTTGTGACTAGAATATATCAGAAGTGACACTTCATGACTTCACAGGCTAAATCTTAAAAGGCAAATTCCTCCTTGTTCACTGGAATACTGGCACTTTGAACCCTGAAGCACCATGTATGAAGTCCAACTACCCTGAAGCTCCTGTGCTGTAAAGAAGCCAAATATTCCAGTTGGCAGTTCTAGTCTTCATATTATTCCAACCAGATGCCAGACATATGAGTAAAAAGTCTTTGATAATTCCAATCTCTAGCAATTAATTTGCCTCTAGCCATTGAAACTTCCCAGCTGAGGTCCCAGACATCAAGAAGCAAAGACAAACTACCCTTCTGGTGCTACTGTCATAAATGCCGACCCACAGAATCCATGAGCATAATAAAATGTTTGCTTTAAGCTGCTACATTTTGAGTGATTTGTTACTCAGCAAGAGGAAATGGAACAGAGGGGCATGTCTGTCTTTCTTACAGAGGTGTCCCAATTGCCCAACACAATGTCAGTGATACCTAGTAGGTGCTCAGTATATATTTACAGAAAGAATAAATAAATACCCATGCCTTTAAATTATTCTCCCAACACCTTACAGAAAGTTCTTTTCCCTCCTCTGTTATGATGTCATATAGAGCCTTCAGTGGCCAATCATGGAACTTTTAGTCAACAGTGTTAGTGAGTTCTGTATAAAACTATACATAATATAAAATCTCAAGAAAAGCAATGAGCCATAAAACTGTTCGGTTTTTACAAATTCTTCAATTAACTGATCTCTCTTCAAGTCTATTATAATTACTGTTGCATCTTTATTTACTAACAAGTTTCTTTATCAGCTTATCTATCTATTTATCCTCATCGAGGACTTAGTGGTTTTGAAGTGATATTGGCAAAATCACTATCTTAATGTGCTAAGAGCAATGGGAATTTGACTTTATGAGTTGACTATATCAGAAAGAAATTAAGCTGTGGAAACTGGGAGATCCTTACCACTAATTTATGAAAGGCAAGGTCCAGTGAAGATGCAGAAGGGAGCATCTGAGAAAAAGTAGAAACAGACTTTGCCATGTGGACAGATAATCTTTTAAGCTGCTAGAAGGTGACACATTTAAGGAATTACTGTTAGCCTTCCTTGTATATTATTATATTTTAAAAAAATAAAATAAAATCTGTCAGTTCTAATTACACAGTGATATTGTATGAAAAGAGAATCAAGCCAAAGGAAAGTCCAAGACCAAAGAGAGGCAACTCAACTGTGGTTTATTTTTTAAAAAGCCCATTTTGCAGAAAGAAGAGAGAAAAAATTGAGCTATAACAGCTCTCCAAGAAGTTGTTTGGAGGAGATGAGCCTAACACTAAACAAAGATCTCAGTGAAAATTATCAGCTGTGTGAACAGCTTTCACCAGTAAGAAAGGTGTGAAATGTGTCTGTATTTCTGGGTGCCATGTAATATAATTGTAGAGCTACCATACACGGGGAAACTATTCAGGAAAGATTAATCTATTACTCACAAAATTAAAGGCAGTTTTAGAAATTAAAGTCCAGTTTCTGCTTTGTATTCCTTGTTTTTTCTTTCTAGATTGTACCTCCCTTTTAGATGAGACACAAGAGTGCTGGACTAGTCTGGTAATTCAGCAGCCGCACTCAGCATTGATGACAGACTTGTGTTTGCATGTGAGTTTCACATATGTTTACATATGAAATATATATATGGGCAACTATATGTATATTTCATAAATACATACTGACATTATAATGACAGTGATACCTAGTAGGTGCTCAATATATACTTGTGGAATGACTGAATAAACGCCTATGTCTTTAAGTTGCTCTCCCCAACACCTTGTAAAAATGTACATGTATTTCTCTCTCTTTAATCATAATCATATACATACAGATATCACATATTTAGTCCTTCATTTTGGCAAACTATTCTCAAATATATAAATTCAAAAATGCACAGAAACCACTAGGGAAATTTAACAGTAGGATTTGCATAATATAGAAGGAAGGTAAATATCAAATTCATTTCCAAAGTTTCGTGTGTGTATGTGTATGTGTGTGTGTGTGTGTGTGCGTGTGTAGGTTGTCATGTCAGTTATTTGCCTGTTTACTCTCATATCCACTTCCTGTCCTTTTATGCCTCTCTCTTTAGAGAAAAGAACAATGTGTCAAGAAAGAAATATGTGTAAAGGAACCACATATTCCAGACTCCATTGCTGACTGGCTCCCAAGCATGATAAACCATTTGGAAGCTCCGGTGGAGGACTAGATAGTTGAAGGAAGGGAGAAGGAAGAGAGTATCTCCCCCCTCTTTCTCTGTTTTTGTCAGTGTCTCTTCCATGGCTCCAAGTCCTGATACACAGCCTCTCTCTCCCCAGTCCCAGCTTCCCGTCAGACATGCCCTGATTAATTTCCCTTGAACTTCTCTGATTCCTATGCTCTGGTAATACCAGCTCCTCTGTTCTTCTTTCAAACGTTACATTGGTAGTGGTATTGTACTGTCACTAATCTCTGGGTTAGCTACCTGTCTCCTGTTTGGTTCCTTAGATCTTTATCATCTTCATGATAAGCTTCCTGGAATAAGTTCCTCATGTTTGAAATATTTAGCATAGTTTCCACCTTTTGACAGCTCTCTGATACAATTCTTGGTATGGGGTAGTCCCAACCCAGATCCTCAAAATGAGACTCTGTTTGGGGTTAAACACAATTATGACTTCCCTATGGGTGAAAAATGGGATATCAAGAAGCCATGATCCTAGTAGACCATGACATCATTCATAACTTGAATGAAGAAAAATTTTGCTAGTCATAGTAATATAGTCAGGCATGTTTATGATGACACAAATTAATATAGATATTTTGTGTTAGAAGTTTTAAATGAGGCTTTAGCTCTTTAGCTTGTGCTTCATTAAAACAATTAATAGCTGCCTGCTTTTTTTTCAACTCTGCAGCCAAATGCTTTAGGTAAGAGATGATGGCATAGTAAGGGACTAATTGTTATTCTGTTAAGAATTTTTGAAGCTTGTTTTTAAGAGCTTTATCTCTATCCCCACTATAACAGAAGACTAAGCACGTACATCACAAGCATGAGCTGCAGAAGTGCAAGGGAGTAGAAGAAACATGTACTACAGAATCATGAAAAGTCTTTGTTCAAAACCTCAAATTTTGAAATCATATAGCATTGAGGAAATCTTTTTAGCCCATACATGTTTTTAAAACAGGAATATAGAGTGAATAGAAGATTCACAGTCTCAATCGTTTAGAACATCTACTTTTAAGAACTATATCCTATATGTGGTCCTAGGAAGATAAGATAGTTATAAAACATTGCCTAAATACAAGACACATTGTTCCAATGGATATAATTGTTTGAAATGGAAGAGTTAAATATTTGGAAATCCCTAAAGCTGGCTTTCTTGATCATCTGGGAAAATGACATCCTTTATATCAGGAATGGGGTGTTCCTATTAATCATTGGGCCTTAAAAACTATCAATTCTGAGTCATGATAAATGACTTCACTCTTACTGCAAAATGACTCACAAACAACTTAGAGCCCAAGAGATTATTTTGTAAGCTATATTGAATCATTTGGGGGTGCCTTGGTGGCTCAGTCAGTTGAGTGTCTGACTCTTGGTTTCAGCTCAGGTCATGATGTCATGGTTCATGAGTTTGAACCCCGCACTGGACCCTGCACTATCAGTGCAGAGCCTGCTTGGGAATATCTCTCTCCCTTTCTCTCTCTGCCCCTCTCCCACTCATGCTCGCTAGCTCTCTCTTTCTGTCAAAATAAATAAACTTGAAAAAATTCAGTTGGCTATCTTTCTTATTTAAAAATCAGTATCTATATGGGCCTATAGATAAATACCCTTCCAGAACAGGTAATATCAACAAGTGGTCCATGAAATTGGAATGTTTATAAGGTACTTTGTTATTACACACAGATTTTGTTGTTACTGTGACCTCAATTTTTGTGAAACTGTAACTGCTTCTAGTTTTCTTATTCCCCTCTTTGGCACTCAGAAATTGACAGGTGTGCTGGGTTGGAAGAATCACATAAAATGTTCCATGAGACCATTTTTAGCTTATTCCCTAATTTAATTTAATAGAGGCAGAGGATGCCATATAGAATTTTATTTTCTGTGCTGTAATATATAGTTATGTGTGGAGGACTTTTCCAGGTCTTAGGTGAGAAGAGGAGTAGGAATTCCCTGTTAATCTACTGTCTTCAAGGTTAATCAGAACAGAAAAATAAAAGGAAACTCTCTAGGTTTGCCAAAAGGTGAAAAAAAATTTTTAAAGCTTAAACTTACATGATGAAATTTACAAATATGAAAAATACTAATAGGACGCAGTGTTACCAGAGATGAAGGGAAACAGACAACTGCCCTTCCAAAGGGCAGTGTAAGACAGCAAATCAATTTTTAGAATTTTGTCTTAAGGAAATGATCACATAGGTATAATCGGCCCAAGGATATTAATCAGAGCATTAAATAAAGAAAGGGGAATGAAAACAAAGTTAATAGTTATCAATAGGGCATCAGCCAAGTAAAATATGGTAGTTTATACCTTAGTCTGGTTTCTCTAGACTTGTGTTATCTAAACTGGTAGCCACTAGCCACATGTAACTAATAAAATCTTGAAATGTGGCTAGATACACATCTTATGTCAAAGATGCAATATGAAAAAAGAATGTAAAATATCTCATTAATAATTTTTGTTTTGATTCTCTGTTGAAATGATAATTTTTATGTATTGGGTTAAATAAAACATTATTGAAATTAATTCCATTTGTTTCTTTTTACTTTTTTAATGGGGCTAATAGAAAATTTTAATTCATATATATAACTCACATTTGTGGCTAAGATAATATTTCTAGGAACTGCACCACCTAGAAGCAAAGCGTAAGAGAAGGATTTACATACAAGTAATTTATTAAGGAAATGATTCTAGGAGAAACTAGTAGAAGAGCAGGAAAAGCAAGATAGGGAATCAGAGGGAGCCAAGCCAAGATGTGATCAGATGAAGTCTCAGTCTCAGCCTAATAGTGCATGGAGCTCTGGAGCATAGATTATTTCAGAGTTTGTCCCACTTTGAGGCAAAAGGGGTGGGCTTTCACACCCTTAACATCAGTCAAATCAATCCTTAGCTATGGAGGCACCATGCAAATGTATAAATACTCAAGCATTTCTGGCTGTCTGTGTCATTGAAGTAGTTCCAGTAGCACAAGGGACACCCTTGTAAAGATCACAGGTGCAAGTCACTGTGAGAAAAGCATATAGGAACTGGAGGATGGGGACACAGAATAAGTAATAGGGATCTCAGGGGATAAAAGCAGTCCATTGACAGTATTAGCCACACTTTATACAATGAAATCCTATGCAATAATTTTGTAAACTTAGATTTGTAGACATAGAAAACACCAGTAACATAGAGTGGTATATTAAAAGCATGTTAGCAAACATATATAGTATGATCCCATGTATATAAAATTGTATACATATTCATATCTACATAAAAAGATGTTTGGAAGGATCTTCCACCAAAACATTAATATATTTTAAGTCTGAATTGTGATGTTTCACTGACTGTTATTTTATTCTTTCTTTTTATTTGATTATTTTTTAAATAACACATATGTTTCATATATTAGAAAAACAATAAAACTATTGAATGCATTAATAAAGTACAAGTGATAAGTAAAACCTAAGATTTCAGATATAAAATTTTAATGGACGTATGCCTCGGTTATCTATCAAATTTTTATACCTGGAATGCACTTGGTGATGTGATCATGGCGGACATTCATCTGGTATGTACTTGTATGGTCAAATGGCCAGCATCTGTTCTGGTTGGCCAATGTGTGCTGTGCTGATCAGTAACTCGATGAAGAAAATCTATAAGACATAAATGTATATGGTCAAATCAGCCCTGGGTTAACTAGAGAATAAAATGCTAGATGCTAGATGAGAGGACCCAAGATTCAGTACAATCTAAATAATATAAACAAACATCTTGAGTGATTACAGAACAAAATATCAACATTTTAAATAAAGATAGGAGGGGCATCTGGGTGGCTCAGTCTGTTAAGCTCTGACTTCTGCTTAAGTCTTGAATTCATGGTTTGTGGGTTCGAGCCCCACACAGAGCTCTGTGCTGACAGCTCAGAGCCTGGAGCCTGCCTCGGATTCTGTGTCTCCCTCTCTCTCTGTCCCTCTCCAACTCTTACTCTGTCTCTCAAAAATAAACAAACATTAAAATTTTTTTTTAATAAATAATAAATAAATAAAGATAGGATAAGTAACAGTGCCTTGAAGAGCCATGTTAAAGCCTGAGGCAAAAAGGAAAATCAGTAATACTTTGCTAAAAATGTTTATATTTTGTTAATGATGAATTCTTGCATGAATTTTGATTTTATAAGGTATTGCCTTAAAATATTATTTATTTTGACTACTAAGATTTATGGTGCCCCCATAAATTCTGCACCATAGGAAAGTGCCTCACTCACCTCATTCACTCACTAGATTCTCTCTAGTCCAGCCCTGACGTGGTGTCTCATGAAATAACCTTAATCTAACTAATCATTTGGTACGTAAAGCCATCTTCTGCATGTTACTTTTAAGGCTGAGTGGCCAGAATGACATCTTAAAAACTTTTCTATAAACCATTCCTTTCATTAATGGTAATCTAACACTGGATTTGCCTAAATTACAAGAAGAAAAGACAAAAATATTTTATTTTTTTAATGTTTATTTTTGAGAGAGACAGAGTGTGAACAGAAGAAGGGCAGAGAGAGTGCGAGACAGAGAATCTGAAGCAGGCTCCACACTCTGAGCTGTCAGCACAGAGCCTGATGTGGGGCTCGAACTCAAACTGCAAGATCATGACCTGAGCCAAAGTTGGACACTTAACTGACTGAGCCACCCAGACACCCCAAGATAAAAATAGTTTAAATTCAGAAGTCTCTACAGGTATTTGAACAATTCCATGTATATTTTGTAATGATGCTGAGATACAAGCATTTCCGGATCTGTTTGGGAACTACTGACAAAGCAGTATATAATTGGATTGTGGTGAGGATGAGCTAACATTTATATGTACGTTAATACAAAGAAAAGACAGTAAAAAAAAAAAACAAGAGGAAAAATTGTTCATACAGACACAAAAAATGATTATTAAAAAGGGCACTCATAAGTCAGAATTACAGAGAAATAACCTCCAGCAAAGGATCTTTGGCAGAAATTCCAAATTCATTCTTGGCTCCATGGGACCTTGCATGAAGATGAATGGAAAGATAAGTGCAGGATCTTGTTACAGTGTATTTTTTTATTATTTGCCATTTGTTTGCTCCCAGATATTTAGGTTTCCTGAGTATGGAGTATGTTGAGAGCATGGAAATATTATAAACTGCTGACCTCACTCTCTTTCTCATTTACTCTCACATATACCTCTTTCATAAAACCCTTCTTTAAATAGTTGGCACTATAATGTTAAAAATAGAAAGGTTGAGACTCAAAGTTGTTTCTTGGTGGTAGTTTTCTACTGAAAGCTTTGTATTAAATTGTGTATGCATTCACATGTTTATTCTTATCACAATATATTTATGCCACTATGGTGTTTAATTTTTCCTCCTAACTTTACAGAACTGCATATTTTCTAATTACATTTCTGGTGTAGATCCTAAACCTTACAAGAATCCTTGTACTAAGAAAAATAGTGATTTATACTCTTGTTTAGAAATGAAATCTCAAATAGAGCTGATTAGTCATCTATGAAGCAGTTTAGAATTAATGCTTGATAATTTTCTTAATACTACATAGTTTCTCCACAGGAAAAAATATGATATATGAAATATTAGGTTACTTTTGGGATACTTGATTTGTATTGTGAAAAACAGATCTTGAAGGAAATCCTTAAGAATTAAGTAGCACTCAAACCCAAAAAATATTATATGCCTATTTAGAAAGATCAATACAACATGAGTGGTAGGTAATGATTAAGAACAAATAAGTGTGATAAAATGTACAGGGTGACTGACTCTTTTACATGATCACTTTGAAATGGAGTGAAATGAAAAAGAACTTGTACAACAGGAAATGAGTTGTGTAGCAGATGGCTGTTGGTGCTCTGACCATAGCTCCTAGGCACACACTGTTCCAAAATATGTTGAGGGCATTGGAAGGAAAAAATACCTCAGTATCCTTGCACGTTGTGCAGTAGAAAAGGGAGTAGACAGCTCTTAGCTTGTTCTCCATTGTCCGCCAAGTTCCTCAGTGGAACTGAGCCCCATTTGCTCACAGTGACAACATGCTTGATAAAGCTCTCTGCATTGGTTTCCTTCCCTTCTCTGTTTCAATTCCCCTTTTTCTACCAGGGCATCCTGGGATCACCTTCCAAACAAGTTACCTGCACTTGAACCCTTGATGCAGGTCTTCTTTTGGAAGGATTCCAAAGGAAGATAATCTCCCTGGGACAAATCAATGAAGAAATGAATTTAGTAATTAATTCAAACTGATCACTCCATCAACCCCCAAATCCTTGAATTTGATGCAGCTTTTCTGTTGTCCTTTACAAAATAAAATTAAAAACTAGAAATGAGAAATATCTCATTTTATAGACTTCCTTCCTCTCTGCCCAAAGTGCATCATGCTTGAAAGCAACTTTTCATGGGCAGAAGTGTACAATCTTGATGTAAAAACATTAGGCACATAATAAAAAATGAGTAATTTTGAACTACTGTCCCCAAAGCCTCTACATAATGACAGCTTTTATGGCTCAATGTTGACAAATGACAAATGCAGGCCAACTGTGTACATCCACAGAATAAACTATTGAACAGCTTTGGGGGGAGAATGTTTTTTACAAATGAATTTGCGTGTCATCCTTGCACAGGGGCCATGCTAATCTTCTCTGTATCATTCCAGTTTTAGTATATGTGCTGCCGAAGTGAGCACTGTTTTTTTTTTTTTTTTTTTTACAAATGAAACAGGCCCAGTTGAACAGAATTTGTTCAAAAGCCATTAGCAACCTTTGGCATTTCATTTGGACTTCCATATGCTTGCCATTGGGGCTACATTAATATTTGAACATCACACTAACAAAACACAGATGCATCAAGGCAGTGGAAAGACAAGGTATAAGAACTGTCTTCCACTCTATCCAAATAAATCAGCAGGATAATACTTAGGAGCCGACATTTATCTGTGTCCTTTTAAAATATACAACAGAGAAACAAATGAGGTATGTTGCCATAAAGAGCAGTGGTCTTTGCATGTCCCAAATTAAATCCTTTGTTCCCATGTTAGAATCTAAATGTCCTGCTCCTTTATAATCGTTTTGTATCATTTATCACTGGAAAATAGTGTATTATACAGAGGTCAGTCCAGTAGTATTTTAATTCACACCTGAAAATCCCAGACATTCCATATGTGAATGTTCATAGCTATATTCACGATAGCCAAAAAAGTGTACTCAACCCAAATGTCCATCAACAGGTGAATGGATAAACAAATCATGTTATATACATGCAATGAAATATTACAGAATAGAAACGAACAACAGAGATGAATCTCAAAAACATGCATTAAGTGAAAGGAACCAGACACAAAAGGGTATATACTACATGTTCCATTTACATGAAATTCTAGAAAAGGGGAACCTAATCTAGGGTATCTCCTAGATGAATTCCAGGAGAGGTAGAAGGGGGATGGGTAGACAAAGAGAAGAAGGAAGGAGTAGAGGAAAACAAAAGCACATTTGATGTACTTCAGAATTTTGTCTGCAAACAATACTATTTCTTTATCATCACTCTAATTTCTCATGCCCAAGAGAATCATTTTAGTGGTAGGGGTGTGGCAGTGAGGAGGGACAAAGGTGTTAAAGTATGGGTATGGGTGATACCTTGAAGTCCAAAATTTGGAGATATGCTTTAGTGTGAACCTGACCTAGGTCAATGTTTCTGAAAAGTTAGTGAACATCAGAATCATGTGCAGAGCTAGGAAACATGAAGATGCCTGGTTCCCCGCAGAGATCCTGATGCAACAGGTCTGGAGTCGGGCTGAGCTTTCATATTTCTAGAAAGCTTCTGGGTGATGTTGATGCTGCTGATCAAGTGACTACACTGTGAGCAGACTTGATCTAAAGCCCTAGAGGGATTCCAAGGCAAGAATAAAATTGCATACTTAATTATTGCTGAAAATTATTGTTTCCATGGCTAAGGCTGTAGGTTCAGAGGTTTTGTAGTATAGAGGACTTACTCCAGAAAGCTCTGAATTTCTTCTTTGCTCCAAATTTGGTCAGTTTTCAGTGAGGACTCTTTTAGATATGTTGATTAGAGGAGACGAATGTGCTTTTAAAATAGATCCTGGTTGCTTACCATTTCTTTCTTAGAAAATTCTCAGTGCCGTTTGTAGGTATGTGCAGGGACCTCTTGTCCCACAATCAGGATGCAAGAGCTGATTGTCTGGGCCATTTCAGATGGAAGTTAATGGTTTTGTGGTCCCCAGAAAATATGATTAATTTCACCATACTGGTATTTTTAATGTCAACATCACCAACGTTAGATGGGAGATGTCTGCATTGGGTGTCTGCTTCCATTTAAGACCTTTAATTTATGATAAATGGATACATTTCAATCATGTCTGCCTTGCATTCAGTGTATGCTTGGTTGATCAACCATAAAAGATGCTGGGGCTGTTTTGGCACACAATGAGACATTGAGTCAGATCACAGAAGAAGGCTCACTACTTTTATGGCTCCTTGAATACTTATATTAAACCAGAAAATTTCAGAAAGGGATAATAAATGAGATCTGTGAACATTTAGAAAACAGGGGGAAAAGGGTTTGTAAATATCACCACCCTAACACAAACCCTAATAGCATTTAGGTATTTTCTTCCAGTCTTTGGACTATGCATAGAATCATTTAGAGAGGTATAACTATATATTGATTCCTGAATTGTTTTCCACCTCATATATCCTAAGCTTTTCTTTCTCAGTTTTTATGTAGTCTATTCCAATTATCTACTGCTGCATAGCAAATCACTCTAAAACTTGGTGGCTTAAAACAAGAAGATTAATTTGGATCAAGCATCTTTGATTTGGGCAAGGCTTGGCAGGACAGCTCAACATTATTTATCCCAGCAATAACGTGGATATTTCAAATGCTAGGGGCGGGAATTATCCAATGACTTGTGCACTTACATGTTCCTTGACTGATGATGACTGTTGGCTTAATTTGGGCTGTCAGCAGGAACACATGTGACCTCTCCACGTTGCTTGGACTTCTTCAAAACATGATAGCTGGATTCCAAGGATGAGCTACTCATGAGAGTGAGCCAGGTAGAAGCTGTATCATCTTTTATGAGCTAGTTTCAGAAGTCATATAGCATGACCTCCATCACTTTTTATTCATTAGAGACGAGTCACTATGTCCAGCCCATATTCAAGGAGAAGGAAATTACACTCCAGCTTCTTTATGGAGCATTAAATAATTTGCTGATATATTTTATAAAATGATGGCATAATACTCTGTCAAGTTAATAAACCAAGCTTAACCATTTCTTCTATAGTTACACATTTAGGTTGTTCCCATTCTTAGGCTGTAATTAACATGTTTACTTAGCAGGTCTCCTAGAAGTAATTATATATTGCATTATACCAGCTAGTTTCCAAAAGAGAATTTGTGTACACTTATGAACATTCTTTTTATTTTGATTTTTAAAGGTCTAACTAGACTTTATCTAAAGCAATATTATTTTAAGAGCTAGGGTTACCTTAGTAGGTGATAATCTTATAAAGAGATGAGAAAACAGGCAGATGCTCCTACCTTATAACTACCAGGAAAGCTGAATGCCTCCAAAACTATAAATTCACACTTCAAGTCATAACATTTTCTAATTTAAGATGGACTGTCAAGGTGAATGTTCCAAGCTTATTTGGCATTTTCAGGTATAAGGGCTAAAAAACCGGTATGTCTCATGAGATGAGGTTCCAAATGTTGATGACAAATACAATGTCTCTTCTAGGATATATGGAAACACAAGCAAATATTTTTTAGGGTTTCTGCCTATATAAACAATTTGATTTAAAATGTATGACAAAATTCATGGGCCAATTTGATTTCAGAATGAATATTTAGAATCCTGGGTAGAGAAAAGGCATTTACATATTTATTTATTGTCCAGTAAAAGCACATAAAGATTCTTTTTAGTGTCTATGTACCTACATTTCTGCTTGTTCAGATCCAGAAACCATATCTTCATGTTCTTTAATGTCAAATGTGCCATTCCTTGATAATTTGCTATCTTCATGTTCTTTAATGTCAAATGTGCCATTCCTTGATAATTTCCTATCTCCTACCAGAAGAAATTGGTAACAAAACTGTTATTATTACAGCACCATGACTCTTTGTAACCCCTGTATTGAAATAATGTAGATTCTGTCTCTGTAGTTCCCTAATATATTGTATTTAATGGTAGTTATAACATTACTCAGGATCCTGCATCTCCGTCATGCTGCTTGTGAATACTGGCTTCCAGTGACTTTCTCAAGTGTTGTTACTGTGCTTCACTGATGATGACCACACATACAAATCTTACCCAGAATATGCAGGAAAATATGAAAAACAATTCATTTTCTGGTCAAAATAAACTTATATTTCAGAATTTTACAGAGTAAATATAGGAAAACTTGTATTTCAATCATGTATTTTCTTGAACCCCCTCATTCCACAAGTATTGCATTTCTAAAATATGATCTGTCTCATTCCTGACTGCATTCCTTCCTACCACACACCAGCACCAATAGGGAGGGTAGGAATCTTTGAGTAGAGTGAGAAGAGCAGAAAGAATATTCATTCTGGGTCTGGTCCAGGAGTGGCCCTCCCAGAAAAAAACTCTTGTCCCTGCCACTTGCAGCCACCAGAAGGGCATCCTGGCAATTTTCAGGGAAGGTATTCTAAGGCACTGGGCCCCTTGTGTGGCCTGGACTTAGGGGCCTGGGGCAGGGTTTCAGTTTACCCAGGTTTAAGGGCAGTTTTGAACACAGCTACAGATGACAGAAGGAAGTTCATTGTTACAGATAAATGCCTTAGGGGAGAGTTTGGTAGTGGGTGATACATTGTAGGATAGAAGGGTAGTCTTCAGAGGTTCTAGGCCAAAAAAAATTTAGCAAAATTTTATTACCAGCAAAACTTTTTTTTCATGTTGAGTCATATGGAAGTCGACTCTATGAAGAGATTCAGAAGTTTTAGAAAAGACTCATTGGATTTTAGTTCCATAGTTTTAAAACAGCACTACAAGTTCTTCTACAGACATTTCTTGACAGTCAATTCTCAATCTTATTTTTTCTTAACCTAGCAGTAGCATTTGACACTGTTTATTATTGTTTCTACCTGAAACATTTTCTTTACTTTGCTTCCAGGACATCAATCTCACTTAGTTTTTCTCCCAACTCTTTGGCTGCACTTGTTTCCTTTCCTGCTGATTATTTTTTACCTCATGGAACTCTAATCATCAGATTTTCCAGAGCTCAGTCTTTGGACTTAATCTGTTCTATATTTATACTCATTGTTTTGGTGATCTTATCCAGTTTTATAGGTTTAAATATCACTTAAATGCTCTTGATTCTCATATTCATAATATTCATAGATCCATTCCAAATGTCTTCTCTGAACTTCAGAAACACATGTCTCACTTGGATGCCTAAGAGACATCCCTAACTAATATGTCCAAAACTGAACTCCTCATATTTGATCCTCCCCAATGTGATCTTATTTGATGATGATACCATTATTCCAGTTGCTCAAGAAAAAAAAAAAAACTGAGATAATCCTTTACTCCTCTTTTTCTCTTAATAACCAGTGTTGTTGTGGGGCCGGTGCAAGCTGACACATAAGAGCCAACTGTGAAAAACTTTGCCAACTCTGTACTTAGCACCTCCAGCACCTACAAGAGATCCTGACACATAAGTATGTGCTCAATAAAAATTGTTCAAATAGATTTTATATAGCACATATGGGGAAAAGGGTGGGCCAAGTGGGCAATGTTCTGTGCTTTCTAGCCCTCAGTGAACCATGTAGCTCCACATTTTGCATATTAGCTCCATTTGTTTTACATATTGGGTTGTGCATATAATTATACTTGTGAAAAATGTTTATTGCATAAATAATAATAATACAGTTGACTCTTGAATAAAACAGTTTGAATGGGTCCCTTTATATGCAGATATTTCCCCATAAATACAGTACAGTACTGTAAATATATTTCATATTCCTTATGATTTTCTTAATAACATTTTATTATCTCTAGCTTATTTTATTAAAAATACAGTATATAGGGAGGAGGGCCCAACATGGAGGAGAAGTAGGGGGATCCAAAGTTCCCTAGTCTCTCAAACAAAGCAGTGTTGAAGTCAAAGGATTTTAAAATCCAAGAGTCCAGGAGGCAAAGAGACAGAGTCACTTCCAGGGATTCACCAGGACAACCTGATGGGCCATAGGTGCATGACTGTGAACTGGGAGAGATAAAACAAATGGAGGGAAGGGAACCCCTTCTGCAGAGAGACAAAGGAAAGAGAAAGAGAGACTGGGGAAGCATAGGACTGTATCTGGACAAGAGAGAAAAACCACGGACTGGGAGGGAGAAAGATCCAATCTTTAACTGAGGGGCTTTCTCTGGACTGGGGCCAGCTGCCCTGATCGCACACCTGGGGAGAAGGGGAGCCAACCCCGGCCTCAGTGGCTAGGTCAGGGGCACGGTCCGCAGTGGGAGAAAGTGATCCACTCCCTGGAGTGCTGTGAGAGGAGGGTTTGTATCCACTCAAAAGACAAAGACTGCTTGCACCCGCCAGCCAGAGATCATATATTGGGCAGCATGGATTGGCACTCCCCCAGTACTGGGGCCCATAGAGAGGGAGTTTGAATCCCAGCCAAACGCCAAGGTACCGGAGTTGGCCAAGCAGGACAAACTGCCTTGTTTGCACCCGGCAGAGTGAGGACGGCTTGAACAAAGTGGTTTGGGACACCTAGTCTATGGAGGATAGACTGGGGTGTCTCCATTTTTCTCCCCATCGCGACCAAGGGGTGGGTTTAGGGAATGGACAGTGGGCCCACAGTGGAGGTGGGATCCACCTATACCAAACCTGGAAATTGCATATCTACTGGTGTGGGATTGACGCTGACGAACTAGATAGCCCCTCCTCCAGACTAGCACTGTTGCATTGCCTGGTTTAATTCTCCGACAGTTCTTATTATATAGATATCTTCTTCCTTCCTTTTCTCCTTCTTATCTATTCCCTCCTCTGGTCTGGTTACTCTGGTTGTTGGTTTGTTTAAGAAGACATATTTAATCCATTCTCTTAATACATGTTCTACACCTCCTTCCTTATTTTCCTCTCTCTCTCTCTCTCTCTCTCTCTCTGGATTAAGCCATATAGTTTCTCTCTCTGGTCAATTTTATTTTATCTTCTTTTTCCCTGTCTCTTTCTTTATTTTCCTTACTCTCTCTCTGGATTAAGCTGTATACTTTCTTTGGTCAATTTTCTTTTCTTTTCTTTTTCCCCACCTCTTTATTTTCTTTTCTCTCTTTTTGGATTAAGCCATATAGTTTCTCTGTCTGGACAACCTTATTTTCTTTTCTTTTTCCCTGCCTCCTTCTTATTTTCCTTCTCTCTCTCTGGATTAAGCCATATAGTTTCTCTGGTCAACTTTTATTTTTTCTTCCCCACCCCTGTCACTTCTCTCTTTGTATGGGATAAGGCTTCTCCCATCAGCATCACCTTCACCCTGCTGTTTACTTGTAGCTGGTGTTTCTGGTTTTTTGTTTTTGTTTGTTTGCGTATTTGCGTGTTTTTGTTTTCTGTTTGTTTTTTTGTTTGTTTGTTTTCCTTTCCAGTGCTACTTCAAGGAACAAATGAAAGCACACCTGGTGGAGGGTCCAAAATATCACTATGAGTAGGGAGATAAAGTAACCAAAGTCATAATAGAAAGCAAGTAACACTCTCCAAAAAACACCTCATAAAGGGCCAGGGCCTAGACACTGTATAATCCCTCTTTAATACAGTAGTGCTCACAGGTGCAGGGCACGTAACAAGCTTTCAAAACACATAAGGGACAGAAAACTACCCAAAATGATGAAACAGAAGAATTCTCTTCAAAAGAAATTCCAGGAACGAATATCAGCAAAAGAATTGCTCAAAACAGATATAAACAATACAACTGAACAAGATATTAGAATAAAGTCATAAGATTAATCGCTGGGCTTGAAAAAAGCATAGAAGGCAGTAGAGAATCGATTGCTGCAGAGATCAAGGAACTAAAAAATAGTCATGATGAATTTAAAAATGCTATAAATGAGGTGAAAAATAAACTAGAGGTGGGGACAGTGAGGACTGAAGAGGCAGAGGGAAGAATAGGTAATATAGAAGATAAAAATATGGAAAAATATGAAGCTGATAAAAAGAGAGATAAAAAGCTCTGGATCATGAGGGGAGAATTAGAAGACTAAGTGATTCAATGAAATGGAACAATATCCGTATCATAGGAGTTCTAGAAGAAGGAGAGAGAGAGAGAGAGAGAGAGAGAAAGGGGCAGAAGGTGTACTTGAACAAATCATAGCTGAGAATTTACCCAATCTTGGGAAGGAAACAGACATTGAAATCCAGGAGGCACAGAGAACTCCCTTCAGATGTAACTTCAATCAGTCTTCTACATGACATATGATAGTAAAACTGGCAAAATACAAAAAAAAGAGAATTCTGGAAGCAGCTAGGGATAAACAGGCCTTAACCTACAAGGGTAGACATATCAGGGTAGTAGCAGACCTATCTACTGAAACTTGGCAGGCCAGAAAGGAGTGGCAGGAAATTTTCAATGTGATGAATAGGAAAAATATGCAGCCAAGAATCCTGTATCCAGCAAGCTTGTCATTCAGAATAGAAGGTGAGATGAAGGTCTTCCCAAACAAAAAAAAACCTGAAGGAATTCATCACCACTAAACCAGCCCTACAAGGGATCCTTAGGGGGACTCTGTGAGTGGAATTTTGCAAAGACCACAAAGGACCATAGACATCACTACAGCATGACATGAAACCTACAGATAACACAATGACTCTAAACGCATATCTTTCAATATTAACACTGAATGCAAATGAACTAAATGCTCCAATCAAAAGACATAGGGTATCAGAATGGATAAAAAAAAAGACTCATCTATTTTCTATCTGCAAGAGACCCATTTTAGACCTGAGTACACCTTCAGATTGAAAGTGAGGAGATGGAGAACCATCTATCGTGCTACTGGAAGTCAAAAGAAAGCTGGAGTAGCCATACTTATATCAGACAAACTAGTTTAGATTTTAAACTAAAGGCTGTTACAAGAGATTAAGAAGGGCATTATATAATAATTACTGGGTCTATCCATCAAGAAGAGATAACAATTATAAATGTTTATGCACTGAATTTGGAGCACCAAAATACATAAAACAATCACAAACATAAGCAGTCTTATTGGTAAGAATGTGTTAACTGCAGGGGACTTTAATACTCCACTTACAGCAATGGACAGATCATCTAGACAGAAACTCAATAAAGAAATAATGGCCCTGAATGATACACTGGACCAGATGGATGTGACAGATATATTTAGAACTTTTCATCCTAAAGCAGCAGAATATACATTCTTCTCCAGTGCACATGGAACATTCTCCAAGATATATCACATACTGGGTCACAAACCAGCCCTCGATAAATACAAACGAATTGAGATCATACCATGCACACTTTCAGATCACAATGCTATGAAACTTGAAATCAACCACAGGAAAAAGTTTGGAAAACCTCCAAATGCATGGAGGTTAAAGAATATCCTACTAAAGAATGAATGGGTCAACCAAGCAATTAAAGAAGAAATTTTAAAAAATCTATGGAAACAAATTAAAATGAAAACACGACAGTCCAAACACTTTACAATGCACCAAAGGCAATCATAAGAGGAAAATGAATTGCAATCCAGGCCTATCTCAAGAAACAACAAAAATCCCAAATACAAAACCTAACGACACACCTAAAGGAACTAGAAAGAGAACAAAGAAACCCCAAACCCAGGAGAAGAGAAATAATAAAGATCAGAGCAGAAATAAACAATATAGAATCTCCCAAAAAACACAACAACCAGTAGAACAGATCAATGAAACTAAGAGTAGGCTTTTTGAAAAAATAAACAAAATTCATAACCCCCTAGTCAGACTTCTCAAAGAGAAAAGAGAGAGGGCCCAAATAGATAAAATCACAAATGAAAATTGATTTATCACAACCAATCCCACAGAAATACAAGCAATTATCAGGGAATACTATGAAAAATTATATGCTAACAAACAGGACAACCTGGAAAAATGGAAAAATTCATAGAGACCCACACACTACCAAAACTCAAATGGGAAGAAATAGAAAATTTGAACAGACCCATAACTAGTGAAGAAATTGAATCAGTTATCAAAAATCTCCCAAAAAATAAGAGTCCTGGACTAGGTGGCTTCCTTGGGGAATTCTACCAGACATTTAAAGCAGAGTTAATACCTATCCTTCTCAAGCTGTTCAAAAAAATAGAAATGGAAGGAATAGTTCTGGACTCATTCTATGAAGCCAGCGTTACCTTGATTTCAAAACCAGAGACCCTAGAAAAAAGGATAACCACAGGCCAATATCCCTGATGAACACGGATGCAAAAATTCTCAACAAGATACTAGCAAATAAAATTCAACAGCATATAAAAATAATTATTCACCATGATCAAGCGGGATTCATTCCTGGGCTGCAGGGCTGGTTCAATATTTGCAAATCAATGAACGTGATACATCACATTAATAAAAGAAAGGATAAGAACCATATGATCCTGTCAAAAAATACAACATCCTTTCTTCATAAAAACCCTCAAGAAATTTGGGATAGAAGGAATATACTTAAATGTCATAAAAGCCATTTACGAAAATGCCATATATGAAAAGCTTTTCCCAATGGGCAAAAACTGAGAGCTTTCTCCCTGAGATCAGGAACACGACAAGGATGTCCACTCTCACCACTGTTGTTTAACATAGTGTTGGAAGTCCTAGCATCAGCAATCAGACAACAAAATGAAATAAAAGACATCTAAACTGGCAAAGAAGTCAAACTTTCACTTTTTGCAGACAACATGATACTCTACATGGAAAACCTGAAAGACTCCACCAAAAGACTCCTAGAACTGATATATGAATTCAGAAAAGTAGCAAGGTACAGAATCCATGTACAGAAACCGGTTGCATTTTTATACACCAATAATGAAGCAACAGAAAGAGAAATAAAGAAACTGATCCCATTTACGATTGCACCAAGAACCATAAAATACTTAGGAATAAACCTAACCAAAGATAAAAGATCTGTATGCTGAAAACTATAGAAAGCTTATGAAGGAAATTGAAGAAGACACAAAGAAATGGAAAAACATGCCATGCTCATGGATTGGAAGAATAAATATTGTTAAAATGTCAATACTATTCAAAGCAATCTACACATTTAATGAAATCTCAATCAAAATTGCACCAGCATTCTTCTCAATGCTAGAACAAACAATCCTAAAACTTGTATGGAACCACAAAAGACTCTGAATAGCCAAAGTAATACTGAAGAAGAAAACCAAAGCTGGAGGCATCACAATCCCAGACTTTAGCCTCTACTACAAAGCTGTCATCATCAAGACAGTATGGTATTGGCACAAAAACAGACACATAGACCAATGGAATAGAATAGAGAACCCAGAATTGGACCCACAAATGTATGGCCAACTAATCTTTGACAAAGCAGGAAAGAACATCCAATGTAAAAAAAACAGTCTCTTTAGCAAATGATGCTGGGAGAACTGGACAGCAACATGCAGAAGAATGAAACTAGACCACTTTCTTACACCATACACAACAGTAACTCAAAATGGATGAAAGACCTAAATGTGAGACAGGAAACCATCAAAACCCTAGAGGAGAAAGCAGGCAACAACCTCTTGGACCTGAGCTGCAGCAATTTCTTACTTGGCACATCTCCAAAAGCAAGGGATTTAAAAGTAAAAATGAACTATTGGGACTTCATCAAGATAAAAATCTTCTGCATTGCAAAGGAAACAATCAACAAAACTAAAAGGCAACCGACAGAATGGGAAAAAGTAGTTGCAAATGACATATCAGATAAAGGGCTAGCATCCAAAATATATAAAGAACTTACCAAACTCAAGACCCGAAAAACAAATAATCCAGTGAATAAATGGGCAGATCACATGAATAGATACTTTCCAAAGAAGACATCCAGATGACCAACAGACAGATGAACAGTTGCTCAACATTTCTCGTCATCAGGGAAGTACAAACCAAAGCCACACTGAGATACCACCTCACAGCGGTCAGAGTGGCTAAAATGAACAAATCAGGAAACTACAGAGGTTGGCGAGGATGTGGAGAAACGGAAACCCTCTTGCACTGTTGGTGGGAATGTAAACTGGTACAGCTGCTCTGGAAAACAGTGTGAAGGTTCCTTAAAAAATTAAAAATAGAACTACCCTATGACCCAGCAATAGCACTACTAGGAATTTATCCAAGGGATACAGGAGTGCTGATGCATAGGGGCACATGTAGCCCAATGTTTATAGCAGCACTATCAACAATATCCAAATTATGGAAAGAGCCTAAATGTCCATCAATTGATGAATGGATGAAATCATGTTATTTGCAGCAACGTACGTAGAACTGGAAGATATTATGCTGAGTGAAATAAGTCAGTCAGAGAAGGAGAGATATCATATTTGGATCTTGAGAAACTTAACAGAAGACCATGGAGGAAGGGAAGGGGAAAAAATAGTTACAAACAGAGAGGGAGGAGGCAAACCACAAGAAGATTCTTAAATATAGAGAACAAACTGAGGGTGGATGAAAGTGTAGGGGAGAGGGGAAAAGGGTAATGGGCATTGAAGAGGGCACCTGTTGGGATGAGCACTGGATATTGTATGGAAGCCAATTTGACAATAAATTATATTAAAAAAAATACAGTATATAATACATATACAAAGTACGTGTTAATTGACTGTTTATGTTACTGGTAAGGATTCTGGTCAACAGTAGGCTATTAATAGTCAAGTTTTGGTGGAGCCAGAAGATATGCTGAGTTTTTATACTGTAAGGGTGTTGGTACCTCTAAGACCTGCGCTGTTTGAGGGTCAAGTGTAATGATAAGCTTTGAAATACACTTTCTAGTCCAGTACTCTCATTCTTCCTGTGCTAGAAACTGAGAATGACAGAAGTAAAATGCTTGCCTAAGGTCTCACAATTCTACCTTTACTTCCTAGGCCTACTCTTCCATAAAACCTAAATGGAGTGTAAGGAAAGGATTGACTAAAGGTGGGAGTTTTTCACTCCACCTGAGTGTGGTGAAGAAGCATGTATGGAATGAACATCTTCAAGAGGATAGACACAATTTAGGAATTATATTAATTAAATGATTAGGAACACAAAAGTACACCCATGGCTTATTGGTAATTAGATGAAGATAAGTGACTTTTCTAATTAGGAAAACAATAGTAATAAGAGATGTGGGAAAAACAGAAAACTATATTAAAAAGTCAAGATTTAAATGAAGTACACTAATATGTAGTATGATTTAAAACAAACGGAGATAACAAATAATATGCAACAAAGTTACACATTCACTAATCAGATAATCCTGGAAGGAAGAGAGGGCCAACTGACTCTCTGAATTCTTGTATAATCTCTTTGGGGTTACATTAAATTATAGCTCTATTCATTTATGCATGATGTACTTGTTTATTTCTGGAATATATTTCTATTTTATGATGCATTTTGCTTATAAAACAATTCTTCCCCCAAATCATCTCCCAATAAGATCACCTTAAAAGTGGGTTTTGGGCAGCTCCTTGGGTGGCTCACTCAGTTGAGTGTTTGACTCTTGATTTCAGCTCAGATCATGATCCCAAGGTCGTGGGATCAAGCCCCATGTCAGGTTCCATGCTGAGTGTGAAGCCTGCTTAAGATTTTCTCTCTCTCTCTCCCTCTGCCCCTCTCTCCCTCTCATGCATGCTCTCTCTCTGTGTAAAAGAAAAAGAAAAAAAAAAAAACTTGTGCCTGGGTGGCTCAGTTGATTAAGCGTACAACTTCAGGTCATGATCTCACAGTTTGTGAGTTCAAGTCCCACATCGGGCTCTGTGCTGACAGCTCGGAGCCTGGAGCCTGCTTTGGATTCTGTGTCTCCCTCTCTCTCTGCTCCTCCCCTGCTCATGCTCTTTCCCTCAAAAATGAATAAACATTAAAAAATAAATAAAATAATAAAAAAATTATAAAAGTAGGATTCAGTAAATACAGTCTTTAAAAAAAGTTATTGCTTGGTTTGGTTTGGTATCATCTTGATGCTTTTTCTTAGTGGTATTTTCAAAATATTTATAAGACAGTTGGCTTTTTAGGTTTTGTAAATTTAAACTCATGCCTATGAAGATTCATGAAGTTTTTCTTTTTTCAAAATCTAATAAAAATCCACTTTTTTCCTATTCACAATTTTTATTATTAAAGAAATCACTTAAGAAAAGATATTGCTTGGGGCACCTGGGCGGCTCAGTTGGTTGAACATCCGACTCTTGATTTCAGCTCAGGTAATGATCTCATGGTCATGGGATCAAGCCCTGAGTGAGGCTTCACACTAAGTGTGGAACCTGCTTACAATTCTCCCTCTCTCTCTCTCTCTCGTTCTCTGTTCCTCTCCCACTCATTTCCATTCTCTCTGTCTCTCTCTGTCTCTCTCTCTAAAAAATAAAGGAGTGACTGGGTGACTCAGTCCGTTAAGTGTCTGACTTTAGCCCAGGTCATGATCTCATAATTCATGGGTTCGAGCCCAACATCAGGCTCTCTGCTGTCAAAATGGAGCCTGTCTCAGATTCTCTGCCCTCCCCCTCCGCTCCTCCCCCATTTGCGTGCATGCCTCCATTCTCTCTTTAAAATCAATAAATATTATAAATAAATAAATAAGCATTTTTAATTAAAAAAGAAAAGAACAGATATTGCTTGTTTAATTACTTTAGTTTTACTTTAGCTTATTGTCTTCTGGTTATAGTCAATTAAAATTAAAGTTCACAATTTCTATATTTCTATTTAAAATATTATCAGTGATAGTGTTGGATGGTAGAATAGTTTCTTTTTTTTTTTTACTTGAGTAGAGTTGACACACAGTGTTACATTAGTTTCAGGTGTACAACATAGTAATTCAACATCTCTATACATTATGCTGTGCTCACAAGTGTAGTTGCCATCTGTCACCATACATCGCTATTACAATACCATTGACCATATTCCCTATGCTGGGCCTTTTATTTCCATGACTTATTCATTCCACAACTGGAAGCCTGTATCTCCTATTCCCCTTCAGGATTGGTTTATTTTAACACCTTTTTCATTTCCCCAAATTGTTTTCTAATGAATATCTGTTAATTTTATAATTTGACATTTACAAATTTTATAATTTTAAATATAAATATAAATAACAAAGAACTGATTTGATTAAGTCAAATATATGCTCAAATGTGCCCATACATATCAATAAGAAATCACGATTTAATCTGTTTATCTCTTCAGATTTTTAACTAACAAAGAGTCTCTGACTTCAGCAATGACCTTTAGCTTATTTAAGGCTAGACAGTAACAGAAATGGTGGTTCTTCATAGAAATGGCTAGAACTTTCCTTTCTAGCTACTAGAGCTAATAAAAGCCATAAACTCTCCTGTTTGATGTGGTGAGCTCATTCACCTTAATATCAGCAAGATGGAAGAAACTGAGGGCAGTATGCAACAACAGCAGCAGCTACTGTTGCTCCCGCTAACACTGGAAGGAAGCGGTACCTTTCTTTGGTCCCTCCCCTCTCTTCTTCCAGTGTTATTAGGCCCCACACTCACCCCTACTTGAAACAAAATTCTCAGGGCCTTGAACTCAGCAAATTAAGGCTAAAATGCTACAATGTTATGAATCTCAGAGGTATTTACCTCTTAACATTCCCTTCTTTATTTATAATTTACAGTCTGATGACTCCAGAAAGAGGACCTAAGATATAGTATTTCAATAGGGAATTCTGAGGACTAGAAACTCCAGAGGCTCAAAGGAATGCATTTCCAATGAGGAAATTTCTGGTATAATGAATGGCCTTGGGATAAGGGGACCATTCTGGGGAAGTCATCCCAGGTAGGTAGTTGTTGGCTTTCCCAATGAGCAAAACTGACCGTGGAAATATTTTATAAAAATATAAAATCTTCTAGGGGCACCTGGGTGCCTGAGTTGGCTGGGCGTCTGACTTCAGTTCAGGTCATGATCTTTCTGGTCAGAGTTTAAGCCCCACGTCAGGCTCTGTGTTGACAGCTCAGAGCCTGGAGCCTGTTTCAGATTCTGTGTCTCCCTCTCTCTCTGCCCTTCCTCTCTCTCTCTCTCTCTCTCTCTCTCTCTCTCTCTCCTCTCTCTCTCTCTCTCTCAAACACACTCTCTCTCTCTCAAATAAATGAACCCTAAAAACTTTTTTTGAATATAAAATCTTCTAGATTCATTCCTAAAGCATTTTATATAAAAACCAAATACGGAAACAGTGGAAAATTAAGAGTGGGGTAGGACTGCTTGTGAGTATGTTGGGGAGCAAGAATGATTACTTGGTGGATTTTGTTCTGTTTTCTTACAATATCTTTCCAAATACCTTTTATATTTTTATAAAATGTTTCCAGGGTCAGTTTTGCTGATTGGGAAAGCTAACAACTACCCATGTGGCATGCACCCCTATGTTTTTAGCAGCATTATCAACAATAAGCAAATTAGGTAAAGAGGCTAAATGTTCATTGACAGACGAGTAAAGGAGATGTGGTATATATATATATCCAATGGAATATTAATCAGCCATAAGAAAGAATGGAAGCTTGCCACTTGCAATGACATGGATGGAACTAAAGGTTATTATGCTAAGCAAAATAAGTCAGTCGTAGAAACACAAATACCATATGATTTAATTCATGTGGAATTAAAGAAACAAAACAGATGAACATAGCAGGGAAAAAAGAGAGGAAACCCAGAAAACAGACTCTTAACTACAGACAACAAACTGAGGGTTGCTGGAAGGGAGGTGCAGGGGGGCTGGGTTAAATGGGTAATGGGTATTAAAGATGGCACTTGTTGTGATGAGCTCTGGGTGTTGTATATAACCGATGAATCACTAAATTCTACTCCTGAAACTATTACACTGTATGTTGACTAACTGGAATTTAAATAAAAACTTGGGGAAAAAAGGAATGAATCTTCTCTTTCTCTTTTTGTTCTGCTTCTAATCTGGATCCCTTACACTTATCTTTAAGGATCATGTGGGTCCATGCCTGACCCCTATGGTTATTAATAAAAATTCACCCTGAAATGTTGGAGACTGACAGCAGAGGCAACATACAAATGTATGAGCCTGCAGGCCAACAAGAAACAAAACTTCTCAGTTTCTTAGAAAAGATGTTTGCCTTGTAAAGAAGTTTTGTTTACCATGTGGAATTTGCAGGACCTCAAAATTAGTTCTTTCTAGTTTTTGTTTTCTGTCCCACAAATAGCTTTGTAAAAAATTGTTCTATATTTCTTTCTGAAATTTAACCTGAAATTAGCTTGCCTCTCTCAACTAGGACTGATAAAATATTGGATTGTGGGAGGAGAGGAGAAAACAGTATAAATTAGAAGGGCTCAGTGATCCAGGAGAGAGAGCCCAGGTCTGACTATGTAGCATAGGAATGCAAACCTCAGGTAAAGATTTATTGGCTGGTCCTGCCACAAAGAAGGCCTGAAGCTGCTCTACACCAACTCTCATAAACAAAGATAAGAGGAGATATTAATTTATAAAAATATTTCATTGGGGTTTAATCAAATACTTTGAATAATAAATATATCAAATTATAATTAGAATACTTGTTTTAAGTTTTTAGAAATCTACCAACACTTAATCTTATATTTAATGTTCATAAATGAATTATTTCTAGTTAATATAATTTTCCATGAATTACTGAACAAAGGCAAAGAATTTTTCTTTAATCCAGATTTCTATAGATAAGAAAGTTACATGAATTGGCAATTGTTCATTTCACAATAAGAAATGTTTTCATAAAGATGGTCCTGCGAGGCTGCAACATTCTGAGTCTAAAAGTTAAACTGTGTTCAGTGCAATGTTAGTGCTATTGTGGTTGGATATTTCTAATTGTTGTGTATTTTACTGTAATTTAATTCTAATCTACACACTATTTATATGAGAAAGATAGTAACCCAGAGTTAACCAAAACATCCCTCAATTCTATAATTCTGTCATTTCACAAATGGCATCATATAGTCTTAACCTTTTGGGACTGTTTTTTTTTTTCCACTCAGCCCATGTAAATTCCATGTAAATTCATCCACTTGTTACATATAGCTATAGTTTTTTTTTGTTGCTGATTGGTATTCCATTGTATGGATATACCGGTTTGCTTAACAATCACCCGTTGAAGGACATCTGCATCATCTCCAGTTTGGGCTATTTTGAATGAAGCTATTATGAACATTTATGTACAGGTTTTTGTGTGGATATCATTTCTCTTTCTTTGTTATACAAGAGTGTAATTACTGGGTCAAATAGTAAGTACATGTTTAGTTTTCTAAGAAACCACCATACTTGTTACCAGAGAGGCTGTACCATTTTACATTCTCCCCAGCAGTGTATTATGGATCCAGTTTCTCAACATTCCCACAGCATTTGATGTTATCACTACTATTTTAGCAATTCTGATAGGAGTGTAATGATACCTCATTATGATTTGAATTTTCATTTTCCTAATGGCTCATAATGTTAAAAATCATTATGTGTGCTTACTTTTGGCATAGCTTCTTCGACGAAATGTCTGTTCATGCCATGTGCCCATTTTCTACTTGAATTGTTTTTCTCCCTGTTGAGTTTTGAGAGTTCTCTATATATTTTAGATACTTGCCCTTTTTTGGAGACAGCGTTTGAAAATATCTTCTCGAAGTCTCTGGCTTATGTTTTCATCCTCTTTACCAGGTCTTTCGCAGAGAAAATGTTTTCTATTTGGATGAGGTCCAATTTATTAATTTTTCCTTTTATGGATTACGCTTTTGGTATTGATTCTAAAAATTGTTTGCCTAACTCAAGGTCTCAAAGATTTTCTGTTTATTTCTTGAAGTTTTATAGATTTATGTTTACATGTAAGTCCATAACCCATTTGGAGTTAATTTTTGCATAAGATATAAGGTCTAGGCTGAAGTTCCTTTTTTTTCCACCTCTGGATAGGGATGCCCACTTGTACCAACACCTTGTTGAAAAGGCTAACCTTCCACCGAATTGCTTTGTCAAAATGAGTAGGCCAGAATAGACATTTCTCCAAAGATTATATATGAAAGGCCAACGGGTAAATGAAAAGATACTTAACATCATCAGTCCCACCAAAAAACACAGATTAAAACCACAATGAGATATCACCTCATACATATCAGAATGGCCATCATCAAAAAGGCAAGAGATAACGAAAGCTGATGTAGATGTGTAGAAAAGGGAACACTTGTGCATTTCCCTAGAGGAAACAGCATGGAGACTTCACAAAAAAATTAAAAATAAAACTAACCTATGATCCAGCAATTCCACTTCTGGGACTGTATCCAAAGTAAATAAAAATACTAATTTGAAAAGATATCTGTACCCTCCTATTCATAGCAGCATTGTTTACAATAGATAAGACACAGGAACAACCTAAGTGGCCACTGATGGATGAATGAATAAAGAAGTTGGGGTATATATACACAATGGAATATCACTCAGCTATAAAAAGAGAAAATTCTACTATTTGTGACAATAAAATGGGCCTTGAAGGCATTATGCTAAGTGAAATAAATGAGACACAGAAAGATAATATTGTATGAACTCACTTATATGTGAAATCTAAAATTAACAAACAAACAAACTCATAGAAAAAGAGATGAGACTTGTAGCTACCAAAGTCAGAAAGTAGAGAGGGGGGAATGGAGAAAGGTGGTCAAAAGATACAAATTCCAGTAAGAAGATAAATAAGTACTAGGAATGTAATGTACAACATGATGAATATAGCTAACAATGCTGTACAACATATAAAAAAGTTAAGACAGTAAGTCCTAAGACTTGTCAAATATTTTTCTCCTTTTTTTCTTTTCTTCTCTCTTTTTATTGTATATATATGAGCAGATGGATGTCAGTTGAACCTATTGTGGTAACCATTTCACAATATATTTAAACCCCACCTTCATGCTGTACACCTTAAACTCATGCAGTTATATATGTGAATTATTTTTCAATAAAACTTGAAAATATCAGTAGAGCATTTTTATATGTGTCTATTTCCTGGCTCTCTGTTCTATTCCCTAAATCTATGTGTCCTATCATTCTCCTAATGCTGCATTGTTTTGATTATTGTAGCTATATAGTAAGTTTTAACATCAGGTGAAGTGACTCTTCCCATTTTATTATTCTTTTTCACAATGTTTAGCTCTTTTAGGTACAGGGCTTTCCCTTATAAACTTTAGAATAATCTCATATTTGTCTACAAAAAAACCTTGTGGATATTATAGTAAAAATTATATTAAACCTGCATATCAGTTTAAGAAAAACCGATATGTTTCCTATGTGGAGTCTTTCAACCCATGAACACAAATGTTTCTCCATTTATTTAGGTTCTCCTTAAATTATTTCATTAATTTTCAGGATACAGATCCTATATTGGTTTTGTTAGATTTATATCTAAATATTTTTTATTAAGCAATTGTAAGTGATACTGTGTTTTTAATTTATTTCCAATATTTATTGTTAATGTGAGGGGGGTCCACACAGGAAAGGACCAGGTTTGGTCAAGGGGTGTGGTGGTGGAGAGGAAGATATGGGTATGGGCCTTCAGTGTGGTTTTTACAGAAAGGAACAGATGAGGCAGGGTAAGCAGGTTTAGGATTAACTAATTTGAATAATTTCAGTGGGCTCTGGGGTAGAGGGGCTGTCCTTAGCTGTCTGGTACCTGGCCCTGGGGTGATTAGGCAGGGGAAGAGTAGCTCTGAATATGAGCCCTCAATAAAGGAAGTCATTGGGTATGGGTTCCTCATTGGTTGGTTGCATAGGAAAGGTACATTTGCGGGCGAATCATTTACTATCTCTAGGAATTGGCTGGCCCTGGGGTGTGAGCAATTCCTCTAGGGTAATGAAGGCCCCAAGATGGCAAAGCATCAAATACAGAACCTAGAAAATGTGGTTATAACAAATATTCTCCAATAATATATTAAATAAAAATGCTGAAAGTGGACATCTTTCCCTTGTTCCTGATATAGAACAAGGGATTAGGGGGTTTTTTTGTAGATGTTTTTTTAACAAGTTAAGGAAGTTCCCTTCTGTTTTTACTTTGCTGAGAGTTTTTGCCATGAAAGAGTGTTGGAGTTTGTCATAGATTTTTTTCTGCAACAATTAATATGATCATATAATTTTTCTTCTTGCGTTTGTTAATATGCTGGATTACAGTGATTGATTTTTTGAATGCTGAGTGAGCCTTGCATATCTGGAATATTTTTTTATACATTGCTTGATTAGATTTGCTGATGTTTTATTGAGGACTTTTGCATCTAAGTTCAGGAGAGATCTTTGTTTATAGTTTTCTTTTTCTTTTTCTCTTTCTCTTTCTTTCCTTATTTTTCTGGCATGATGTTTGTACATTTTTGATGTGAGGGTAATACTAGCCTTATAAAATGAGTTGTAAAATGTCACCTTCTCTATTCTTTAGAAGAAACTGTATAAACAAGTGGTGCTAATTCTTCTTTAAATGTTTGGTTGAATTTTCTAGTGAAACCAAACTGGGCCTGGAGATTTTTTGTTTTGAAATAATTAAAATTATAAATTCAGGAGGAAGAGAAGATGGTGGTAGAGCAGGAGGACCTTGGCTCACCTTGTCCCACAAATACAACTAGATAACTATCAAATAAATCATCCTAAACACCCCCAGAAATCAACCTCAAGACTGGCAGAACAACTCCACAACTAAAGGTAGAGAAGAAGCAGAATCAAAGAAGGTACAAAGTGCAGAGAAGTGATTTTGGAGAAAAACAGATCCTGGTGGCTGCAGAGGGGAGGGAGCCACAATTGTGGAGAAAGGCAAGAGAAAGACTAGCACACAGGGAAGTGCATGTGTAAAGCATATTCCCATAGCATTTGGCTTGGAAAGTGAGAGGGGTTTAATTTCGTGAGTTCTTGGAACCAGTGGGACTTAAAGCCTGGAGTTTTAAAGGCCATCAGGCTTGGCTCACATAAACCCTAAAGGACATTGGGGCTGCTTTTGGAGAGAAGGCAGGGCAAACAGCCAGCAGACATAAAGCACAGAAACAGTGATCTGAAGAGCGCCTGGGAGACACAATGGGGAGGTTATTTGTTCATCTTGGAGCATATCCCAGAGAGGGAGCATTCATGGAGGGAACCCTCTGGGAACAAAGGAACTGGTAGGCATCATTTTCTCTCCTCCACCCCTCAGCATAAGCACAGGACCACCTGCAGGAATGAGTGCATAGCAGACACTCACTACCTAACTTCCTTACACCAAGAGCCATGCCCCTGAGCTCCAGTGAACCACTCTTTCTGGTCACGCTTGTCTTACCCCAAGTATGGTGGGCCCCCTCCCCTAAAATACAGGCCCAAATCCTGCCAAAACCGCACCTCCCAATCCTGGAGTTTTGCAGAATCTTGGTTCTGGCAGTGGTAGTGACAGGTCTCATTTCATAAGCAGATCAGAGCACATCTTGTAAAACTCACCACATTCAGATCAGGGACCAAACACTGCTCACAACAGGCAAAGAGCACCTCTGCAAATGACTGGCCTGAAGGATAAAGTAGCCAGGACACAATAGCAGAGCATACCCAGGTCACACTGAAGATTCTCCCTGAAGCTCCAGGTCCTGGGAAATAGGGAAAAATGCATGGCAAGGTACTACAGAACCTCTCCTTCAAAATACCATTACCCCCAAGAACAGGAACTATAGCTGACTTTCCTAACACAGAGAAGCAAGCACAGAGACTTAGACAAATGAGATAACAGAGAGTTTGGTACACAGAGAATTGTGTACCAAATGAAAGAACAGGACAAGGTCACAGCCAGAGACCTAAATGATACAGATATGATTAACATGTCTGATAGAGAATTTAAAGTAATGATCATAAAAATATTACATGGACTTGGGAAAAAAGTGGAAGGTATCAGTGAGACCCTTAATACAGAGATAAGGAATAGCATACCAGAAATAAAGGGGCTCAATAAACAAAATGAGAAACGTGCTTGACGGAAAAAACAGCAGGCTAGAAGAGGCAGATGAATGAATTAATAACCTAGAACAAAGTAATGGAAAGTAATCAAACTGAAAAAAAGAGAAAGGAGAATCTCATAAACATGAAAACAGACTTACAGAATTCAACAACACCATCAAGCATAATAACAGTAGTATTATAGGACTTCCAAAAGAAGAAGAGAGAAAAAGAGGGCAGAAAACTTATTTGAAGAAATAATAGTTGAAACCTCCCTAATCTGGGGAAGGAAACAGATATCCAGATCCAGGAGGCACAAAGAACACCCAACAAAATTTTTAAAAAAAGCAGATCCATGCCAAGATGAAAGGTAATTAAAGTAGAAAAATACATTGATAAAAAAAATAAAGCAGCATGACAAAAGAAGAAAATAACTTACAAGGAGACTATCAGCGGATTTTTTTTTAGCAGAAACTTTCCAACCCAGTGCTGAATGGGAAAAATCTGCAGCCAAGAGTACTCTATATAACAAGGTTATCATTCAGGATAAAAAGAGAGATAAAGAGTTTCCAAGACAAACAAAACTAAAGGAGTTCATGACCACTAAACCAGCCCAGGAAGAAATATTAAAGGGGACTCTGAGTAGAAGGAAAACAACAAAAGGGACACTATGGAGGCAGTAAACACAAGGCAATAAAAATGAATATTTCTATAAAAATCAGTCAAGGAATTCAAAAAATAGAAGGATGTAAAATATGATACCATATATCTAAAACATGGGGAGGAGAGAGGTTAAGAACAGGTTCAAACTTAAAAGACCATCAACTTATTATAGACTGTTATATGCACAAGAGGTTATATACAAACTTAATGGTAACCACAAATCAAAAACCACCAATAAATATGCAAAGAATAAAGAGAAAGAAATCCAAAGATATCACTAAAGAAAATCAGCAAAGCATGAAAGAAAGACAAGAAGGGATCAGAGAAAATCTTCAGAAACAATCACAAAACTAGTAGAATGGCAATAACTAAATATCTATCAATAATTACTTTGAATGCAAATGGACTAAATGCTCCAATCAAAAGACACAGCATGACAGAATGGATAAAAAAGCAAGACCCATCTATATGCTGCCTACAAGAGACTCATTTTAGACCTAAGACACCTGCATATTGAAAATGAGGGGATGGAGAAACATTTATAATGCAAATAGATGCCAAAAGAAAGCCAGAGTAGCAATATTTATATTGAACAAAATAGACTTTAAAATAAAAACTGTAACAAGAGACAAAGAAGGAAGCTATATAATAATAAAGGGTAAATTATAACAAGAAGATATAACAATGGTAAATATTTATGCACCAAAGATGGGAGCACTGAAATACATAAAGCAGCTAATAACAAACATAAAGGAAGTAACTGACAATAATACAATAATACTAGAGGACTTTAACACCCCATTTATATCAATACACGGATCATCTAAAGAGAAAATCAACAAGGAAACAATGCTTTGGATGACACACTGAAACAGGTGAATTTAATAGATATATTCAGAACACTGCATCCTAAAACAGCAGAATACACAATCTTTTCAAGTGAGCATGGAACATTCTCCAGAATAGAACACATATTTAGGCTACAGTACAAGTCATGGCAAATTTTAAAATATCAAGGTCATACCATATATCTTTTCTGACCACAACACTTTGAAACTAGAAGTCAACCACAAGAAAACACCTGGAAAGAAAACAAATATATGTAGGTTAAATAACATGCTACTAAACAATGACTGGTTCAACTAAGAAATCAAAGGGGAAATTAAAAAGTACATGGAAACAAATGAAAATGTAAACACAATGGTCCAAAACCCTTGGGATACAGCAAAAGGGGTTCTACAAGGGAAGTTTATGGCAATACAGGTCTTCCTCAAGAAGCAAAACAAAAATCTCAAATAAACAACCTAAGCTTACACGTAAAAGATTTAGAAAAAGAACAAACAAAACCCCAAACCAGTAAAAGGAAGAAAATAATAAAGATTACACAAAAATAAATGATATATAAACCAAAAAAATAGTACAGATTAAAAAAACAAGGAGATGGTTTAATAAAAAACAATAAAATCCATAAGCTGTTAGCCAGACTTATCAAGAAAAAAAGAGAAAGGACTCCAATAAATAAAATCACAAATGATAGAGGAGAAATAACAACCAATACTACAGAAGTACAAACAATTCTAAGAGAATATTATGAAAACCTGTTGGACAACCTAGAAGAAATGGGTAAATTCCTATGAACTTATAAACTGCCAAAACTGACATAAGAAGAAGAAATATGAACAAGCCAACAACCTTAAAAGAAATTGAATAAGTAATCAAAAAATTCCTAACAAACAAAAGTCCATGACTAGAAGGCTTCAGAGATGAAATATATGAAACATTTAAAGAAGATTTAATACCGACTTTTATCAAACTATTTCAAAATATAAAAATAGGAGGAAAACTTCCAAATTCATTCTTTGAGGCCAGCATTACCTTGATACCAAAACCAGATAAAAACACCACACAAAACAGAACTAAAGGCCAGTATTTCTGACGAACATAGATGCAAAAATCCTCAGCAAAATACTAGCAAACCAAGGGGTTCCTGGGTGGCTCAGTTGGTTAAGTGGTCAACTCTTGATTTTGGCTCATGTCATGATCTCACGGTTTGTGGGTTCGAGCTCTGCATTGGGCTCTGTGCTGACAGGGGGGCCTGCTTAAGATTCTTTCTCTCCCTCTCTCCCTGCCCCTTGCCTGCTCATGCTCGATCTCTCTCAAAATAAATAAATGAACTTAAAAAATACTAGCAAACCAAATCCAAAAATACATTTAAAAAATCACTTAGCATGATCAAGTGGGATTTATTCCTGGGAGGCAAGTGTGGTTAAATATTCACAAATTAATCAATGTGGTACATCACATCAATAAGAGAAAGGATAAAAACTGAATAATCATTTTAATAGATGCAGAAAAAGCATTTGATAAAGTACAACATCCATTCATGATAAAAACCACCAATCAAATAGATTTAGAAGGAGTATACCTCAGCATAATAAAAGCCATATATGAAAAACTCATAGCTAATATCATCCTTAAAGGGAAGACTGAGAGCTTTTCCTCTAAGGTCAGGAAGAAGACCAGGATGTCCACTCTCATCACTTTTATTCAACATAGTACTGGATGTCCTAGCCACAGCAATCAGACAAGAAGAAATAAAAGGCATCCAAATCAGTAAGAAGCAAAACTTTCACTATTTGCAGATGACATAATACTCTATGTAGAAAACCTGAAAAGACTCTATCAAAAAACTGCTAGAACTGATAAATGAATTAAGTAAAGTTGCAGGATACAAAATCAATGTACAGAAATCTGTTGCATTTCTATAAATCAATAATGAAGCAGCAGAAATAGAAATTAAGAAAATAACCCTATTTATAATTTTATCCAAAATAATCAAATACCTAGAAATAAACCTAACCAAATGGGTGAAAGACCTGTACTCTAAAAACTATAAAACACTGATGAAAGAAATTGATGACACAAAGAAATGAAAAGACATATCATATTCATGGATTGGAAGAACAAATATTGTTAAAATGCCTATACTACTGAAAGAAATCTACACATTTAATGCAATCCCTATGAAAATATTAACAGCATTGTTCACAGAAATTAAACAAACAATCCTAAAATTTGTTTGGAACCACAAAAGACTCCAAATAAGCAAAGCTGTCTTGAAAAAGAAAAGTAAAGCTGGAGGCATCACAACTCCAGACTTCAAGTTATACTGCAAAGCTGTAGTAATCATAAAAGTATGTTACTGGAACAAAAATCGACCCATAGACCAACAGAACAGAATAGGAAATTCAGAAATAATCCTACAATTATATGGTCAATTAATCTGCGACAAAGAAAGAAAGAATGTCCAATGGGAGAAAGTCTCTTCAACAAGTACTGTTGGGAAAACTGGACAGCAGCATGCAAAAGAATGAAACCAGACCACTTTCTTACACCATACACAAAAATAAACTCAAAATGAATTAAAGACCTAAATGTGAGACCTGAAACCATAAAAACCCTAAAAGAGAACACAGGTAGTTACTTATCTGACAATGGCTAAAATCTACAACACAAGGAACACCAGGTGTTGATGAGGATGTGGAGAAAAAGGAACCTTTGTGCACTGTTAGTGGGAATACAAACTAGTGCAGCCACTCCCGAAAACAGTATGGAGGTTTCTCAGAAAGTTAAAAATAGAACTACCCTATGATCCATCAATCATACTACTGGGTATTCACCCAAGGAATATAAAAACACTAATCCAGAGGGATACATGCACCCCCTATGTTTATAGCAGCATTATTTACAATAGCCAAATTATGCAAGCAGCCTAAGTGTCCAACAATAGATGAATGGGTAAAGATGTGCTTTGTGTACAATGGAATAGTATTCCAGAATAAAAAAGAATTAAATCTTGCCATTTGCAATGACATGGATGAAGTCAGAGAGTATAATGCTAAGTGAAATAAGTTAGAGAAAGACAAATACCATATGATTTCCTTCATAAATGAAATTTAAGAAACAAAATAAAGATGGGATGCCTGGGTGGCTCAGTCGGTTAAGTGTCTGACTTCAGCTCAGGTCATGATCTCATGGTCCGTGAGTTTGAGCCCCACGTCAGCTCTGTGCTGACAGCTCAGAGCCTGAAGCTTGCTTCGGATTCTGTGTCTCCCTCTCTCTCTGCTCCTCCCCCACTTTCTCTCTCTCTCTTTCTCTCTCTCTCTCCCTCCCTCAAAAATAAATAATTAATAAATTTTAATTATGTTAAAAAAAGAAACAAAACAAAGGATAAAAGGGGAAAAAAGAGAGGGAGAGACAACCAAGAAACAGACTCTGAACTATAGAGAACAAACTAAAGGTTACCAGAGGAAAGATGAATGAGGGCATGGGTGATACAGGTGATTGGGATGAAGGAGTGCCCTTGTCATGATGAACACTGGGTGATGTATGGAATTGTTGAATTACTATATTATACACTCAAAACTAACATAACACTGTATGTTAACTAACTGGAATTAAAATACAGACTTTAAAAAATAAAAATAAAATAGAATACCTAAGAGGTGAAAAAATAAAACTATGAATTCCGTTTATTTAATGATTATAGAACTATTCAGATAATTTCATCTTGTTTTATTCTGGTAATTTGTAGGGTTTTTTTAAAAGTGATTAATCTATTTTTCCCTAAGTTTTAGAATTTGTTTATGGGCACAAATTTCTTTGTAGTTTTCTCTACTGAGTCAATAGTGATATTAACTGTTTCATTCCTGAAATTGGTAATGTTTGTCATCTTTCTTTTGGTCCTTATCAATCTTCCTGGAGGTTTATCAGTTTTACTGATTTTTTTTTCTAAAAACCAGCTTTTTGTTCATTACTTTTTCACTACTATTTTCCTTTTTTCAATTTCAATGATTTCTGCCTTATATTACTTACTTCTGCTTCTTTTGGGTTTATTTTACTCTTTTTTGTAGGTTCTTGAGATAGGAAGTTAAATTATTGATTTGAGACTTTTCCTCTTTTCTGATATGTGCATTCAGTGTTATAAATTTCTCTCTCAGCACTCCTTAGTTGTGTCCCTGATATTTTGATATGTTGTCTATTCATTTGCATTGAGTTCTATGTATTTTTAAAATTTCCTTTGATAGTTCCTTTTGATATATGGATTATTTAGAAGTATGAATTTACTCACACAGCCTCATTTCAAATGAGTGAAGTTGAAGTCCAGCTGCTCCCTTGGCCCTGCTGACACCAGGGAGAAGGGAAGCAAAGTGCTGGCTTACACTTAACTGTTGTTGCAGGGTGAGGACAAAAGCTCAGCTCCCAGCTGGGCCTCACTGAAACTGTCAGTTGGATGTATACAATTATGGCAAGTATTGCTAAAAAGGTTTACTGTTGTTAGGTCACTTTTTTCCCAGTCTTTTGAAAAAAGGGAATAGGCTTTTCTTAGAGCTTTTTTTGGTCTGTGCCTATTGGTGGGTCTCAGCTGGAAGCTTCTGTATCATCTGAGATATACTTGAAGCAATATGAAAACCCAAAGAACTTCACCACTGTGTCTTTCCGTAAGTCCCAAAGTCCATAAGTAGTCTGCCTTCTTCTTTCCACTTTTCAGTGTTTACCTATGCTTGTTTGTTATGTTATATATTTTTTCGTAAAAGATAAAGGAACTGGGAAGAATGAGGCTATTCCATCTTAACTAGAACTAGAGGCCTATGGTGAGTTTTTTTTACAAGAGAGAGGGAGGGGGGAGCGAAAGAGAGAGGGAGAGAGCGCGAGCGAATGAGAGAGAGAGAGAGAGAGAGAGAGTGCACAAGGGGGAGAGAAGGGGAGAGGAAAAGAGAGAGAATATCAAGTAGGCTCCACGCTCAGTGTGGAGCTCGACGCAAGGCTCAATCTCATGACCCTGAGATCATGACCTGAGCTGAAATCAAGAGCTGGACGTTCAACCAACCCAATGAGCCACCCAGGTGTCCCTATGATAAGTTTTTGATACTAAGGAGGGTTCTCATGCATGGAAAGTTGGGAGCCACTGCTATAGTATATTTCTTGTCAGATATTATTTCCATGTATACATTTTTGTGTATTTCTTGAAAATTTTTTATTACACTACATATACTACTTTTAAATGTCCTTTTACTCTTAAGATTATACTCTTAATATTATTTCCCATTCTATCATAGTCTCCTTGTGAACATAATTTTAATGGTTTATTGACCTATCCTTCTGGTGTTAGCTACATAGATTGTTTCTAGCTTTGCACCATTATAAATAATACTATAATAAACATATATGAGCACAAAGCTTTTCTCTAGGTTATTTCCCTTTATTCCTATAAACGAAATTACTATGTCTAAGCATGAACATTTTGAAGTCAATTGGCATAACAGATTGTTTTAATTTTTAGTATATTTTGACATGGGAGCATACCTTTCTTACCTAAAACCCAGCATTATCCAAAGCCCAATTTAAATGGTCCTTCTGAAATGAGAAAAAAGCATTTTATATCAACTACATTGGAAAAGTTGATGTAAAATGTGGAAAATTGCCTTAGTCCAAGAGAATCATTATGTACTTCAAAAAAAATGTGTAGCTGCTTGAGAACCCTAAGGAAATATGCCTGAGAAGTTCTTTGAAGTAATCCAGATCATGTAACATGTAAAACAATAGCTGGATGTGTTATTTATGGTGGCTGTTACTGAGGAAACCAAAGCAATGCCTTGTGAAATCTGGGTTTGTTAGTACAGAGAGATAGCCTGATGCCATTTCTAGTTCCTAGTCCCCAGAAGAACCAAGCATCACAGCTATACAGACATAAACCTGAAGAGGATTATCTCTGCCCCTCAGTTCTGGGTTCTGTATTGTTCTCTTGGAAGGTCTCACTACAGCTTGTTCCTTGGCACTTCAGCAGCTTAACCCTGTCTACCTAGTCATCTTTCATCTTTCTTTCAGACTTACACAATAAAAAGCACAAAAGATTGCTGGAAGAAATTAAAGAACAAATAAATAAATGGAAAGACATCCCATGTTCATGGGTTGAAATACTTAACATTGTTTACATATATTACCCAAAGGGCTCTACAGATTCAATGTAATCCCTATCAAAATATCAGTGGCACTTTTTTTTCACAGAAATGGAAAATAATAATTCTAAAATTCATATGGAACTACAAAGAATACCAAATAGTCAAAACTATTTTGAGAAAGAAGAATAAAGCTGGAGGCATTGCATATTATGTTTTCAAAATACATTAAAAAGCTACAGTAATCCCAACAATATGGTACTGGCATAATGACAGACATATTGACCAATGGAACAGAATAGAGAGCTCAGAAATAAACCCATGCATATATGGTGAACTGATCTTCAATAAGAGTACCAAGACTACACAATGGGTAAAAGACAGTCTCTTCAACAAATAGGACTACATCAAACTGTAAAGCTGTGCAGGAAAGGAAAAAAATCAACAGAATGAAAAGACAATCTATGGAATGGGAGAAGATAATTACAAACAATATATCTGATAAGAGGTCAATATTCCAAAAATATATAGACCTCTTACAAATCAACATTAAAAAATACCAAACAACCTTACTAAAAATGGTTAAAGGACTTGATTATACATTTCTCTAAAGAGACATACAAATAGCCAACAAGTATATGTTTAGATGCTCAACATCACTATTCATCAGGGAAATGCAAATCAAAATCACAATGAGATATCACTTCACACCTGTTAGGATGGCCATTATATATAAAAAAAGAAAAACAGAAAAATAAGAAGTATTAGTAAGGATGTGGAGAAATGCACCCTCTTGTGCACTACTGGTAGGAAAGAAAAATGGTGCAACCACTGATGAAAACAGTGTGGAGGTACCTCAAAATACTTAAAGTAGAACTACCATATGATCCACCAACCCCACGTGTAGGTGTTTATCCAAACGAATTGAAAAAATATCTTGAAGAGATATTTGCATTCCATGTTCATTGCAGCATTATTTACAATAGCCAAGATGTGAAAACAACTGACATGTCCATTGACAGATGAATGGATAAATGAAATGTACCAGTCATAAAAGGACAAATATTGCATGATTCCATTTCTATGAGGTATCTAAAGTAGTTAAACTTGTAAAGGCAAAAAGTGGAGTGGTGATTGCCAAGGGCTAGGAGCAGGGGAAAATAAGGAGTTGCTTGCTGTTCAATAGGTATAGAGTTTCAGTTAGGCAAGACGAAAAAGTTCTAGAGATCTGCTGTACAACACGCATGTGGTTAGCCATACTGTACTATGTACTTTAAAATATACTAGGAAGTTAGATCTCATGTTGTATGTTTTTTACAACAATAAAAAAATACTCACCTCTCAGCACTATAGGCTAAAATTAAAAAAAAAAAAACCCTTGTATTTTGAAGCATTTCATGCAGATATATTGGCTTACCATCTTTTTACACATAAACATCAAGGGAATTATACAATATTGCTCTCCTGCCACTGAATAAAGCTAGCTCCCATTGACTGAATACCGCTGTGTTATTTATAAGCTGTCTTTTTTAGTTCTCTAAAGGAATCCTGCAAAATCAATATTACTCATATATTCATTGATTCACGTAACAAATGTTTTTGTGTATCCGCTATTTGCCTACTGTTTAAGGCACTGGAGATAAGGCAGTGTGCAAGACAAGCAAATGACCTGACTTCATGAAACTTAGATTTCAGGGAAGGAGACAAAAAATAAATAAATAGTTACACAAATTATTATAAGTAGATATAAAAGTATGAAACAATTTAATATAAAGTAATACAATATAATTCAACATTCTGTCAAGTAGTTAAAAGTGTTAGGACAAAAAGTAAAGCAAGATGAAAAAATAAGAGTCAGGAGCTCTTAGAAAGGTCAGAGAAGCCCACTCTGAGGAGGTAGCATTTATTTTATGTTATGTTATTTTTAATAATTTATTGTTCAGTTAGCTAACATATAGTGTATACAGTGTAATTTTGGCTTCGTGAATAGATTCCCATGATTCATCACTTACATACAACACCCAGTGCTCATCCCAACAAGTGCCCTCTTCAATGCCTATCTCCTATTTCTCCGCCCTCCAACCCACACCCCTATCAGCCCTCAGTTTGTTCTCTGTATTGAAGAGTCTTTTATGGTTTGCCTCCCTCTGTTTGTAACTTATTTTTCCTTCCCTTTCGCTATGATCTTGTTAGGTTTCTCAAATTCCACATATGAGTGAAAACATGATATCTGTCTTTCTCTAACTGACTTATTTCACTTAGCAAAATACCCTCCAGTTCCATCCACGTTGTTACAAATGGCAAGATTTCATTCTTTTTCATCACTGAGTAATATTCCATTGTATGTATAAACCACATCTTCTTTATCTATTCATCAGTTGATGGACATTTGGGCTCTTTCCATAACTTGGCTATTGGAGACAGCATTAAACATGTGAGTGAAGTGAGAGAATAGCATACAATACATACAATAATGAAGGAACAATACCCTTTTTTATTTTGAATTTGCTTCTTTTTTTAAAAAAAAATCCAGTACAGTTAACACACACTGTTATATTAGTTTCACATTTACAATATAGTGATTCAATATTCTATACATTACTTAGGGCTCATCATGAGTGTCCTCTTAATCCTCTTCACCTATTTTACCCATCCACCTTTGACCTTCCCCATGGTAAACATCAGTGTATTCTATATAGTTAAGAGTCTGTTTTTTGGTTTGTCTTTTTTTCCTTTGTTCCTTTTTTTTATTTCTTAAATTGTACATAACAGTGAAATGATACGGTGTTCGTTTTCTCTGACTAACTTATTTCACATAACATTATACCCTCTAGATTCATCCATATTGCTCACCAGGCAAGATTTCATTCTTTTTATGGCTGAGTAATATTTCATTGTATATATACCATTTCTTCTTTATACATTCATCTATGCATGGACACTTGGGCTGCTTCCATAATTTGGCTATTGTAAATAATGCTGCACATAGGAGTGGATATATCTTTTAAAATCAGTGTTTTTATATTCTTTGGGTGAATTCTCAGTAGTGCAATTACTGGGTTCTATGGTAATTATATTTTTAATTTTTTGAGAAAACTCCATACTGTTTTCCACAGTAGCTGGGCCACTTTGCATTCCCACCAACAAGGCACAAGTGTTCCCTTTTCTCCACATGCTCACCAACACTTGCTGATTCTTGTGTTGTTGATTTTAGCAATTCTGACAGGTATGAAGTGATATATCATTGCGATTTTGATTTGCATTTCCCTGATGATTAGTAGTTTGAACATCTTTTCATATCTCTGTTGGCCATCTGTATGTCTTCTTTGAAGAAATGTCTGTTCAAGTGTTCTGCTCATTTTTTAATTGGATTATTTGATTTCATAGTGTTGAGTTGTATAAGTTCTCTATGTATTTTGGACACTAACCCTTTATTGGATATGTCATTTGCAAATATCTGTTCCCATTCACTGGGTCATTTTTAGCTTTCTTGATAGCTTCCTTTGCTGTGTAAAGCTTTTTATTTTGATGTAGTCGCAATAGTTTATTTTTGCTTTTGTTTCCATTGCCTCAGGAGACATCTAGAAAAATGTTGCTACAGCCAGTGTTGGAGAAATTGCTGCCTGTGCTCTCTTCAATGATTTGTATGGTTTTAGGTGTTAGGTCCTTAATCCATTTTGAGTTTATTTTTCTGTATGGTGTAAGAAAGTGGGCCAGTTTCACTTTTTGCATGTCGCTGTCCAGTTTTCACAACACCATTTGTTGAAGAGACTGTCTTTTTCCAATTGTATATTCTTGCCTCCTTTGTTCAAGATTAATAGACCATTTAATGGGGGTTCATTTCTGGGCTCTCTGTTGTGTTCCACTGATCTATGTGTCTATACTGTTTTGATTACTACAGCTTTGTAGTATATCTTGAAATGTGGGATTGTGATACCTCCAATTTTGTTCTTCTTTTTCAAAATTGCTTTGCTATATGGGGTGTTTTGTAATTCCATACAAATTTTAGGATTGTTTGTTTCATTTCTGTGAACAATGCTGTTGGCATTTTGATAGGCATTGCATTAAATCTGTAGATTACTTTGAGTAGTATGGACATTTTAACAATATTAGTTCTACCAATCCATAAGCATGGAGTACCTTTCCATTTGTTTGTATCATCTTCCATTTCTCCCATCAATGTTTTATAGTTTTCAGAGTACAGGTCTTTCACTTCCTTGGTTAAGTTTATTCCTAGGTATTTTATTATTTTTGGTTCAAATGTAAGTGGGAATTTTTCTTTATTTTGAGAGAGAGAGAGAGAGAGAGGACAAGCAGGGGAGAATCAGAGAGAGGGAGAGAACTCTGATGCAGGGCTCAATCTCACTACTGCAAGATCATGACCAGAGCCAATATCAAGAGTCGGACATTCAACTGACTGAGCCACCAAGGCACCAATGGGACTGTTTTCATAATTTCCCTTTCTGCGTCCTCATTACTTACAGAAACGTAATGGTTTTCTGTATATCTTCCAAACTTACTGAATTCATTTATCAGTTCTAGTAGTTTTTTGGTTGTCTTTAGGGTCTTCTATATATAGTATCATGTAATCTGCAAATAGTGACAGTTTTAGTTCTTCCTTACCATTTTGGATGCCTTTTATTTCTTTTTGTTGTCTGATTGCTGTGGCTCAGATGTCCAGTACTATGTTGAATAGAAGTGGTGAGGGTAGACATCCTTGTCTTGTTCCTTATCTTAGAGGAAAAGCTCTCAGTTCTTCACCACTGAGTATGGGTTTTTCATAGAAGGCCTTTATAATGCCGAGGTATGTTTCCTCTAAACTTACTTTATTGAGTGTCTTTATCATGGATGGATGTTGTGCTTTGTCAAATGCTTTTTTTTTTATCTATTGAAATGATTATTCAGCTTTTATCCCTTCTCTTATTGATGTGATGTACTGCGCTGATTGATTTGAATATTGAACCATCCTTTCATCCCAGGAATAAATTCCACTTGATTGGGGTAAATGATTTTTTAAAGTATTTTGCATTTTGTTTGTTAATATTTTTTTGAGGATTTTCACATCTATGTTCATCAGAGATATTGACCTGTAGTTCTTTTTTTCTTTTTTCTTTTCTTTCTTTCTTTCTTTTTTTCTTAGTTTCTTTATCTTGTTTTGGTGCCAGGGTAATGCATGGTAATTCATAGAATGAATTTGGAAGTTTTCCTTCCATTTCTATTTTTTGGAATAGTTTAAGAAGAATAGGTATTAACTCTTCTTTAAATATTTGGTAGAATTCACCTGTGAAGCCATCTGTTTGGACTTTTGTTTGTTGGGAGTTTTTGACGACAAATTCAATTTCACTGCTGGTAATTGCTCTGTTCAAATTTTCTATTTCTTCCTGATTCAGTTTTGGAAAGTTATGTTTGTACAAATTTATCAGTTTCTTCTAGGTTGTCCAGTTTGTTGTATATATTCTTTCATAATATTCTCTTATGATCATTTGTATTTTTGTAGTATGGGTTGTAATTTGTTTTCTTTTATTTCATATTTTATTTGAGATCTTTGTGGAGATTTTTTGATTAATCTGGCTGAAGGTTTATCAATTTTGTTGATCTTTTCAAAGAATCAGCTACTGATTTTGTTGATCTTTCTTACTATTTTTTAATTTCTATTTCATTTATTTCTGCTCTAATCTTTATTATTTACTTCCTATTTGTTTATTTTTTCACAAGTTAGCCAACATACAGTATAGTCTTGGCTTCAGGACTAGATTCCAATGATTCATCACTTACATTTAACACGTAGTGCTCATCCCAACAAGTGCCCTTCTTAACGCCCATCACCCATTTTCCCCACCCCCATCAACCCTCAGTTTGTATTTAAGGGTCTCTTATGGTTTGCCTCCCTCTTTGTTTTTATTTTTTACTGGATTTGAGTTTTGTTTGTTCTTTTTTTTCTAGCTCCTTCAGACGTAAGGTTAGGTTATTTGAGATTTGTCTTGCTCCTGGAGGTAGGCCTGTATTCCTATAAACTTCCCTCTTAGAACAGCTTTTGCTGTATCCCAAGATATTGAATTGTTGTGTTTTCATTTTCATTTGTCTCCATGTATTTTTTAATTTCCCCTTTGATTTCTTGAACGACTCATTCATTGTTTAGTAGCATGTTAGTTAACCTCCATGCATTTGTGTTCTTTCCAGATTTTTTCTTCTGGTTGATTTCTAGTTTCATAGCATTGTGGTCAGACAAGGTGCTTAGTATGACTTCAATCTTTTTGAATTTTTTGAGACTTGTTTTGTGGTGTTATATGTGATCTATTCTGGAGAATGTTCCATGTACACCTGAGAAAAATGTGCATTTTGCTCTTTTAAGATGGAATGTTCTGAATATATCTATTAGTGCCATCTGGTCCAGTGTGTCATTCAAAGCCATTGTTTTCTTGTTGGTTTTCTGATTGGATGATGTATCCATTGATGTAAGTGGGGGTTTTAAAGTCCCCTATTATTATTGTATTACTATCAATTACTTCCTTTATGTTTGTTACTAGTTGCTTTATGTATTTGGCTGCTTCTATGTTGGGCGCATAAATAATATTTACAACTGTTATATCTTCTTGTTGGATTGCTCCCTTTATGATCATACAGTGTCCTTCTTTGTCTTTGTTATAGTCTTTGTTTTAAACTCTATTTTGTCCTATATTAAGTATTTCTACCCTGGCTTTCCTTTCATATCCATTTGCAAGATAAATGTTTTTCTATTCCCTCACTCTCAATCTGCATGTGAATTTAGGTCTGAAAAGAGTCTTGTATAGGCAGTATATAGTTGGGTCTTGCATTTTTATTCATTCCATCACCTTGTGTCATTTGATTGAAGCATTTAGTCCATTTATGTTCAAAGTAATTATTGATAGGTATGTACTTATTAACATTTTGTTATTTGTTTTCTGGTTGTTTCTGTAGTTCTCTGTTCCTTTCTTCTCCTGCTCTCTTCTCTCCCAGTTTGCTGGCTTTCTTTAGTGTTATACTTGGATTTTTTCTCTTTATTTTTTGCATGTCTATTACTGGTTTTTGATTTGTGGTTACCATGCAGTTTGTATATAACTTCATCTTCATAGTCTATATTAAGGTGATGGTCACTTCAGTTTGATTCCATTCTTTACTCCTCTTCCTCCACGTTTTAGGTATATGGTGTCATACTTTACATCTTTTTATTCTGTGACACCTTTCACTGATTTTTATAGATATACTTAATTTTACTGTTTTTGTGCTTTCTACTTTTCTTATTCATTCTTATGGTCTTTACATTCCACTCCAAGAGTCCCCTTTAACATTTCTTATAAGGTTGTTTTAGTGGTGATGAACTCCTTTAACTTTTGTTTATCTGGGAAACTCTTTATCTGTTCTCCTATTCTGAATGACAGCTTTGCTGGGTACTGTATTCTTGGCTGCAGGAATTTTTCTTTGTACTTTGAATATATTATGCCACTCCCTTCGGGCCTGCAAAGTTTCTGTTGAAACAACAGCTGAGAGTCTTATGGGGTTTCCCTTATACATAACTCTTCCTTTGCTGCCTTTATTCTTTTTACACATAAATATCTTTAGAAATTATTTTTGATAATCACATTGGTGGTAGAGGTTTGATATCATGATTTCTGTTTATTTTATTTTATTTTTTTAACTTTATAGTTTATTGTCAGGTTGGTTTCCATATAACACCCAGTGCTCTTCCCCACAAGTGACCTCCACCATGACCATCACCCCGCTTCCACTTTCCCCATCCCCCTTCCACCCTCAGTTTGTTTTCAGTTTTCAAGAGTCTCTCGTACTTTGTCTCCCTCCCTCTCCCTCTTTTTTCCTCCTTCCCCTCCCCATGGTCCTCTGTTAGGTTTCTTCTGTTAGACCTATGAGTGAAAACATATGGTATCTGTCCTTCTCCACCTGACTTATTTCGCTTAACATGACACCCTCGAGGTCCATCCAGTTTGCTACAAACGGCCAGATTTCATTCTTCCTCATTGCCATGTAGTATTCCATTGTATAGATAAACCACATCTTCTTAATCCATTCATCTGTTGATGGACATTTAGGCTCTTTCCATGATTTGGCTATTGTTGAAAGTGCCGCTACAAACATTGGGGTACATGTGCCCCTATGCATCAGCATTTCTGTATCCCTTGGGTAAATTCCCAGCAGTGCTATGGCTGGGTCATAG
>CM053579.1:90336538-90408625 GCA_028646485.1 Cryptoprocta ferox
GTAGACAGCCTCCAAACATGGTTGTCAGCAATGTCTTCCCAACCTATATTTAGATACTCTTCTTATTCCTCCCATTAAGAGATAGAATCTATTTTCCTTCCCTTAAATGTAGACTAACTGGCGACTTTCCCAGTTCCAGGCTTAGCCCTTTAGAAGCAGCTTCCACCTTTGCTTTCTTGGAATCCAGCTGTCATTATGTAAGGAAGGCCAAGCTGTCCTGCTGGAGAGACAGAACATTAGGAAAGACCCTACAGAATGAGGAGGATGTGATGCCATACGGAGAGAGGACACATTGAGTAGAACTGTATCGCCCAAATGACAGTCAGCATTGAGACCCCAGAACTGAAAGTCCATCTTGTACCTTCAAGCCCAGCCAATGCAACCACATGCATGATACCACTACTTTATAATATTTATGTTCCATAATGTGGAGCCACTGAATCCGCAGAATCATAATAAATAAGAAATAGTTATTATTTTAATACATCAAGTTTTGGGGTGGTTTGTTACCTATCAATAAATAGCAGAGACAGACATTCATACCTAGCCCAGAGTGTTTCTCTCCCCTCAAAAAAAAAAAAAGAAAGAAAGAAAAGAAAAGGCAATTCGGACATGTTACATTGGCTTTGATACTTGGCAGAAGGTAAAGGATGAAAAAGCAGTGAGGAATTTGCTACTAGAGGCTGGAAAATAGGGAAATGGCTATTCATTGGCAGAATATTTGGCAAGATACTTGCCTGCAGTAACTTGGAATATAGAATGAAACCCAATGAACTTGTGTTATTTGGCTGAATTTCCAGGAAGAATGTCAAAGATGCCAATCGGCTTCTCTAAGCTCTGTATGCTATGTTGTGAGAGAACGATAAGCTAAAGAAGAAACTTTGAAAGTTTTTAATAAGAATTTAAAAGTAATATAGAGTCTCCAGACAGTCTCCTCAACTGGTGGATGAGCTTCCAAACAGTGAGAAGACAGTTCAAAATGGACACAGAAAAAATGTTAAATTCAAGATGCTACCAGTAATCTATAGCCTTAAGGTCAAGATCAAATCAAAGGTGAGGCTTAACCATTTAATGAAGTACCTCAAAAATCTTTTTTCAGCTAGACAAAGGGGCTTTTTGAAACCATCATGGCATTGTCCTATAACACTTTAACCACAGCCCAATGTAGAGAAAGCCCATTAAGCAAAAAATTGTAGGCTTTATTTCAATTGTAGAAATAGGTTAATATTTGATAAGTATAAAAATTACAGGTGTTCCAGAGTAGGGGACCTTGACATTATGTGGCTGGGTGGATTTCAGAATTACTATGGGCCAGTGACTGCTGTACCTCTCATCTCCTACTTTTTGAATGGAGGTATTTATTGTGATTTTTCCTATTCTTGTCTCACTTTTGTGTGGAAAGTGTATGGGGGAAAATAAATTATATTTTTAATTTGTAGTTTTCTTATTTGAGGAACTATACTTAAGAAGCTCCATGTACACACACACACACACACAGCACATGAGGATCCACATTTAAACATTTTTTAGATGACAAGATGCTGGACTTTGAGCTAATGCTACAATGGAATGACATTTTTGAGGATGATGTTGAATGTATTTTGCATGAGTAAGGGATGTGAATTGTTGTGGCTAAAGAGTGATTTATGGTAGATATTTTCTAAAGATGTTTGTGAAAATTTCTCCTCTCCCTGTAGTTGTACACTGTTCCTCTCATAAAGATCAAGGGTCTAGCTTCCCTGGGTTTTTTGTTTGTTTGTTTGTTTGTTTGTTTTTGAATGCAGGCTAGTGTGTGACTTTCTTTGACCAATAGAATATACCAAAAGTGCTACTGTGCCAGGGGGCAGCTTATACTTGTTTCATCAGAACCTAGTTGCCCTGGTGGAGCTAGAAGAGATGTGGCAATGCCCTACAGAATAAGCTGCCATGTGAAGAGAGAGATCACATGGAGCAAAACTGAAGTACTGCAGGTGATGATCAGAATCAAGCCCCAGATATGAGAGAGAAGCCTTTGTGGGCCTTGTAGATCAGACCAGGTACCAACTGAATGCAATCACATGACCGAGCTCAGATAACACTACACAGAGCGAAAGAACTGCCCAATCAACACACAGAACCATCATAAATAATTGTTGTTGTTTTAAGCCACTAAATTTTGGTGTCTTTTCTTACAAAGCCGAAGATAACTGAGGAGATTGGAAATGCAAATCTTTTTATGTGGTAGAAAAAAAATGTTATCTATAAAAAGAAGCATTATAAATTGCCCTGCTATTTATGGAATTAATTTGGTTAAAATATGCTCCTTTAAGAGGAGATATATATTCCTTTTGGCAAAATGAATTTGTGCACTTAAAAAACCTTTGGAGGATGTGAAACAGTAGTTGAGAAAATGAGCCAATAATATAATGTATTCTTAATTTTAAAAACTCTCAATTCTAGCTAAAACTCTTTGTAATATTTAAAATATCATAGTCCACTGTTCCAGGCACAATTTTGAAGATCAATAACTATTATACTCCTTGGAGAAATAATCAGCTGATATTTTGTCAAAGTACCACACTAACAATGAACTACCATATTGAGAAAGTCTCACTTTGCAAGGCAAACTGAATTAATTGGTCTTAATGTTTAATGTACTCTTAATGTTAATTTGTCTATCTATCAATGGTATACATTCCTTAAGATCATGGAACTATTTTTCTTCAGTTTATCCCCTTTGTTTCTTCTTAACATTATTCTAGAAGCATGATAGGTAGCTGATAAAACTACTCGTTATCCAACAGTCATTTACTGAGAACTTGCTATGTGTTAGGCAATGTGAAATGCAAAGACTACCTAGGCACAGTCTCTGCCCTCAAAAGGTTACAACTTGGGGAAAATATGGAAGAAAAATCTGCTCCCCCTGGGGTATGGCAGAAAACGATCTTGGGCCTGGGATCCTACACCAGTACCAACCAGAGTTTGGCTACCACTGAGGAAGGCCCAGGAAAATCCCACCCAAGATCAACCAACATCAGTGAAAAATTAAATGGAACCATCAGTAGACTGGATATATTTAAAGACAGACTCCATGAACTTTAATACAGGTTAATACAAATGTTTTTTTTTTACCAAGGAAGCTCATTAGAGACTCAGTACCCAGGGTTTTTATTGGAGGAATATCACATTGGCACCCTATCTCCAGAGCATACCAAAATATCAGACTCCTAGAAGGAAAGTCGGTATTCTGCATAGAGTGTATGTTTGCACAAACAGTTTATGCACAGCTAGACACTCTTATTAGTTAAGGTGATGCAAACACTCCCATAATCCAAGTTCCCTGTTGCCAGCCAAGGGTCAACCTTGCAAGCAGACCTTTTAAAGTATGGCAGTCACAGGGCTGCTACATTAACTCTTCTGCATAGTAATTAATTGAAATTTGCTTGACTACAACTCATTCAAGATTTGGGGGAAAGAAGAAACTGTTCCCACAAGGGAAACTATGTTTTCTGTATCTGAATAATTTTTTCTTTACAAATTATGTCTGTTGTTGATATTGTGAGGGTGTATCTCCATGGTGGACTTCAATGTAAAGAAATAGACATGGATTATGTTGGTAGCAGGATCAACATAAAGTATCCCTGGTTGTATGAAATTAAACATACTAGTAAGAAAGTAAAGTTTCATTTTTGAATGTGCATTAGCAAGTATTAACTTTTAGTCCAGTGTTAATAAGCATTAGATAGATGAAGATGAGATATCAATTAACTAATAAAGTGAATAGTATTCAGAGCCGTTTTTAAACAAAGAGTGGCAAGTTAAGGTGAAAACATTGAGTAGAAGAGCTCCTCATGGCATTCTGCAAAATATCAACCTAGGATGGGAATTGACCCCTACTCCTTCAGACAGAGAAACATTCAAACAGGAAGGTGGCTATTTTTGAATGATAACATTATAGAATACCTAAAGAGCAACAATAGCCTCTAGAGATAACCCTTGCTTCAGGAAAAGCCTGCTGTTGGAAGCACCATCGTTTTCAGCACTACCCATTAACATCACAAGGTTTTCTCAATGGCTTACTCCCAAATATCCTCAAATGAAGAAAGATAGGAGCTTCTTCATTAGTGGACAACTGAAAAATGCATAGGTCTTAGCAGGCGATCAACCTGGATTTATGCCACCAAATAACCACTGTGTGATTCTGGCCAAGTTTCTTAATTTCACTGAACCTCAGTTTCCTCCTCTATAAAATGCACATATCAACAAATTCAGAGGGTTGTTCTAAGAATTACCATAGATATGTTCCTACTAAAGTGTGTATTATAGTAGGAGCTCAGTGAAAGGTAGATAGCATTAGCCTTTACAGGTTTATAGTTAAGATGTTGCATCATAGTTTTTCAAGTTAGATCCTCTCTGAGCCATTCTTTAGAGGTGAGTAAAGCAGAGAGAAGCCCCTGCAGTGTAATTAGAAAGAAAACCTCTGCTAATTTTTTAATCCAGGGTATTTGAACTTATAAAACTACTTTAGGAGTGGAAAAGGATGATTTTTAAAAAGAGTTAGTGCAGTATAGATTTTTCTTAATCATAAAATCCAGGAAACCCCCTGATTCTGTTTTTTTTTTGTGTGTGTGTAATATGGAATCTTGAAGTAAGAGATCTTTTAAGAAAATTCTAATAAACAAGTGAAGGTAGAGAACACCAATCCCACTGCTCATTTACATTCCCCAGTTTCTGATTAAATCTCTCACCAGGAATCACATAAATCTCCTGCAATGGGGGCTTCCTGTAGAGTACACTGTATGACAAAATTAGAGGGGATGATTGCACATCAACATTAAAACAACATGAAGTATAGATCTTCAACTCGACCAGGAAAAGGGGATATTTGAGAAGGTGATTTTTTAAAGCACAGAGCCTCATTTTGTAGATATTAAAATGATTTCACAGCAGCTGTTTAAAAAAATCTAGTTCCAATTTGGTGAGATTGGTGAATTACAAAATTAAAGGGATTGAAAATGAGTAAGCATATTTATTGCTCCCACCCCCCTCCACAGCCCAGAATGAGGAGAGGAAGAGAAACATCATCATGTGAAAAATCATTTCTATACCTTATATAAATAATAATCATGAAAATGAGATGCTATAAAAATGGGACAGAGTCCATATCAAACACAGCAAAAGAACAGGTACTCACATCTCAAATTGCACATCCATTTGATATACTTCTTTTTTGCACAGAATGGTTCTCAGTTCTTCTGCATGCTCTACACCTATGAAATCTGGAGAAAGGGACTAAAACTGCAGTGAAAGCTGGTATAATTTTAATTTACTCACATTACAGTTGTTTTTCCCAACAAGACTTAGATAAAAGAAGCCATTTTTTGTACGTAGAAATGTCATAGCATAAGTATGAAGTCATGCAACCATCAGATAGGCATTTTATCCAAGAGTAATATATGGAAATCTCACTGTTATCCACTGGGCCATCAATAACATGCTATCATCCTCCTCCATAAATAAGTCAGTAGCCTTTCTAGCTTCTTTAATTTTCTGCTGTTGCTTTCAGAAAGGAAGTCTTTATGCTTGATTCTGAGATTTGTATATATAAATATATTTGGCTTTTATTTAATTTTTTAACTTGAGTATAGTTGACACACAATATTACATTAGTTTCAAGTGTACAACATAGTCATTCAACATCTCTATAGGTTATGCTATGCTAACCATCTGTCATTATATAACACTATTGTATCATTGACTGTATTCCCTATGCAGTGTCTTTTATTTGTTTCATTTTGTCCTTTAAATTGGTCTCGGCTGACTTGTACCAACAACATTGATTAGCAGCGTGTTGTTAATATGAGAGTCAGTAAATCTCCTTAAAATGAAGAATACAGTGAAAGACTCAAAATTTATTGATTTCTATTTATAATTTGTATAGAAGTGTTTTCTATATGGTGTCCTATATAGTGGTCTATATAGTCTAGTGTAAGAATGAAGGGGGAAATTGAAAACTGTTTACAAAAGTTCTTTTTTCTTCTTTCTGAGCACGTAACTAGAACTAACTTATTCCAGCTTTCCATGAAACCGTGTGACTGAATCTTAGCCAATAGAATGTAAGCAGAATTGATATACACAACCTCCTGCATTACCCATGAAACATCCCAAAGTGCTATCCTTCATATTCATTCTTCATCTGCTGGATTTATACCAATGAACATGAAAGCCACTTATGCTGTCTGCTCTTCAGGAATTCCATATCGGCCTGTTCTGTAAGCAAGAAATGATTTCTATGATATTTAAGTTTGAGAGTTTATTTGTTATAGCAGCTAGCTTTATCCCAACCAATGCAGATGGCAAACATGGACCTTTACTTTTTCAGCTCTTGCCTATCATATTACTCATTCATTCTATGTCAGTGGTTCTCAATCAGGGGCAGTTTTCTCCACTAGGGGAAATTTGGCAATGTCTAGAGATATTTTTGGTTGTCTCAACTGGGAAGTGTTACTGGCATCTAGTGAGTGGAGGCCAGGGATATTGCTAAATATCATGTAATGCACAGACTGCACCCCTACCCAATAAAGAATTATATGGCCTGAAATGTCAGTAGCCTCAGTTGAGAAACTGCTTTAAGTTTGGATGAGGCCACAATACCCTTCTCAACAAACCATCTCTGGTTCAGCAAATGATCTGTTATTATTCTTTCCTTTTTAAGCTATCTTGCTTTCAGAAATAATGAAGAAATAATTTATTTTTGGCTTTTTGTAGCATAATGAAAAAATTGACTTAAGGGTACCTGGGTGGCTCAGTCAATTGAGCACCCAACTCTTGATTTTGGCTTGGTCATGATCTTATGGTTTGTGAGGTTGAGTCCTATGTCGGGTTTTGCACTGACAGCACAGAGCCTACTTGGGATGATCTCTCTTCCTCTCTCTCTCTGCCCCACACCTGCTTGTGCTTTTTCTCTCTAAATAAATAAATAAACATTTTAAATTTTTTGACTTAGCTATAGTCTATTTCCAAGCCACTATACAACCTCCACTCTCCCAGCCCAGTCCATAGCACATACGGACTTTTATGTGTTTTAACACATATGAACTTTTACACACATATGAAATCCATGGCTAAGTAGGACGCTTGTTTTTCTTATTTGTCATGTATCCTTAGACCCTAGAACAATGTGTGGCACATATTAGGAATTGAACTAATATTTGATGAGTGAATAATTGTGTATTAGAAACCATGGGGAATGATGAAAACTGGAGCATCCAGAGTACACTTGCCCCATTTCAAGGGACAGCAACTACTAAGAGCTTACAGTTGTTGCCTGAGGAAGTCGACCTAGATTAACTCATTTTTATGTAAAGATGGAAATTCTCCCAATTTTAAAATATTGATATCAATTTTAAAAGCTTACAATGTATAGCCACCACCGTTTAGACCATACAATACACATCTGTGAATCTCATTTGACTCTAGGTCTCCCATGTTGTACTCAGTTAATATTATTATTAATAACAACAACTATCATCATTAGGCTCTTAATCTATGTCAGGTATTGTATCAGTTAACCTTTGCTGCATAAAACTCACCCCAATGTCTTAAAGCGACAATTTTTAATTTATTTCAAAATTTGGGTTTGCAACAGAGGTTGGGCTCAGCTGAGCATTTCTGGTTTTGGCTGTTTTCCTGATATGTCTAAGGTTAACTTTCAGTTGGCTAAATGGTTATTCTTGGGGGTGGGGGGTGGTTGGCTGGCTGTCCTCTCAGATGTTCCAGGTAATGAGGCCACATTTTTGTTGTCCTATAGTAAGCTAGCCTGAGCTTATTTACATGGCAGCAGCAGCATTCCAAGAGAGCATGAGGGCCTTCTGAGGCCTAGGTGTAGAACACTAATGTTACATTCCACTGTCCAGGGCAAGTCACAGGACCAGCCCAGACTCAAGGGGTGAAGGGAGAAACTTCATCTCTTAATATAAAGAGTTATAAAGTCACATTACAATGAAGTATGGTTACAGAGAAAGGGATAGTTCAGGCCATTTTTATATAAAATCTACCACAAATTCTATTTTTAAAGATATTTTTAAATTTCTTTATTTTATGTGTGTTTGTGTGTGTGTGTGTATGTGTGTGTGTGTGTGTGAGAGAGAGAGAGAGAGAGAGAGAGAGAGAAAGAGAGAGAGAGAGAACAAGAGAGAGAGAGACAACAGGAGAGAGAACAAAAGAGAGAAAAAGAGATTGTGAGCAGGGAGAGGGGCAGAAGGATAGAGAGAGAATCCCAAGCAGGCTCCACACCCAGCATGTAGCCCAACACAGGGCTTGATCCCACAACCCTGGGATCATGACCTGAGCCGAAATCAAGAATCAGGCACTCAACTGACTGAGCTACCCAGGCACCCCACAAATGCTATTTAATTGCTGTACATTGATCATGCCATTTAATCTTTATCAAACTCTTGAGAAGCAAGTATTACTTCACCCAATTTAAAGATAACAAAGTTGAGGCTCAAAATGTTAAGTCACTTCTCAAGTACTCCTAGGTATGTGTATGTGTGTGTGTGTGTGTGTGTGTGTGTGTGTGTATATATAATTTTAATTCCAGTGTGCTTAACATACAGTGTTAAATTAGTTTCAGGTGTGCAATATAGTGATTCTACAGTTCCATATGTTACTCAGTGCTCACCAAGATAAGCATACTCTCAATCTCCTTCACCTATTTCACTCATTCCCAACCTCTTCCACTCTGGTAACAATCAGTTGTTCTCTATAAGACTGTTTTTGGATTGTCTCTTTTTTCCCCTTGTTTTATTCGTTAAACTCCACATATGTGAAATCATATGGTATTTTTCTTTCTCTGACTGGCTAATTTTGCTTAGCATTATACTCTCTAGCTCTATCCATGTCATTGCAAATGGCAAGGTTTCATTCTTTCTCATGACTAAGTAATATTCCATTATATATATTATACCACATTCCTCTATCAACTGACACTTGGGCTGCTTCCATAGTTTTGCTTTTATAAATAATGCTTCAATAAACACAGGAGTGCATATTTCCCTTTGAATTAGTTTTTAGTATTCTTTGGGTAAATACCCAGTAGTGTGATTACCAGATTGTAGGGTAGTTCTAGTTTTAATTTTTTGAGGAACCTCCATATTGTCTTCCATAGTGGCTCCACCAGTTTGCACTCCCATCAACAGTGCACCAGGGTTCCCTTTTCTCCATATCATCTACAAAACCTGTTGTTACTTGTGTTATTGATTTTAGTCATTCTGACAGGTGTGAGGTGGTATCTCATTGTGGTTTTGATTTGCATTTACCTAATGATGACTGATGTTCACCATCTTTTCATATGTCTATTGGCCATCTGTATGTCTTCTTTGGAAAAATATCTATTTATATCTCATTCCCATTTTTAATTTGATTATTTGCTTTTGATTTTTTTAAGTTTTATAAGTTCTTTATGTATTTTGGATACTAACCCTTTACTGGATATGTAATTTGCAAATATCTTCTCCCCATTCAGTACGTTGTCTTTTACTTTTGTTGACTGTTTCCTTCACTGTGCAGAAGCTTCTTATTTTGAGGTCACCCCAATTGTTTATTTTTGCTTTTGTTTCCCTTGCCTCAGACGACATTTTTATAAAGATGCTATTATGGTCGATGTCAGAGAAATTACTGCCTATGCCCTTTTCTTGAAGTTCTATGGTTTCAGATCTCACATTTAGGTCCTTAAAGCACTTTGAGTCCATTTTTTGTATGTTGTAAGAAAGTGGTCCATTTTCATTCTCTCACATGTAGCTGTTCAGATTTCCCAATACCATTTGTTGAAAAGACTGTCTTTTTCCCATTGCATATTCTTGCCTCCTTGGTCAAGAATTAATTAACCGTATCATTGTGTGTTACTTCTGGGTTTTCTATTATCTTCTGTTGATCTACGTGTCTATTTTTGTGTGAGTATGACACTGCTTTGATTACTACAGCTCTGTAATACTATTTACAGTCTGGAATTATAATACCTCTCATTTTGTTTTTCTTTTTCAAAATTGCTTTGGCTATTCGTGGTCTTTTGTGGTTCCATACAAATTTTAGTATTGTTTGTTCCAGTTCTATGAAAAATGCTGTTGGTATTTTGATAGAGATTGCACAACATCTGTAGGTTGCTTTGGGTAGCATAGACGTTTTAACAATATTTGTTCTTCCAATCCATAAACATGGAATGTGTTTCCATATCTTTGTGTTGTCTTCAAGTTCTTTCATCAATGTTTTCTAGTTTTCAGAGTACAGGTTTTTCACCTCCTTGGTTAACTTTGTTCCTAGATATTTTATTATTTTTGGTGCAGTTGTAAATGGGATAGTTTTTTAAATTTCTCTTTCTGATGCTTCATTATTAATGTATAGAAATGCACCAATTTCTATACATTGATTTTGTACCCTACAACTTTACTGAATTCATTATCAGTTCTAGTAGTTTTTTGGTGAAATCTTTTGAGTTTTCTATATATAGTATTATGTCATCTACAAATAGGAAAGTTTTACTTTTTCTTTACTAATTTGGATGCTTTTTATTTGTTTTTGTTGTCTAATTTCAGTGGCTAGGATGTCCAGTACTATGTTGAATAAAAGTAGTAAGAGTGGACATCCTTGTCTTATTCCTGACCTGAGGGGAAAAAACTCTCAATTTTCCCCTATCAAAGGTTGATGTTAGCTGTGTGTTTTCCCTATAAGGCCTTTATTATGTTGAGGTATATTCCCTCTAAATCTATTTTGTTGAGGGTTTTTATCATGAATTGATGTTGTACTATAACAAATGCTTTTTTCTGCATCTTTTGAAATGATCATATGGTTTTTATTCTTCTCTTATTGATGTGACATATCACAATGATTGATTTGTGAATATTGAACCACTCTTGTATCCCAGGGATAAATCCCACTTGATTGTGTGAATGATATTTTGTAATGTATTCTTCAGTTTGGTTTGCTAGGATTTTGTTGAGGATCTTTGATTCTATGTCCATCAGAGATATTGGCTGGTAGTTCTTTTTTTAGTGATGTCTTTATCTGGTCTTGGTATCAGGATAATTCTGGCCTCATATAATAAATAACTTTTCCTTCCTCTCCTATTTTTTGGAATGATTTGAGAAGAATATGTATTAAGTCTTGTTTAAATGTTTGATAGAATTTACCTATAGAGCTGTGTGATCCTGGACTTTTGTTTTTTGGGAGTTTTTTGATTATTGATTTAATTTCATTGCTGGTATGTTAGAATTTTGTTTCTTCCTGATTCAGTTTTGGGAGGTTATATTTCTAGGAATTTATCCATTTCTTTAGGTTGTCCAATTTGTTGACATATAATTTTTCATAATATTCTCTTACAATCATTTGAATTTACCTGGTGTTGGTTGTAATTTCTCCTCTTTCATTTGTGATTTTGTTTGATTTCTGCCTCTCCCTCCCTCCCTCTCTCTCTCTCTCCCTCTCCCTCTCCCTGTTTTTTGATGAGTTTGTCTAGAGGTTTATCCATTTTATTGATCTTTTCAAAGAATCAGCTCCTGATTTCATTGATCTGTTCCATTGTGGGTTTTTTTAGTTTCTATATAATTTATTTCTTCTCTAATCTTTATTCCTTGTGGTGGTTTTGGTTTTTGTTTGTTCTTCTTTTACTAGCTCCTTTAGGTATAAGATTAGGTTGTTTATTTGAGATTTTCCTTGCTTCTTGAGGTAGGCCTGTATTGCTATGAGCTTCTCTCTTAGAACAGCTTTTCCTGCATCCCTAAGATTTTGGACCATTGTGTTTTCATTTTCCTTTGTTTACATGTGATTTTTGATATCTTCTTTGATTTATTTGTAGATCCATTCATTGTTTAATAGCATGTTATTTAACCGCCATGCATTTGTGCTCTTTATATATATATATATATATATATATATATATATATATATATATATATATATTTGTGTGTGTGTGTGTGTGTGTGTGTGTGTGGTTGATTTCTAGTTTCATAGCATTGTGGTCAGAAGAGATGCACGGTATGACTTTGATCTTGTTGAATTTGTTAAGACTTGTTTTGTGCACTAACATGTGATCTATTCTGGAGAATGTTCCATATGCACTTGAAAAGGATGTGTCTCATGCTGTTTTAAAATAGAATGTTCTGTATATATCTGTTAGAAACATCTAGTCCAGTGTGTCAATCAAAGCCACTGTTTCCTTGTTGATTTTCTGTTTCTATGATCTATACATTCATTTAAGTGGGATGTTAAAGTCCCATACTATCATTGTATTACTATAGATTAATTCTCTTATGGTTGTTATTAACTATTTTGTATATTTGGGTGTTATCATGTTGGGTGCATAAATATTTACTATTGTTATATCTTCCTGTTGGGTTGTCTTGTTTATTATTATATAGTGTCCTTCTTTGTCTCTCATTTGTCTTTATTTTAAATTCTATTTTGTCTGATATTAGTATTGCTATCCTGGCTTTCTTAACACATCCATTTTCATGACAAATATTTCTCTATCCCCTCACTTTCAATCTGCATGTGTTTTTAGGTCTGAAATTAGTCTCTTATAGGCAGCCTAGAGATGGGTCTTGCTGTTTTATCCATTCTGTCACCCTATGTCTTTTGACTAAGGAATTTAGTCCATTTTACATTCAAAGTAATTATTGATATGTATATATTTATTGCCATCTTGTTACTTGTTTTGTGGTTGTTTTTGTAGCTCTTCTCTTATCCTTTCTTCTCTTGCTCTCTTCTCTTATGCTTGACTGGCTTTCTTTATTGATATACTTGGATTCCTTTCAATTTACTTTTTGCTTATCTGTTACTGGTTTTTGATTTGTGGTTACCATTTAATTTGTATATAGCATCTTCTGCATATAGCTGTCTATATAAAGTTGATATTTCTTTAAGCTCAACCCATTCTGTACTTTCCCCCCAACCCAACATTTTAGGTATATGGTGTCATACTTTATATCCTTTTATTTTGTGAGTCTCTTGACTGATTTTTACAGATATGCTTATTTTTACTGCTTTTGTGCATCCTCCTTTTCTAACTCTTACTTATAGTCTATCCTTTCCACTTAATGAGTCCCCTTTAACATTTCTTTTAGAGCTATTTTAGTGGTCATGAACTAGTTTAGCTTTTGTCTGGGAAACTCTTTATCTCCTCCTCTATTCTGAATGATAGCTTTTCTGGATAGAATATTCTTGGCTGCACATTTTTGCCTTGCAGCACTTTTAATATATCATACCATTCCCTTCTGGCCTGCAAAGTTTCTGCTGAAAAAACGGGTGATAGCCTTATTGGGTTTCCCTTTGTATTTTTCTTGCTGCTTTTAAAATTCTCTCTTTGTCACTATTTATTGCCATTTAAATTACTAGGTGTGGACCTCCTTGGGTTGATTTTCTTGGGAGAATCTCTGTGCCTCCTGTATCTTGATATCTGTTTCCTTCTCCAGGTCAGGGAAGTTTTCAGCAATTATTTCTTCAAATAAATTTTCTGCTCCCTTTTCTCTCTCTTTTTCTTCTGGGATCCCTATAATGTAAATATTATTATACTCCATGGTGTTGCTGAGTTCCCTAAGTCTAGTCTCATTTTGCATAATTTTTTTTCTCCCTCCTGCTCAGCTTGATTACTTTCCATGATTCTGTCCTCTAGGTCCCTAAGTCGTTCCTCTGTTTCCTCTAGCCTGCTATTTATTCCATCTAGTGTATTTTTAATTTCACTTATTGTGTTCTTCATCTCTGATTGTTTGTTTTTATCTCTTTGTTAAGTGTCTTACTGATGTCATCATTCTTTTCTCAAGTCTGGTGAGTATCTTTATGATCATTACTTTAACTTCTCTATCAGCCATATTACTTATATCCGTTTCACTTAGGTTTCTTCCTCTGGTTTTGTCCTATTCATTTGGGACATATTCTTCTGTCTTCTCATTTTGTCTCTTTGTGTCTATTTCTGTGTGTCAGGAAAGTCAGCTACATCTTCTTCTCTTGATAGTAGGCCTTATGAAGAAGAGGTTCTGTAGTGTCCTGCAGTGCAGTGTCCTCTATTTACCAGAGACTGGCATTTCACGGATGTCTCCTATGTGTGTTGCATGCACCCTGCTGTTGTGTTCCTGCCACTTTTTCCTTCAGTAGAGTCATCTGTACTGACTTTAGTTTCCAGCTGTGGGTAGTGTTTGGTTCCCAGCTGGGGTGGGGCATCCAGTTTTAACAAGGTACACAGGGGTCTGCTTGTGAAATGAGACCATGCATCACTTCTTGGACTGGGGCTGGCCTAGGCAGATCCGAAAAGCACTTGTGGAATGGTGGCAATTTTTTTTTGACGGGCAGGCAATTTTAACAAGGTGCACATAGGGCTCCTTCAGGGCCTACCACCACCACTGAGGGGAGTGAGGCCCTGCAAAATGCATGTGTTGGGAGATGCAGTGTTGGCAAGGTCTGTGCTGATCTTCTCTAGGAGTGGACCAGTAGTGTTGGTACTGAGGCAAAGATACTGAGTAGAAAGGGTAGATCCACCAAGCGCATGGGGGTGGAGCTTGGTGTAAGTAAGTTAGGTAGTGAATGTTCTACACTTGTTCCTGCAGGTGGTTATATGTTTGTGCTGGGGCAAGGCAGAAGAGTGGAATGTCATCTTCCAGCTCCTTTGTTCCTGGGGCAGTCTCCCCATGAACCTGCCCCTCCAGAACATGCTCTGAGATGAGTAAATAAGTTTCCCCCCAATATGTCCCAGGCATTTTTCAAATTGCTGCTTTTATGCTGTATCTCTGTGGGATGTTTGTCATGCTGTCTCTTAAAGGGCAGAGGCTCAGCTTCTTATCCTCTAGGCTCTCCCAGAACTGAGCCCACTGATTTTTAAAAATCCAGGCTTTAAGCCTCACTGGTTATAAGAACTCAAGAAATTCAGCCCCTCTAGGTTTGAAAGCTAAATATTATGGGAATTCCTCTTCTCCATGTAGGCTCCCCAGTTTGAGGGTCTGTTTCTCCTCTCTCTCTGATCCTGTGGCTCCCTCCCTTCCGCAGACCACTGTGGTCCATCTACCTCCCCACTGTAGTCCATTTAGCTCCCCAAGTCATCCCCACCCTTCCTACCCTCTTGATGTGGCCCCTTCTCTTTTTGTTGTTTAAATGTTTATTTATTTACTTACTTTTTAAAATTTAAATCCAAGTTAGTTAACATATAGTGTAATGTTTTCAGGAATAGAATTTAGTGATTCAACACTTATATATAACACCCAGTGCTCATCCAAACAAGTGTCCTCCTTAATGCCCCTTGCCCATTTAGCCCATCCCCCACTGAATACCCCTCCAGCAACCCTCAGTTTGTTCTCTGTATTTAAGAATATGTTATGGCTTGTCTCCCTCCCTGTTTTTATCTTATTATTGCTTCTCTTCCCCTATACTCATGTTTTATATCTTAAATTCCACACGAGTGAAGTCATATGATATTTGCCTTTCTCTGACTTATTTCACTTAGCATAATACACCCTAGTTCCATCCACATTGCTGCAAATGGCAAAATTTCATTCTTTTTGATCACCGAGTAATACTCCATTATATATATATACCACTTCTTTATCCATTCATTAGTCAATGCACATTTGTGCTCTTACCATACTTTGGCTATTGTTGATAGTGCTACTGTAAACATTGGGGAGCATGTGCCCTTCGAAATAGTAGTCCTGTATCCTTTGGATAAATACCTAGTAGTGTATTTGCTGGGTCATAGGGTAGTTCTATTTTAATTTTTTGAGGAACCTCCATACTGTTTTCCAGAGTGGCTACACCAGTATGCATTCTCACAAACAGTGCAAGGGGGCTCCTCTTTCTCCACATCCTCACCAATATCTATTGTTTTCTGAGTTGTTAATGATAGCTATTCTGATAGGTGTGAGGTGGTATCTCATTGTGGTTTTGATTTGTATTTCCCTGATGATGAGTGATGTTGAGCATATTTTCATGTGTCTGTTAGCCATCTGGATGTCTTTGGAAAAGTGTGTATTCATGTCTTTTGCCTATGTCTTCACTGGATTATTTATTTTTTGGGTGTTGAATTTGATAAGTTCTTTATAGATTTTGGATACTAACCCTTTATCAGGTATGTCCTTTGCAAATATCTTCTCCCATTCTGTCAGTTGACTTTTAGTTTTGCTATGCAGAAGCTTTTTATCTTGATGAGGTTCCAGTATTTCACTTTTGCTTTTGTTTCCCTTGCCTCCTGAGATGTGTCTAGTAAGAAGGTGCTGTGGCCTAGGTTAAAGAGGTTGTTCCCTGTTTTCTTATCTAGGATTTTATGACTTTCTGTCTTTCATTCATTTTGAGTTTATTTTGTGTATGGTGTGAGAAAGTGCTCCAGGTTCATTCTTCTGCATGTTGCTTTCCAGTTTTCCCAGAACCATTTACTGAAAGACTGTCTTTTTCCCATTGGATATTCTTTCCTGCTTTGTCAAAGATTAGTTGGCCATACGTTTGTGGGTTCATTTCTGGGTTCTCTATTCTGTTCCATTGGTCTGAGTGTCTGTTTTGTGCCAGTGCCATACTGTCTTGATGATTACAGCTTTGTAATACATCTTGAAATCTGTAATTGTGATGCCTCCAACTTTGGTTTTCTTTTTCAGGATTTATTTAGCTATTCAGGGCCTTTTCTGGTTCCATACAAATTTTAAGATTGTTTGTTCCAGCTCTGTGAAGAATGCTAGTGTTATTTTGATAGGGATTGCAATGAGTATGTAGATTTCTTTAGGTAGTACCAACATTTTAACAACGTTTGTTCTTACAATCCATGAGCATGGAATGTTTTCCCATTGTTTTTGGCTCTTTTTCAATTTCTTTCATAAGTTTTCTATGGTTTTCAGTGTATAGATTTTTCACATCTTTGGTTATGCTTATTCTTAGGTATTCTACGGGTTTTGGTACAATTTTGGTAAATAGGATGGATTCCTTGATTTATCTTTCTGCTGCTTCATTGTTGGTGTATAGAAATGGAAAACCAATTTCTGTACATTGATTTTATATCCTGTGACTTTGCTGAATTCATGTATCAGTTCTAGTGTTTTTTGGTGGAGTATTTGTCTTTTGGGTTTTCCACATAGAATACCATGTCATCTGTGAAGAGTGAAAGTTTGACTTCCTCTTTGCCAATTTGGATGTCTTTTATTTCTTTGTGTTGTCTGACTGTTGAAGCTAAGACTTACAACACTACGTTGAATAACAGTGGTGGGAGTGGACATCCCTGTCGTGTTCCTGACCTGAGGGGGAAAGCTCCCAGGTTTTCCCCACTGAGGATGATGTTAGCAGTGGGTCTTTTGTATATGGTTTTTTTGATCTTGAGGTATGATCCTTCTATCCCTACTTTCTTGAAGCAAGCCTAGGGTCTACAATTCTCAGGGAAAAGGGGTTTAAATTTATTTTGTTTTTGTATCCAGAGCTCAGGCCAATTTGTCATGCAAACACATTTCTTTGTAATTTTCTTTTGCTGGTAGATTCTTTTTTCTATTTCACCCTTTCTTTGACTATGTACCCTATAATGTATTATTGAGGAATCTCAGTTCAGACCCCAAAACTTGCCCTTCAGATCGTCAGAGATAGTTTCCCACCCTAGTTTCTGGCTATCATTATATTTTTGTCCTCTGGGGGCATTTAAAACTTTTTTGTGGCTCAATTATGCATTTAAAACAATGTTATTCCAGCATATGAAGACATTTTATATTTAAGGGCTTTATTTTTTCCCAAAAATAGCTACTCTGTGTATTGCCATAAATAGAAGCCATGGTATATCTTTAAGACAAGGGACGACAAGAGAACTGGTGACATAGACAGGAAGATGTTGAAGCTGAGAAATTGGATGAGGTCCAGAAGACAGGTTGTTTGGGAAAGAATAAAATGATAATGCTGAGAAAACATCAGACAAACCAAATTTAGAGACCTCCTATAAAATAACTAGCCTACGTTATTTTAAGATGTTTAGGTCAAGAAACAAAATGTAAGGCTGAAAAACTATACCAGATTAAAGGAAATTAGAGACATGATGGCTAAATGAAAGGCATGATCCTGGATGGGATCCTATACTGAAAAAAATAGCTATAAAGGACATTTTTGGAACAATTGATAACATTTGGATATGGACTGTAGATTAGATAATATTATCATATCAATACTGAATACCTTGATGTTGATAGCTATAGTGTGGTTATACAAGAGAAGGTACTTGTTCTTAGAAGATATACACTGAAATTTTTAGAGGTAAAGGGGTACAAGGCTATTAAATGGTTCAAAGAATAGTGTGCACACACATACATATGTATACACATAGATAGATAGATAGATAGATAGATAGATATAGGTATAGATATAGATATATAGATAGAGAGGGGGGAGGGAGGTTGAGAGACAGAAGGAAGCAAAGAGAGAGCATGATAAAGCAAATAGATCAAACTATAAACAATTGGTGAATCTGGACAAAGGGTATATGGAAATTCCTTGTACTATTCTTGCAACTTTCCTCTAAGCTTGATATGATAGCAAAATAAAAAGTTTTTGTTGTTGTTGTTGTTGTTGTTGTTGTTTTTAATGAAGAAGTGTTGAGGAAGCACTTTGGGGAATGCCTACATTTAGGAAAAGAGAGAGGGAAAACAAAAAGGTACAGGGGGCAAGGAGGAATAAGTTATTGATTTGGAAGGATAGCTAAGTAAGAATAGTACACCAAAGTCAAGGGGATGTTTCATTTCATTAAGGACAACGTCTACTCCCTGTGTACCCACACTCAGGTTTATAGATACATTAGAAAATATTTCAGAACAAAGGGAGTCTTCATGTCTCTGCAAACAAATGATGCAGTTACTTTGTGAATTACCTAAACTAAGTGGTGTTATGATTCATTGATTCACTTGGCAAATATAACATCCTCACTTTTTAAAATAACTTTTGCTTTTGCCATATTAAATTAATATCTTTGGAAAAGCTATAGTCTGAAGAATAAGATCTGACATTTCTCCTTTAGAAAGCTTTGAATAGAGCTATACTTTTCAGCCAGAATAGTTTATGATTATTGTGGAAATTTTATAATTACATTCTCTTAATGAGAATGATCCTTTCCCTTATAAGATTTGGGGTTTTCAAAGTTAAGGCATAGTTTCTATATCAAACTTTAGGTTGAGTTATACTAAAATTATAAAATATATAATTTAATTTGATGATATCATGCACCAGCTCTTTTATATTACTTTGTAGCTATTACTTTAGTATTCTTGCTGAAAAGGCAATGATTTTGCTGAACAATTGTGGGAGAAATGATCATACCTTCTTTCTTTAGCACTATAATTAAGATGTTTAAATAACCAGCACTCCTGCTGCTTTAGTGATGGTAGAAAAAGTTGGGGGAGGGAAGACTTGATAGAATTCTGCCTTTGAAGGAAAAATGCCCACTTAGATATTTTAAAAATAATTCTCACAAATAACTTTATTTAAGAATCTAAACATATAATTAACCACCATGGTTATGTAAGTGCTATACTCAAGTATACATCTGTAAAATGATCATACATTTTTAAAGTTAGTTAACTGTTTAGCTTAGGTGTTGACAATATTTTTCTGTAAAAAGTCAATAATAAATATTTTTGGGTTTGCAGGCCATGAAATCTTTGTTGCAACTAGTCAGCTCTGCCATTATAGTGTGAAAGCAGCCATAGAAATTATGTGAATGAGTGGGAGTGACCATATTCGAATCAACTGTATTTACAAAGATAGGCAGTTGGCCAAATTTGGCCCTTGAGCCATAGTTTGCCATTACCTGCTTTAACTTATAGCTATTTCATGTTGGAGCTTGTCAGTCTTATCTTAACGGAAATTCAATACATGAAGGCTATAATTTACAAACTTCAGTTTGGAGAAGAATTCACTGATTATTCATGTTCTCCCGGTATTGTGTGCCAAGGGCAAAAATCAGGAGAAGCAGTCAAAACTCAAGAATTGAAAAACAACCTATTGGTGATAATTAAGAAAAACAATACAAAATAAAGTCTGAAACAAAAGAAAACCAAAGATCTAGTTTCTGTTAAAAAAGAAAAAAAAGATTGTCTCATTTTGCTACATCTTCTAACTGCCTCCAGCTTTCATGCCTTTCCTTTACCTACCATTAAAAGTGTAAGATTTAAGGTCAGTAGTTGGGCTCCAAATTATTTTTGAATTGAGAAAGTTTATTATTGAATCAATCAATCAATCAATCAATTTATATTTTTGATAGTACATCTTCCAAGTCAAATGTTCCTTTCAAAAGAATTTGACATTCAGCATTATTAGCTCTCTTTGAATAATGGTGCTTTGATTCAAATTAACATAATCTTCTTCATTTGGATGGTATCTTTAATAGCATGACGATCAGGTCCAGTTTGTTTTGTAAAGGAGGACCACTGTTTTAACATCATCTTCACATTATAATATTACTGAGAAGCAGTCTTTGATGCGTATTAGGCATATTTTAATTATCCCAACAGTAGTTTGCAGTTCAAGTTAATTAAAAAGTACATTCTTCCAGAGTTTAATCTAAAATATTAGCCTGAAAGTATTTTTATCCATAAAGAATTTATTGACATACTGTTAAGACCACTTTCCAATCAAAGTGGGTTTATGTCCTTTTATCATTTATCAAGTACTTTTCATGTACATTATCTCAATTGATCCAAATAACAACTTTGTAAGATGTACCATCTTAAAAGAGTTTTATTTTTTTTAACAAGTGTTGGATAAAATACATTTCTACATACGTCATGTTTAGGAAACTAAACTGTAAGCTCTGTTTAGGCAGGGAAAATGTCTTATTCATCATTGTAGCCTTAGCACCTAGTACAACTACTGGTATGTAATAGGCACTCTGTAAATATTTGTTGCATTAATAAATAAGTGAATGAGAAAGGAGGATACTTATTAACGTTTCTACTATAGAGATGAGACAAAATAAATTTTTTTCAGAGATGTTCAATAATTTGCTTAGGGGAGAATGGCTGGTAAGTGGAAATAGAGCTGGAATATAGGTGAAATAAAATAATGAATATAAATTGTTTAGCACAATGCCTGAGGCACCTAGTGGTTCTCAGTAAGGGTACCCTTTTTATATTCTATGCACATATTTATTTACTTTACTTTTTTTTCCACTATATTGCACTATAGTAATGGCAGATGTGATAATCATAGAAAGTAGTTCAGTATTTCAAATAAGTCTTGTCTATTAAATAGCATCTACTAAAGAGTAAATAAGTTCTCTTTTATTCATTTTCACACATTATCAATGAGTTGATTTAAAACCCAAAGAAATTAAATTGAATTTCATGCAAGAGCATGAAAACCCAACCACCAGCTATTCATCATATCCCGATTTCCTTGTGTCAAAGAGGAAAAGTTCCATTTAGCCCCCTGAATCTATATAGGCTGTTGTTCCATTTTGCAAATCCTAAGCCATTTACTGTGTAAATTACCATGAATTGCAAACAAAAGCCCAAAAATAGATCTGTGCAGATTTATACCAGTCAGGCAGCTCTGTAAATAGTCAGCCTTGCCTAAATCCTATTTTAAATACCTTCATTATTAATGATGTCATGTCATCCTTAGAGCTGATTACCATGCAGAGTCCCCCCAAATAAGATTTCCAACATTTCAAACCAGGCACTGCAGATTTTAAAGAAATTATTTAGCCATATTGCTGCTAAACCAAACCACCTATTGATACAAACAAACATTTTAGTTTCATATGGCTATTATTTGGAGGGTGTTACATTTTAGTAAGGGCAGAGAGAAGTTTTTCAATTAAGGCTCATATTTTTTAAATGCAGATGAATTGTTTGTTCTTCTTTCAACTTTCTCAAAGACTTTGTAAGGAAATCTTTAGAGAGAGTGTTTAAGTTATTACCAGATGACTATTTTACTGAAAGACTATTTACTGAAAGACTATTTACTGAAAGAGTGAAAGATTCTAGGTCCACAGAATGAATTTTCTAACATCCTCCTTCTTTCAAAGGCTTTTCTTGAGAACCTTATCTTTGCCACAAACATTGAAACTGTACTTTGAAAAGGCAAATCTAACTTGCCTGCCATTAAGCAACAAATTGATGTTTTAGAGAATAGTTCAAGAATGATGCTTAAGATGAGAATAGCCAGAAGATAAAGTCAACATCAAGTCAAAGGGATTTGCCGAAGATCACTCTGCCAGATTTGACTCAGGTTCTTTTACCTCCAGTGCCTGTGTTCTTTCCACTACAGCAGTCTGGGAAAAATTCAAAAATTTCCCCTTCAATAATCCAAGAAGAAAATCATTAATGATTAGGAACTAATGGAAACTATAAAAATAATCCAAAAATGTGTACATGTATGTCTCCAAAGAATAGACAGATCTAAAGTTCAGTAAGCCTCCTTGAATAAAGTATATACAGTAAAACCTTGGATTGTGAGCATGATTTGTTCCAGAAACATGCTTATAATCCAAAGCACTTGAGTATCAAAGTGAATTTCCCCACAAGAAATAATGGAAACTCAGATGATTCCTTCCACAACACCCCAAAATATTCATATAAAAATGATTACACTGTAATATAATGCAAAATAATAAAGAAAATACAAATATAAAGAAAAATAAATTACCCTGCACTTACCTTTGAAAACCTTCATGGCTGCTGTGAGGGAGACAAAAGAGAAGGGTTATTGTATAGGAGAGTTTTCACTATCACTAACGGAATCCCTGCTATCTGTTGGCTAATAGAATCTTTTTCTGCATGGGGGCCATTGCATACACTTGCACTGATATTGCCTACAGTACAGTATTAATAAACTCTTGTCATATACTGTATTTAATGTAACTGGCAATAAGGCAGCAGAGGAAAGGGTCTATATCTGCAGGCAGCCTGACCTAGAGTGAAGCAAAGCATTCCTAAGCTTACCCTTGTATGGAAAAGCAAAGACTGTCCATAGGTGCTTTGAAGTGACAAACATTACACTAGTGCCCACTGTGGGCACCTTCTGACATTCTGAAAAATCACTGATTTATGTCAAACACTGCAACCTGAGACCAAGCATCTGAGCATGGGACCCAATCACTCACAATCCCACAGCAAGAGAGAGAGAGAGAAGAACCATTGGCTCAGTTGTGATCATGTGATATTCTGCATCACATACTATTTGTATTGCAAGACTTCACTCGTTTATCAAGTTAAAATGTATTAGAAATGTTTTCTCGTCTTGAGAACACTCACTGAACAAGTTACTCACAATCCAAGGTTTTACTGTATTATAACTAACAGCATGGGCAATATGTGCAACTAAAAGGTAAGGAGGTATTAAGCTACAGAAACCTTTTTTTGGATGATTTACAAAAAAAATATTTATAACACCTTGCTCTGGGTCTCCTAAGTACCATAAACAAAACACAAAGCTGACTCCAAACTAATGAAGTTTTCAGAATGTTCTAAATGAATTACAGTACATAATAAAAGAACACCTAAAACTGATTATCAAACTCCAGTAATCGTAAAGTCCCATTACAGGGAGCCCTGTACTGCCTACCTGTTTTAGACCTCAGCCTTCAAGCTCAGTTTCCAAGCTGCTCCCATATTCTCTTTAGAGTCTCCGTGACAAATTAGTCACCACCTTCCTTATGAAGTTTGGAGGGACATAAACATTCAGTCCATAATATAATTAGACTGATTTTAGATAGTTATATGATGATTGATATGTTAGATAGATAGATAGACAGATACATAAATACCTAAATTAACTAGTAAAAAAGCAATACAAGGAGATAAACTAAAACTAAACTAAACCAGAAAAACTTTAGATGGATAGAAATGGAATTATAAAAAATGTTCAAGTAACCCACAAAAAAGTAGCAAAAAGAAAACAGAGAACTGTATAACAGAGAGAACAAAGAAAAACACAAACAAAACTCCAAAGTAAAATGGCACGCTTAAGCCCTAACATGGCAATAATTACATTAATTGTAAATGATCTAAATATACCAATTAAAAAACACAGATTGGCAGGAGGCTTTAAAAAATGACCCAACTATATGCCATCTACAAGAAACTCACTTCAAATAAAAGGAAAAAGTAGGTCAAAAATAAAATGATGGAAAAATATACCATATAAATAATAATCAAAAGAAAGCACAAGTGGCCATTAATATCAGTTAAAGTAAACTTTAGAACAAAGAAAATTACCAGGGACAGAAAGATACATTACATAATGATAATAGGTCAATCCACCAAGAAAACGTAGTAATCTTAAATATGTATGCAAACAACGGAACTTCAAAATATGTGAGGCAAAAACTGACATAATTGAAAGGAGAAGTAAATAAATCCGCAAATGCAGTTGGAAACTTCAGTACTCTCTCTCAAAAACTGATAGAACAACTAGTGAGAAAAAATCAAGGTTATAGAACTTAACAACACCATTAACCAACAGAATCTCACTAGCATTTATAAGACACTCCATCTAATAACAGCTGAATGTGTATTCTTTACAAGAGCCCATGGAACATATACCAAGATATAATATATTCTCATCTGTAAAACAAACCTCCAAACATTTAAAGGAATTAAACCATACAGAGTGTCTCTTTTGACCACAATAGAATCAAACTAGAAATCAGAAAGGACAGGAAAATCTCTAAATATTTGGAAATTATACAGCACACTTCTAAATAATCCATGCCTCCAAAAAGAGAATCTCAAGGCAAATTTTAAAAATATTTTGAGGTAAATGAAAATAAAAATATGACATATGAAAATTTGTGAGATGCAGCTACAGTAGTGGTGGCAGGGAAACTTATAGCAATAAATGTTTACATTATAAAAGAGGAAAAGTCTCAAATCAATAGTCTAAGCCACTAATTCAAGAAACTAGAAAAATAAGAGCAAAATAAACCCAAAGCAAGGAGAAGGAAAGAGATGATAAAGATAAGAGCAGAAATCAATGAAAGTGAAAACATAAAAATAAAAAAGAAAAACAATGAAGCAAAAAACTAATTGTTTAAAAAGAACAATAAAATTGACAAGCCTTTAGCAAGACTGACCAAAAAAGAAGCTACAAATTAATGACATCAGAAATGTACATCAAAAGGATAGTAAAGGACTACTGTGAAAACACTACTCATATAAGTTTCACAATTTAGACAAAATGGACCAATTTTTTTTAACAATTCATACTGTCACAATTTACCCCATATGAAACAGGTCATTTGACATATTAAAGCTATTAAGGAAATTGAATTCATAATTTAAAATTCCTCAAAGCGAAATCTGTAGAGGACAATTCTAAATTCATTTTATGAAGCCAGTAATAACCTGATCCCCAAAAAAATAGTACCCCCTCAAACCATTACAAACTAATATCCCTCATGAACAGAGATGCAAATATTCTTAGCAAAATATTTAAAAATAGTATTTATTAATACATTAAAATAATTATATGCCTTGACAAATTGTTTATTCCAGGGATGCAAGGCTAATTCAGTAGTCAAAAATCAGTCAATGGAATCAACCATACTAACAGGCTAAAGAAGAAAAAATATCATACCAACTGCAGAAAAAAACACTTGACAAAATTCAACCCCATTCAGGATAAAAACTCTCAGGAAACTAATTATAGAGGAGAACTTTCTCTACTCGATAAAGAGTATCTATAACAAAGTAAAAACAATATACATTTAAAATGATACTTAATTTTGAAAGACTGAATAATTTGCTCTAAGATGAGGAACAGTCAAGGATGTCTGTTCTTACCACTGCTATTCAACATGGTACTAGAAGTTCTAGCCCACACAATAAGGCAAGAAAGGGAAATAAATATACATATCTGAAAGAAAGAAATAAAACTAATTATTTTTAGATGACTGATAGTCTACATAGTAAATTGTAGAGAATTACAAGAAATATCCTAACCACAGAATATAAGATTAATGTATGTTAATTATCTGTCAACTTGCAGTGAACTATAAAAGACAAAATAAAATATACAACACTATTTATAATTTCTCTAAAGAAAAAGAAATACATGAGTGTAAATCTAACAAAATATGTACAGGACTTGTATGTTCAACTACAAAGTGCTGATGAAAGAAATCAAAGATCCAAATAAAGAGGCAAACATACCATGTTCATGATTTGGCGGATCAAAATAGAAAAAAAATAAGTCAATTCTTCTCAGGTTGATATACAGGTGGAACACCAATTACTATCAAAATACCAGCATAATATTATTTGTAGGTATAGACAACACTATTATAAAATTCAAGTGGAAAGACTGATGGACTAGACTAATTTAAAAAATTTTTTTTGAAGAATAAGGTGAGGAATCAATCTATCCTATTTTAGGAATTATTACCTGATTACAGTGATTAAGACTGTGTTGATATTGGTGAAAGGATAGACACATAAATCACATAGATCAATGGGACAGGATTTAAAAACCAGAATAGTCCCACACAACTATAGCCAATTGAATTTTTGAAAAACTGTGATGGCATTCAATGAAGGAAAGATAGTCTTGTCACAAATAGTGCTGAAATAATTGCATATTTATAAGCAAAAATGTGAACCTCTACCTAAATCTCATACCTTATACAAAAATTAATTCAAATTAGCTCATTGACTCCAATATAAAATTTAAAACTGTAAAACTTTTAGAATATAACACAGGAGAAAATCTTTGAAATATAAGGCTTTGTGAAAAGCTCTCAGACATGACACTAAAAGCATAATTTATAAAAGAACCAAATCAAAATTGGACTTCCAAATTTAAAACTTTTGTTCTGTGAAAGACCCTGTTAAAGGAATGACAAGATGACCTGCAGATGGTAAAAAACATATTTTCAAACTTTATATCTGGTAAAGGACTTGTATGTAGAGTATATAAAGAACTCTCAAAGTCAACCATAAAAATCCACCAATCCAGTCAGAAAAAGGGCAAAAGACATGAAAAGACATTTCACCACAGAAGATGAAAGGATGGCAAATATGCACATAAAAATATTTCCAACATCACTAACCATGGAGGAAATGCAAATTAAGATTGTGATAAGCTATTACTATACAACTATTAGAATGAGAAAAATAAAAAACAGTGACACAGGGTTGGGGAGATGTTCCAGATGGCAAGATAAGAAGATCCTGAACTCATATCCTCCCATGGATACCAAATCTAAAGCTAAATATGAAATAATTTTGCTGGAAAAGAGCTCAAAGCTACCTGAACAACTCCCTCCACAACAGAGATAAAAGGACCACATTGAGGTGGGTAGGAGTGGCAAGATAATTTTACCAAAAACCCGACCCCAGCACAGTGCCACAAGGGGAAGGGATCTCAGGCCCAGAGCTTCTTCCTAGGGAGCAAGGTGTTTGTGTTCCACATCAGGTACCCTCACCCTTGGGATTTGCGTTGGAGAGATGAGGTCCCAAAAATGTTTGGAAACAAATGGGACTTATGTTCAGGGTACCTAGGGTACTGTGGGTAGTTGAGATACTACTTTTGAGGGGCTTGTGTGTGTAATCACTCATTCTAGGACCCAGTGCAAAGGCAGCAGTTTAAGAGGTGACTGGTTTATATGTGAAGGAGATTTGTTTGCCAATTTTAACTTGTCTGCTGGAAGAAGCAGGGACTAGTTGGGACTTTCTTTGTGTATGGAGACACTGGCGAATGCCATTTTTGCATTTTTCCTCTATCTTGCTAGTGCAGACAAGCATGTGGGGACACATCCTTGCTGAAGCTGCGTGCATGCCCCACCTCCAGCACTCTTTCCCTGTCTTAGTAAAGCCACAGGCATGTCCTTTATTCAGTGCTTTTCCTCTTCATCGCTAAAGCTGTGGATGTGCCCCACCCTTAATACTCTTCCTTAGCCCTGTTAAAGCAGCATGTTAGTGTGGTCCACACAGTCCTCTTTTTTGTCTCACTCTGGAGGCCAGAGAGGCTTCCATTTATGGACTCCATAGCACTGTAACAACTGGAAAGACAGTTAAGGGCAGGCTACCACACTCAGTTACACTGAACAAACATCAGACTGAATCACCCCTTTAGTCTTGTTGTAGAAAAGACCCATTTACTTGTCCAGAAACTTCAACCTCAGGAATACCCTTTAGGTTTGCCACACATCTGGAGGCTACAGAGGTACTCTCGGGGAGCATAGACAGGGGGATACCATCTTAGCAACTTCCTTTGCCCTTGCCACAATTTATTAGTACCTCCCAAAAAGGAGCTTATACACTCCTCTGAAGCCCCAGTTTTTGCAACTGTCACTCCGAGGAGATCTGGAGGTCAGTAGGGTCTACAATCATAAAATGTGGAGGGGGAGTTAAGATGGCAGTGTAGTAGGAGGATCCTAGGCTTGTCTCATTTCTCAAACATGGCTGGATAACTATCAAATAATTCTGAATACTCAAGAAATTGACCTGAGGACTGATACAACAAACTGCACATCTAAAAGGAGAGAAGAGGCCACTTCACGGAAGGCAGGAAATGTGGAGATTCAGTTTGAGGGAGAAATGGATCATGGGTGTTGCAGAGGGGAGGGAGCCCTGGTTGCAGAGGAAGGCAAAAGAGAGTAGAGCGCACAGGGATAAGCACAAGGAGAACACTTCCCCAAAGCTTAATTTTGTAAGCTTTTGGAACCAGTGGGGCTCAAAGACTGGAATTTCAGTGGTCCCTGGGCTTGGCTGGGATAAAGACCTAAGGATGATGTCCTACTCCTGGAGTGGAGGCAGGCAAACAATTTGAGGGCATATGGCACAATCTGATGATTGCCTAAGTGGCACAGGGAAGGACTGTTTGTTCTTTTTGGAGCACATCTGTGAGAGGTGGCATTGCCTCTCTAGGTACAATAGAATTGGTGGGTGCCATTTTCCTCCCTTACCCATCAGCAAAGATACAGAGACACCTGCTGAGAGTGGCCAACCAGGACCCTGGCTGTTTACCTTGCCTGCTCCAAATCCCACACTCCTGTGCTCTGGTGCAGCTACCCTTCTGGGTCAAACCTGCATCGCTTGCAGCATGGTGAGACCCTTTCCCAGAGGACCAGTGCAGATCCCTGCCACACCCGGTCCCTGAAGTTTGGAATTTTTAAAGTAAGCAGGCCCAGCTAGGGTAGAGCCCAAGGCACACTGTGTTACTTCAGGAAGTCAAGCAACCCAGAAAGAGTCAGTGTGACATCAATGATGTGAAAAATGCCTGTGACGCACAAGGGGAAATTATGCACTTTTCTGAAAGTGCTTCCCTGAGAACAGCAAGCATGGACTGCCCTCTCCAGGTTCAAAGGAGCAGGCTGGTGCCATTTCCCTCCCCCATCCCTCAGCATAAACTAACTTCAGTAAATAGCACAGCACCAACACTGGCTGCCTAGCTTGCTTACTTCAAGTCCCACCCCCTCGTGTTCTGCTGGTACTGCTTTTCTCAGGCAAATGTGCCTTAGGACCAGTGCAGTGGGCCCCTCCCTCAGAAGACCAGCACAAAATCCCTGATGCACCATGTCTACTGACTATAGAGTTCTGCAGAGCTTCAGTTCTAGTGGTAATAGAGCTCTTTTAACCAGCAGACCAGAGCACACCTGGTTAAAACTCACCACACTCTGGCCAAGATCCAAACACTACCCACTGCAGGCAAGGAGAAACTGCAGACAACTGACCTAAGGAATAGAGCAACTAAAAAAAAAAACCATAAGAGTGTGTGCTACACACACCAGAGACACTTCCAGAAACACCAGACCCTGGATATTGTATGACTTCTTTTTGATAAAGCCATTACTCTCAGTAGCAGGAAGCATAACAGGTTTCCCTAACACAGACAGGAAGAGACTTAGACAAAATGCCAAGATGGAAGAATTCATCCCAAAAGCAAGAACAAGAAAAGGTCATGGTCAGAGATCTAATCGAAAAAGATATAAGTAATATGCCTGATACAGAATTTAAAGCAACAATCACAAGGATACTAGCTGGGCTAAGAAAAGCATAGAAGACATAAGGGAGACCTTTACTTACCACAGAGATAAAAGAGCTAAAACCAATGAGGCTGAAATGAAAAAATGCAGTAACTGAGATTCAAACCCAATGGAACGTAATGACCACAAGGATAGAAAAAGCAGAAGAACAAATAAATGATATAGAGGATAGAATTATGAAAAATAATAAAGCTGAACAAAGGAAGGAAAGAAAAATCTTGGATCACCAAAGTAGACTTAGGGAACTCAGTGACTCCATCAAATGTAATAACATTCATGTCATAGAAATCCCAGAAAAAGAGAGAGAAGAGGGTACATAAGGTTTATTTAAGGAAATTATAGCTGAAAACCAACCTAATCTGGGAAAGGAAACAGACACCCAAATCCAGGGGGCACAGAAAAATTTCATCAAAATCAACAAAACCAGGCCAAGACCAAGACATATTATAGTTAAATTTGCAAAATCGAGTAATAAAGAAAAAAATCCTAAAAGCAATGAGAAAAAAAGAAGTCCCTAACTTACAAGGGAAGATCCAGAAAGGTAGCTGCAGATCTCTCCACAGAAACATGGCAAGCTAGAAGGGAGTGGCATGATATAATCAACATGCTGAATGGGAAACCTCTGCAGCCAAGAATACTCTACCCAGCAAGGCTATCATTCAGAAGAGAATGAGAATTAAAGCATTTCTCAGACAGAAGTTAAAGGAATGCATAACCATTAAACCAGCCCTACAAGAAATGATAAAAGGGGGCTCTTTGAAAAAGAAAGACCAAAACAACAAAGACTGAACAGGAACAGAGAAAATCTTCAGAAACAACAACAAAACAAGTAATAAAATGATACTGAATACATATCTATCAGTAATTACTAAATGCTCCAATCAAAAGACATAGGATATCAGAATGGACTTAAAAAAAAAAGACCCATCTATATACTGTCTCCAAGAGACTCATTTTAGACCTAAATACACCTGCAGATTGAAAGTGAGGGGATGGAGAAATACTTATCATGCAAATGGATGTCAAAAGGAAACACTGGATTTGAATTAATTTCCTGGTTAACCCATTCATTCTTTAGTAGGATATTCTTTAACCTCTATATTTATGGTCTAAGTCAGGTAGAGGAAGATAAATATATGATTTCACTCATATGTGGAATTTAAGAAACACAACAGATGAACATAGGGGAAGGCAAGGAAAAATAAGATAAAATCAGGGAGGCAAACCATAAGAGAGTCTTAAATACAGAGAACAAACTGGGGGTTGCTAGAGGGAAGGTGGATGGGGGGACGGGCTAAATGGGTGATAAGCATTGATGATGGCACTTGTTGGGATGAGCACTGGGTGTTATATGTAAGTAATGAATCACTGGGTTCTACTCCTGAAACCAATACTACACTGTATATTAACTAACTTGAATTTAAATTAACAAAAACTTTTTTTAAATACATGGAAATAAATGAAAATGAAAACACCATAGTCCAAAACCTTTGGGATGCAGCAAAAGGGTCCTAAGAGGGAAGTATATAGCAATACAGGCCTACCTTAAGAAGCAATAAAAATCTAAAATCAACAACCTAACCTTACACCTAAAGGAGCTAGAACAAGAACAACAAATGAAGGCTAAATCCAGCAGAAGGGAAATAATAAAGATTAGAGCATAAATAAATGACATAGAAAGTTAAAAACACACACACACAGTAAAACAGATCAATGAAACCAGGAGCTGGCCTTTGAAAAAATTAATAAAATTGATAAACCCCTAGTCAGATTTATTAAAAAGAAAAAAAGAAGGACCCAAATAAATAAAATCACAACCAACACTACAGAAATACAAACTATAAGAGAATAATATGAAAAATTATATACCAAAAAATTGGACAGTCTGGAAGAAATGTCTAAATTCCTGGAAACATTTAAGCTACCAAAACTGAAACAGGAAGAAACAGAAAACAATAACACACGGATAACCACCAAAGAAATTGAATCAGTAATAAAAAATCTCCCAACAAACTGAAGTCCAAGGCCAGATGGCTTCACAGGGGAATTCTTTCAAACATTTCAAGAAGAGTTAGTACCTATCATTCTCAAACTATTCTCAAAAAAGAAATGGAAGGAAAACTTCCAAATTCATTCTATGAGGCCAGTATTTCCCTGATTCCAAAACCATATAAAGACTGCACTAAAAATGACAACTACTGGCCAATATCCCTGATGAACATGGATGTGAAACATCTCAACATAATATTAGCAAGTCAAATACAAGAATATATTAAAATAATCATTCACCATGATCAAGTGGGATTTATTACTGGGTTGCAAAGTCGTTCAATATTTGCAATAGATACAGGAAAAGCATTTGACAAAGTATAACATCCATTCGTGATAAAAATGCTCAACAAAGTAGTGATAGAGGGAACATACCTCAACATCATAAAGCCCATATATGAAAAACCCACAGCTAATATCATCCTCAGTGCAGAAAAACAGAGAGCTTTTCTCTAAGTTCAGGAAAAAGACAGGGATGTCCACTCTCTCTTGTTACTTTGGAATAGTGCGGGAAGTCCTAGCCTCAGCAATCAGACAACAAAAGGAACTAAAAGGAATCCAAATTGACAAGGAAGAAGTCAAACTTTCACTATTTTCAGACGACATGATACTCAATATGGAAAACCCAAAAGACACAATCAAAACGTCTGAAACTGATACACAAATTCAGTAAAATCACGAGATACAAAATCGATGTGCAGAAATCTGTTGCATTTATATACAACAATAATGAAAAAGCATAAATAGAAATCAAGGAATCAATCTTATTTGCAATTGGACCATAAGATAGCTAGGAATAAGCATAACCAAAGAGGTAAAAGATCTGTACTCTGAAAACTATAAAACACTGATGAAAGAAATTGAAGATGACACAAAGAAATGAAAAAACATTCCATGTTCATGGATTAGAAGAACAAATATTGTTAAAATGTCTATACTACTCAAAGCAATCTACACTTTTAATGCAATCCCTATCAAAACACCAACAGTATTTTTCACAGAGCTAGAACAAGCAATCCTAAAATTTGTATAGAGCCACACAAGACCATGGATAACCAAAGCAGTATTGAAAAAGAAAGGCAAAGCTGGAGGCATCACAATTCTGGACTTCAAGTTATATTACAAAGCTGTAGTGATCAAGACAGTATGGTATTGGCACAAAATCAGACACATAGATCAATGGAACAGAATAGAAAACCCATAAATTAACTCACAACCATATGGTCACTTAATCTTCAACACAGCAGGAAAGAAAATCCAATGGAAAAAAGACAGTCTCTTCAACAATTGGTGTTGGAAAAACTGGACAGCAATATGTAAAAGAATGAAATTGGACCACTTTCTTACACCATACACAAAAATAAATTCAAAATGGATGAAAGAACTAAATGTGAGATGGAAACCATCAAAATTCTAGAGGAGAACTCAGGCAGTAACGTCTTTGACATCACCCATAGCAACTTCCTACTAGATATGTCTCCTGAGGCAAGGGCAACAAAAGGAAAAATAAATTATCATGTCTTAATCAACATAAAAAATTTCTGCACAGCAAAGGAAACAATCACCAAAACTAAAAGACAGCCTTTGGAATGAGAGAAGATATTTGCAAATGACATATCTGATAAAGAGTTAGTATCAAAAATATATAAAGAATTTATAAAACTTAACACTAAAAAAAATGCAGTTAATAAATGGGCAGAAGACATGAATAGACATTTTTCCAAAGAAAATATACAGATGGCTAACAGACACATGAAGAGATGCTCAGCATCATTCATCGTCATGCAAATACAAATCAAAACTACAATGAGATATCACCTCATGCCAGTCAGAATGGGTAAAATTAACAACACAGGAAAGAACAGGTAGGTGTTGGCAAGGATGTGGAAAAAGGGGAACCCTCTTACAATGTTGGTGGGAATGCAACCTTGTGCAGCCACTATGGAAAACTGTATGGAGATTCCTCACAACATTAAAAATAGAACTACCGTATGATCCAGCAATTGCATTACAAAGTATTTACTCAAATGGTTCAAAAATACTGATTCCAGGGGATACATGCACCCTGATGTTTACAGCAGGATTATCAACAACAGCCAAATTATGGAAAGAGCCCAAATATCCGTCACCTGATGAATGGATAAAGACGAAGTGGTGTATATGTACAATGGACTATTACTTAGCCATAAAAAAGAAAGAAATCTTGCCATTTGCAATGATGTGAATGAAACTAGAGAGTATTATTCTAAGTGAAATAAATCAGTCAGAGAAAGTCAAATACCATGTGCTTTCACTCATATGTGGAATTTAAAAAACAGATGAGTATACAGGAACAAAAGAGAGTCAGATCATGTGTCCATTAGCCATCTCTATCTTAATGATAGAGAACAAACTGAAGGTTGCTGGAGGGGGTTTGGGCAGGGGAATTGGTTAAATGGGTGATGGGTGTGAAGGAGTACACTTCTTGTGATGAGCAACAGGTGTTGTATATAAGAGGTGAATCACTAAGTTCTACATCTGAAATTAATATTACACTGTATGTTAACTAACTGGAATTTAAATAAAAATTTGAAAAAGAAACGAAAAATGTTGGGGAGGGGAGTTAAAATACAAAGGTTTTAGTGTGCATTTAAATTCAAATTGTTATAAAAAGTGGATATATATATATATATGCCATTATATGTAAACCTCATGGTAACCACAAAGTAAAAGCCTATAGTGGATACATAAAAGATAATGAGAAAAAAAATCTAAATATAACAATAAATTAAGTCATCAAACTACAAGGGAAGAAAACAAGAGAAGAAGAAAGAGACACTACAGAAATAGCCAGGAAACAATGAACAAATTGCATTAACTACATACCTATCAACAATTAATTTAAATATAAATGGACTAAATTCTCCATTAGAAAGACAGAGTGGCTGAATGGATTCTTAAAAGATAAGACTTATCTATATGTTGCTTACCAAGTCCCACTTCATATCTAAGTACAGAATGAACGTGAAGGGATGGAAAAAATGGAAATGAAAACCCTGGTATAGCTATACTCATACCAGACAAAATAGACTTTAATACTGCAATAAAAGACACAGAAGGGCATTACATAATGATAAAGGAGTCAATATAACAAAAGAATGTCACATTTGCCAACAGATGAGCAACAAAATGTACAAAGCAAATATTAGCAGACCTAAAGGGAGAAGTTAACAACACTTACAATAATTATAGGGGACTTTAAAACTCACTTGCATGAGTAGATAGAACATCTAGACAGAAGGGCGTCTGGGTGGCTCGGTTGGTTAAGTGTCCCAACTTCAGCTCAGGTCGTGATCTCATAGTGTGTGAGTTCGAGCCCGCATCGGGCTCTGTGTGGACAGCCCAGAGCCTGGAGCCTGCCTACTTCAGATTCTGTGTTTCCCTCTCTTTCGGCCCCTCCCCTGCTTGCACTCTCTCTCTCTTAAAAATAAATAAACATGAAAAAGATTTTTAAAAAGAGAACACCCATAAAGAAGATCTATAAAGAAATATTGGGCTTAACTGACACATTAGACTGGATGAACTTGATAGATATATACAGAACATTCCATTCAAAAGCAGCGGAATACACATTCTTCTCAAGTGCACATGAAATATTCTCCAGAACAGATCACATGTTAGGCTATAAAACAAGTCTCAAAAAGTGTAAGAATAATGAAATCATGTCAAGCATCTTTTCTGACCACAGTGGTATTAAACTGGAAATCAATTACAGGAAGGAGACTGAGGGGGCAACTGGCTGGCTCAGTTAATAGATCGTGCAACTCTTGATCTCTGAGTTGTAAATCTGAGCACCATGTTGGGGGTAAAGTTTACTTCAAAAAAAAGGAACCTGGAAAAATCACAAATATGTGAAGATTAAACAACATGCTACTTAACAACCAGTGGGTCAAAGGAGAAATCCAAAAATACCTTAGACAAATGGAAATGGAAATACAACAATTCAAAATCTACGGGATAGAGCAAAATTAATTCTTTTTTTTTAATGCTTATTCATTTTTGAGACACAGAGAGAGCAGGGAAGAGGCAGAAAGAGAAGAAGACACAGAATCTGAAGCAGGCTCCAGGCTCTGAGCTGTCTGCACAGAGGCAGACAAGGGGCTCAAACCCACAAACTTTGAGATCATGACCTGAGCCAAAGTCAGATGCTTAACTGACTGAGCCACCCAGGTGCCTTGAGCAAAAGCAATTCTAAAAGGGAAGTTCATAGTAAGAAATAAAGAATCTCAAATAAGCAATCTAAATTTATACCTAAAGGAACTATAGAAAAGAACAAATGAAACCCAAAGTTAGTTGAAGGAAGCAAAAAGTAAAGACCAGAAACAGGAATAAATAAAATAGAGACTAAGAGAAGCATAGAAAACATCAATGGAGTTTAAGAGCTGTTTTTCTGAAAGGATAAACAAAATTGACAAACCTCTAGCTAGAGTCATCAATACCAAAGAAATTTCAAAGATCAAAAGAGACTAGTACAAACAATTATGTGTCAACAAACTGGACAATCTAGAAGAAATGGATAAATTCCTGGAAACATACAGTCTTCTAAGACTGAATCTTAAAGAAATAGAAAATAGGAATAGACTAATTACTGGTAAGGATATTAAATCAGTAATCAAAAACCTTCAAGCAAACAAAAGTCTAGGACCAAATAGTTTCACTGGCGAATTCTATCTAACATTCAAAGAATATTTAATACCTATTTTTCTCAAAGTCTTCCAAAAAATAGAAGAAAGAAAGAAATGTTTCCAAACTCATTATAGGCTGGCCTTATATTGATACCAAAACCAGACAAGGACACCACAAAAAAGAATATTATAGGCCAATATCCCTAATAAACACGGTTGCAAAAATCATCAAAATATTAGCAAACCAAATTCAACAATACATTAAAATGATCATATACCATGATTTACTCCAGGGATTTATTCCAGGAATGAAAGGACAGTTCAACATCTGCAAATCAATTAATGTGATAGAACACATTAATAAAATCAAATATTTAAGTTATATGATCATCTCCCCAGATGCAGACAAAATATTTGACAAAATTCAACATTCGTTTGTGGTAAAAACACTCATACAAGTGGGTCTCTTCAATAAAAGATGTTCAGAACACTGGGCATGCAAAAGAATTGAACTAGACCACTATCTTATACCATACACAAAAGTCAACTCAAAATGTATTAGATTTGAATGCAAAACCTGAAACCATAAAACTCCCAGAAGAAAACATTGGTGGTAAGCTCCTTGACATCAGTCTTGGCATTGAATTTTTGGATCTGACTCAAAAAAAAAAAAAAAAAAAAAAGACAACAAAAGCAAAAACTATGAGGCTAATGTACTATGAAACTATGAAGCTAATGCACAGTTAAAGAAACCATCAACAAAATGATAAGACAACCTACTGAATGGGAGAAAATATTTGCAAATCATATATCTGATAAAAAGTTCATTTCCAAAATATATAAAGAACTCAAACAGCTCAATAGTATAACAAACAACCAAGCTGATAACAAAATGCACAGAGGATCTAAATGGACATTTTTTCCAAAGAATACCTACAGACGGCCAACATGAAAAGATGTTCAACATCACTAATTATCAGGGAAATGTAAACCAAAACCTCACATTAGTCAGAATGGCTAGTATTAGAAAGACAATAAATAGCAGGCGTTAGTGAGGGTTTGGAGAAAAGAGATCCCTCTTACACTATTGGTGGAAATGTTAATAGGTTCAGCCACTATGGAAAACAGTATGGAGGTTCCTGAAAAAATAGATCTACCATATGATCCAGCTATTCCACTTCTGGGTGAAGAAGATGAAAACACTAACTCAAAAAGATTTATGTACTGTGAGGTTTATTGCAAAATTATTTATAATAGCCAAGATATGGAAGCAACCTAAGTGTTCATCAATAGATGAATGTATGAATAAGATGTGTGTATGTATATGCATACTTGTATGTCTGTATTATATATTTTATACATATATGATGGAATACTACTCAACCATAAAAAAGAATGAAATTGTGCCATTTTTGACAACATGGATGGACGTAGAGGGTATTGTGCTAAGGGAAATAAGTTAAACAGACAAAAACAAATACAGTATGATTTCACTTATATGTAAACAAAACAGAACAAAACAAATGAAAAAAGACTAATAAAATAAAACCAAATTCATAGATACAGATAAAAGACTGATGGTTATCAGAGGGGAAGAGTGTTGGAAGCGTGAGAGAAAAGGGTGAAGGGGATCAATTTATGGTGACAGTAACTAGACCTTGTGGTGATCACTGTAGTGTATGCAAAGATTGAATTATTTATGTTGTACTCCTGAAACCAATATAATGCTATATACCAATTCCACCTCAGTTAAAAAAGATGACACCAACATTTTTACACATGATTATCACTAACTTGATAGTGATAACTTGAGAATCCCAGTGGGTTGGGAATCATTGCTTTGGAAATTTACCTTAAAGCGTTTCTATTTTAGAGTAACATAGACTACCTCTCAGATCCTTTACTGAAAATCAAATTAATATAGATATTATGCATCTATTAGTAAAGAATAGCCAAAATTTCTTAAATGAAACTTCCAAACAGGGATGCCTTAGTGGCTCAGTCATTTAAGTGTCGGACTTCAGCTCAGGTCATGACCTCGTGGTTTGTGGGTTTGAGCCCTGCCTCAGGCTCTGTGATGGCAGCTCAGAGCCTGGAGCCTGCTTTGGATTCTGTGTCTTCCTCTCTCTCTGCCCTTCCCCTGCTTGCACTCTGTCTCTGTCTCTCTCAAAAATAAATAAACATTTTTTTAAAAAAAATTAAGAAACTATCAAATAGGAGTGCCTGGGTAGCTCAGTTGGTTGAGCGACTTTTGATTTTGGCTCAAGTCATGATCCCAGGGTCATGGGATCAAGCCCCGCATTGGCTCTGCACTGAGCTTGGAACCTACTTAAGATTCTCTCTCCCCTCTCTCTCTCTCTCTCTCTCTCCCACTGCTCCTCTCCCCTGCTCATGTTCTTTCTCTAAAAAAAATGAAAACAAAAAACAAAAAAACTATCAAAGAAATACACTAATTTAAAAAGATAATAAATATTTATAGTCCCAGAAACAAATTCAAAAGTTATATATATGTATGTATTTTTATATATACATATATACTTTTATTTACATAAATGTATATGAGGTATTATATATTGGGAAGAAAACAAAAGCGATTCTGAGATAACTGAGCATTTCTTATTCCATGTGCTCAGCATTCTATATTTTATCTCTTAAAATTCTCTCACTTTATAGATATGAATATTTCTTTAGCTCCTGATTGTTCTATAGATCAATCTTGGCATTTGTATTTAATGTTTTATTAAACATTTGCAGTAGTGTTTCTTGACTTAACCAATGCTGGCTTTTTTTTCAGAGCTGGCTTCTTAGGCCACCTAAGGAGATGCTTTGACTGGCATATGGTGTTTCTTGCAAGGATTTTAAACATTAATTTACAAGACGTTTGAAAAAGGTGTCTTAATAAATAATTGCTTTTAACATGTGAGGATTTCCTTACCAGAATACTTGACCATTCTTCATCCAATAAGTGTTTGGGCTCATGTTTCCTGTTTATAACTGTATTCACTGAAGGAGAGTTATTGGAAATGAGACTTGGTCTATCTCTTTAATATAAGAAAGAGAATAATTTTCATTTGCTTGACCATAAAAATCTCTGCTTGCTTGCACAAGAAAAGTGGACACTATCTCAGTTAACTTTGCGTGGTTTATTCTTGGCAGTGTTAAGAGACAACATGAACTGATTTGAGGACCAAAGCCTCATAGCTCTTCCAAATGAACAGTCTATACCTGGAAATACAGATTTAACAATTCAGTTCTAAAAGGTAGCTTCATTTAAACAGAAATAATACTTAATAATCAACATGAAAAGAGGCTGCCAAGACTCAAATGCAGTAACACCAAAAGCATTCACATATTAGACTCTCTGAGGAGATACACTGCAGATCTACCTTTGAGAATGCAATCTAATGCTCTTTATTCCTTCATTCCTTCAAAGAAATAGAGTCAAAATGTTTTCTTTCTCCAGGTGCTATATGAGGCACATGCTGTGCAGGCTCTGTCGAAAGTGGATATCACTACAGCAAAACTCATTTCCTGCCCAAGTTAGTCCTCAGGTTTCAGTCACTTGCTTCCTAATGTTTATCTGCCCTGCCAATGCCTTGTAGTCACCTCGCCCTTCATCTTTCAGAGAAAAGAAAACATTCAATCTCATTTATCAATTATTAAGTAGTATTTCCGATACTGATGGCCATTGTTTGCCTTCCTGTAACCATCCATTCACCAGTCTGGTGACATAGAAATACCTCATTTGCCTCATACCAATCATCAGGGGCCTTCAGAAGGTGATTAATCATTATTCCGAGGCAATAGACCATACACAACAGCCTGAGGAAGTAAAGACGGAAAGTTCAAGATAAAGTTCAATTTTCTAAGACCAGTTCCACATAACTAAATTGATGACTGAGTTCTCCCTCTTTCGCCTTAATCTGCAAGTTGTCTCAGATTTTAAAGTTAATGTCTGTTGAGGCCTAAGTGAAGCATAACTATTGTTGATAGCTCAGAACTTTGAAAAAATGTTGGTAAGAACCCTCTGATATAGAGAAATACACTTCTAGAATATACCAATACACACAAATATTCACAGTGGATCAACAACTGCTGGGATTTCAAGGATTGATAATATCCTAGGGAAAAAATACCCTGAATTTCTATAGATTATCAATTTGTATTTATTCATGGTTGTTTATGCAGTCAGTTGGCAAGGATTTATTGAATGTCTATGTGTCCCGAATGTCTGATACTTCAAAGAGAGGGGAAACAAAAGGAACAACTCTAGTATTACAAAATAGCAAATCAACAAGCTACATGGAAATCCAAAGTTTCTTTTGAGGGAGGTTTCAAGTAGAATTCTAAGCTAAAGAATTATTTTTCTCAAACTATAGTTTATATAGATAATAATGATAATAATAACTAACACTATTGACAAAAATTAAAACATTTGAAGGTTTAATAAGTTGTTCAAGGTCACAAAATGAGCATATTTTGCAAAAAGATATGCAAAAAGAATGCAAAAAACAGTTTAGGGGCTTTAAAGGACTAGAACATTTGCTTTATCTAGAATCTGGATAAAAAGTTCCTAGGAAATTGGACTCCCTGCCTCAGTTTCTTCATAGGTGAAACAGAAGAAGTAAATGAGATACTATGCAAATAGAACTTAGTAGCAAAAGTGCACACAGTAAGCCAGTGTAAGTAGGTAGTTTCTACTGGAGATGAACAATTAGCTCCAGGCATGGAACAGTTCCTATAGTCTGTTCCTATAGTAACAGAGAATGATGATACATTGCCAATTAAATTGAGCAAATCAAAGCTTCCACTTTTAACATTATAAAAACTGAGCTGAGAAATACCTTGATTGATATATCTAAGCCAGTGGTTCTCAGTTGGAGGAAATGTTCCTCAGGAGCGTTTGGAGACACTTTTGGTTGTCACAATTTCAGGGAGATGATACTGGCATTTAGTGGATTGAGGCCACGGATGGTGCTAACCATCCTGTAAGGTGCATGTCAGCCCCCACAGCAGAGTACTACTATCTGGCCAAAAATGTACATAGTGCTGAAGCTGAGAAATCCTAGTCTAAGCTGATGGGCATAAATTAGGATATCAATTTTGCTTATGCTATAATAGAATCATTGAAGGTAGCAGATGTAGAAGTGGATTTTCCTTAACATATATTAGTTTGATAGAAATGATAAAAGGAACTGGGTGCCACAGCATGTTTTTCTAATATACTCTCTTTTTATAAATTTAAAGAAACATAAAAAGCTAGAGGTGATTTTAGAACATCATCTTAGAGCTATTGCGAGGTAAGGATTTTACCAAATAGAGAATGAGGAACCAACCCCTAATGAAACGTTAAACACTTTCTAGACGTGACTGCAAGGCTATAGAGTCGTATTGCATTGGTCATTTATGAGGACTACATTTAAAAAAGTGTTTCCACAGGGGTGCCTAATTGGCTCAGTCGGTTAAGCGCCTGACTCTTGGTTTTGGCTCAGGTCATGATCTTATGGTTCGTGAGTTTGAGCCCCACATCGGGCTCTGCACTGTCAGTGAGGAGCCTGCTTGGGATTCACTCTTCTCCCTCTCTCTCTGCCCCTTCCCCACTTTCTCTCTCTCTCTCTCTCTCTCTCTCTCTCTCTCTCTCTCTCTCAAAAAAAAATAAATTTAAAAATAAAATTTTAAAAAGTGTTTTCACAGATGTATATTTTGGTTATTTAAAATTCATTAGTTTTAGGTATAGAATTTAGTGATTCATCACTTACATACAAGACCCAGTGCTTTCCACAAGTGCCCTCCTTAATACCCATTATCTCTTTAACCTATTCCCTCCTCTCACCTCCCCTCCAGTAACCATCAGTTTGTTCTCTATAGTTAAGAGTCTACTCTTGGTTTGCCTCTCTTTTCCCCACCGAGTTCATTTATTTTGTTTCTTAAATTTCACATATGAATGAAATCATATGGTATTTGACTTTCTCTGATTTACTTTGCTTAACATAATACTCTTTAGCTTCATCCACATTGTGTCAAATGGCAAGATTTCATTCTTTTTCATGGCTGAGTAATACACCATCATATATATACCACATCTTTATCCATTCATCAGTCAATGAACATTTGGGCTCTTTCCATAACTAGGCTATTATTGATAATTCTGCTATAAACATTGGGGTGCATGTATCACTTTGAATTAGTATATTTGTATCCTTTGTGTATCTAGTAGTGCAATTGCTGGATCATAAGGTAGTTCTATTTTTAACTTTTTGAGGAACCTCCATACTGCTTTCTAGAGTGACTGTACCAGTTTGCATTCCCACCAAGAGTGTAAGAGGGTTCCCCTTTCTCCACACCTTTACCAACACCTGTTGTTTCCTGTGTTGTTAATTTTAGCCAATTCTGACTGGTGTGAGGCGGTATCTCATTGCAGTTTTGATTTGTATTTGACTGATGATGAGTGAGGTTGAGCATTTTTTCAAGTGTCTGTTATCCATCTGTATATCTTCTTTGGAAAAATGTGTACTCATATCTTCTGCCCATTTTTTTAACTGGATTATTTGTTTTCAGGGTTTTGAATTTTATAAGTTATTCATATATTTTGGAGAGTAACCCTTTATCAGATATGACATTTGCAAATATTTTCTCCAATTCCATAGGTTGTTTTTAGTTTTGTTGATTGTTTCCTTCATATATAGTGAGATTTTAATTAAAGGACCAAAAAAAAAAGGCTTTGATCAGAGAATCACAGCTATTTTGGATTATGAATCTTCTTCTTATTTATAAAGATGCTCTCATACAAAGAGACAAAATAAAGAAAGAGAGAAGTGTAAAAGAGTAAATATCACAACTTCAACGTTTTCAATAAAGATGGCAATTAGGGACTTTGTACTGGTGATGAAAATTACAGTAGCTATTAATCATTTATAGACAAATATTTTGTTAATTTTACCATTATGAACAACAAAAAAATAGATAAAAGTACAAAGAATTATAACATGCTTTTACATAGCATTTTACAATGTACGAAGTGCTCTGGCATTATCTCATTGATTTATAGAGTAATGTGAGAAAGAACTTGTTTTTTTTTCATAATGATTGCTTACTCCCAGGTGTCCAAAATACTTTGCTTTTGGTAATAGAGCTCCATTGAACTATTGAGTGAATGTGTTGATTCCAAGAGCTCAAGTGGGAGTAATTATAGTCTAAAACCATCTAACTTACTAATGGTAGAGAGAAGTAGATGGAAGACAGCCTAATGCACTGGGAAATAATAAGTAGATAACTCTAGCTGCTGAAATTCACAGGAAGCTGTATAAGCTCAATAAATCACTGATAGAGGCTGTAAATTTGCCAGCGAATCAATTACAATACCTTTGCAATTCCCTTCTGCATGTAACTAAACTAATAGCAGTGGGGATTTGAAAAATTATCCATCATTGGTTGCTTAAAATCAGTTCTTGAAGTGGTGAAAGACACCCCAGTCACCATACATTAGCAAAGCCTTCATTATATCATTTAGAGCATGAATTTGGTGAATGGGGAAAAGGGATTCTCTACATATAAAAATGATGATGCTAACCCATTATCGGTAAGACATACATTTTGAGCTGTTTCTCTAGTAGTTAAAATGAGGGTTTTTTTTAAGTAAGTTATATATTTTTGCCTAATTTCAACATACAACAGGACTGAAAACATCATCTATGGTACGGTTTATCTTTTCATCATGTATAATTAATAAATAGGGGGATAAAACAAAAACAATTCCCTACATTTTCTTTTAGCAACTATGATATGCTTAGAACCAATTGTAAAGGATTCCAGTTGTTAAATACGTAATGTAACTTCTTAGGATCATAAAATATTAGAGGTGGACAAAGCCTTAAGAATATCTAAGATCAACCCACTTTTGCAAATGAGAAAGCTAAGATTCAAGGAGATTAACAGACTCATCCAAGTACACATAGCTAATGGGGTGGCTTATTAGGGTCTAGAATTCAGAGTTCCAAGCTGCCAATTTAGTGATCTTTCCATCATATCATACCGCCCTAAGCTCACACTTGGTTCAGCCACTACCTGTTGTTCTGTGAACCTCTTTGAACCAGCCTGCAAGAGATATGACTTCAAGTTCATGTCAACATCATCCCAGAATACCAGTTCTTTCACTGCTACCAAATGAAAGAATCCATGAGGAGCCATGTGTCCTTTTAAACCTCATCATCTAAATTTGTACATTTCCTTGCATGTCCTGGGCTTGTTTTCATTCTCAAAGCTAACTCAATGGTGTAGACTTGGCCAGAAGGCCATCTCCTAATCAAATAGCACATGAAACAATTTTTAAAATTCAGATCTAGGATGTTATCTAATAATCATATTTTCACAAGCTGCTTTCTAGTTCAACAATAATTTTATGTGTATTAAAATATTCTTGTTCTAGATTTGGACATTTCACTATGTAGGACAAAAATATGAACAGGACTATGAGGTAAACAAACTGAATTTGAGCAGCCTAAATGCAAATTAAAAGTTTTCCAGTGAAAGGCACCTTTAATAATGCCAAAAGGCATGTCAAAATGAAGTGTGGTTTGGGAAGATATGTGGATGCAATCTAAGGGAAAGGTTGTAGGAGAAATGATGAGTGGGAGTAGGGAGCATAAGAAGTCCAAAAGGTTGTTATCAGTGACCCCAGTTCTTCACTTCTTCCTGGATCTCTATCCTTTGTCATGTACTTTTGCAGTCCTTTCCAACATAAATGAGATATAATTCTGAGCTCTTGGGTTTAGTCACAATTACATGCTCTGGACAATGGAATTAGCAAATGTGATAGAGTCTTCAAAAGTGCTTGCACAATTGGGCTCACTGATTCTTGTGCTTATGCCTTCCAACTGAAAAGAACATGCCTATCTTAGTCTGCTGCTCCCAGGGGCAAGATAAAAGATGTGTGAATCAGAGCTGTTGCAGCTAAGGTACCCTAGGCTGGCTAGCCTAGAGCAAAGCATATCTAACACAAGAATGTATGTGCTATAATTAAGCAATAATTGGTGTTTGCCACTGAGTTTTGAGGTAGTTTGTTATGTAGCAGTTACTTAATATAGAAAGAGTGGTTTCTCATGATTTGGAAATATCTAGCCATTGCTAGGAAGTGACAGAGGATCTCGAAGAGCAAAAGTAGCCCTTCAGATTAGGAAACTCATAAGCCCTAAGCAAGGTAGTAATGATTTTCCTTTCAAAGATACTGGACCTGGTAGTAGGACATGGAGAGGGGTGTTCCAGGAACTGGTGCTAACCTGAATGGAGAGGTTTATGAGTGCCAGGGTTGGAATAATGAGTTTCTTTTCTGAGGTCTTAAGGACTGCCATAGGCAGTGGAATTACCAGCTTTGGGAAGGCTTGGCACACAGAAAATGCTTAATGTTTTTTTCTGACTAAATTAATGAATGAATCAATGCTGGAAACCAGAGTCCAAAGCAAGATCAGACTACAGAATTGGAGTAGGAAGCTGTGAACGTCAAGATATGGCTGTGGGGGGGAGGATGACATTCAGGCAGCTCTAACAAGAATATGCACATATAAGATGAAGGAGTCTAACTAGGAGGGTGCAGGTGGTTGTCTGCAACAAAAGCACTGTTTGTAAGGCTTGTGTGACAGGGTGCCGTGAGGGACTGTTTCAGACTTTTTTTTCTAGAGTAGCGATTATAACTGAGATCAAGCCTTATCTGAAACAAAGATAAGTTTTTCTAGACTGGATTCAAAGAGGCTTGGTTCTTGACTCAAAAATTCTGTGCCTCCTGGCATTTTCCGTAAAGAGAACTAAGGGTATGGAAAGGAGGAGAGCAGCCATCTTGGGGGGCATGCCTAGAGTACATTAAATGGAGATATGACTACAAACCGTTCCTGTATTCCTGTCTTCCTCCTATACTCCTAAATGGAAATTATCCCTTTACCTCATCTTCCTGAGGGATGATAGGAGGCAGTTACTCTCTTGGTTATTCTTCCAATATTGAGAAAACTAGTCCATATTTGGGTATATCTATAAGGGAGAGCAGATATCTTTATCATGGGACATATTGCTTGGCCTCCATAGGTAATGGAGAAAGATGGGAGATGTAAGAGACATCTTACAAAAAAAAATCCCTGATTCACTCAAGTTCCATTTTCACTGTCTGAAGGGTATGGAAAGATGAATCCTTCCTGTGACAACAGGTCCCAGAGACAGGATGCCAAATTGCTAGGACTGCTCACTTGGAGCAAATGTGCTCAGAAGAAAGTAATGGATGTGGATGTGGTGAAAGACCCCAGTTGAGAGTAAGCTAGGAACTGTGTTAAGTCTCCCAGGAGAGCTGCTTGGAGGTGATTCCTTCATCAGCAGGGCTATTGGGATCATTGCCTACTCACACTGAATCTTTTGACAGTAAGATGAGTGTTCAGTGAAAAATACACAGTTGGCTTAATCGACTTGTCATTGGTAGTCATATGAGGCGATGACTTATCCCTTTCACAGTTTCTTGTCTCCACACTGGAGGATGTGTAACATGCTGGGAAAAAGACATGGGGTCATAGACCATAGACCATGCCTCTCCTTCAAGCCTGCAGAGTAGTGGATCTCAACTTGATAATATTCAAAGCCCTTCCATCCTGTTTTTTTTATTTAACTGTGGTAAAATATACATAACATAAAATGTACCATCTTAACCATTTTTAAGTGCACAGTTTGGTAATGTTAATTACATTCACATTGTTGTGCAACCCATCTCCAGGATGCTTTTTTTCCCTCCAATTATTTCATCCATCTCCCCACCTCCCTCCCCTCTGGCAAACACCAGGTCTCTATTTATGAGTCTGTTTCTGTTTGTTTGTGTATTTGTTTTGTTTTGTATTGTTTTTTTAGATTCCATATATAAGTGAAATCATGTGGTATTTGTCTTTCTCTGTCTGATTTATTTCACTTAGCATAATACCCTCTAGGTTCATCCATATTGTTGCAAATGGCAAAAGTTTATTCTTTTTTAATGGCTGAGTAATGTTCCATTATATATTATATACATATATACATATATATGTATATGTATATATATATATGTATATATATATTCTTTATCCATTCATCTATTGATGAACACTTGGGTTGCTTCCATATCTTGGCTATTATAAATAATGCTGCAATAAACATAAAGGTGCCTATATCTTTTTTAATAGGTATTTTCATTTTCTTTGAGTGAATACCCAGAAGTGGAATTACTAGATCATATGGTGTTTCTATTTTTAATTTTTTGAGAAATCTCCATGTTTTCCGTAGTGACTGCACCAATTTACATTCCCACCAACAGTGTATGAGGGTTTCCTTTTCTCCACATTTTTGCCAACACTTGTTATTTCTTGTCTTTTTAAAAAAATGTTTATTTATTTTGAGAGAGAGAGAGAGAGATAGAAAACAAGTGGGGATGGGGAGACAGAGAGAGAAGGAGACAGAGAATCCCAAACAGACTCCAGGCTGTCAGTGCAGAACCTGATGTCGGGCTCAACACCATGAACCATGATATCATGAACTGAGCCAAAATCAAGAGTCAGATGCTTAACCGACTGAGCCACCCAGGAGCTCCTTGTCTTTTTGATACTAGCAATTCTGACAGGTGAGAGGTGATATCTCATTGTGGTTTTGATTTGCATTTCCCTGATGATTAGTGATGTTAAGCATTTTTTAAATATGTCTGTTGGCCATCAGCATTTCTTCTCTGGAAAAATGTCTATCCAGATTTTCTGCCCATCTTGAAACAGATTGTTTGTTTTTTTCATGCAGTATTGTATGAGTTCTTTATATATTTTGGATATTAACTCTTTATTGGATATTTCATTTGCAAATATATTCTCCCATTCAGTAGATTGCCTTTTTGTTTTGTTGGTGGTTTCTCTCACTGTTAAAGAGCTTTTTAATTTGATGTAGTTCCATTTATTTATTCTTACTTTTGTTGTCCTTGCCTGAGAAGACAGATTCAAAAAAATATTGCTAATACCTCCTGTGTCCAGGAGCTTCCTGCCTATGTTTTCCTTTAACTTTATGGTTTCTCTTCTTACATTTAGGTGTTTAATACATTTTGAGTTCATTTTTGTGTATCATGTAAGAAAGTGGTCTAGTTTCATTCTTTTGCATGTAGCTGTCCAGTTTTCTTAGCACCATTTATTGAAGAGTCTGTCTTTTCCCCATTATATATGATTTCCTCCTTTGTCAAAGATTTCTTCCTTTGTCAAATATGAATTGACCTCATAATGCTGGGTTTCTTTCTGGGCTTTCTATGCTATGCTATGCTATGCTATGCTATTGATCTACATATCTGTTTTTGTGCCAGTACCATATTGTTTTGATTAGTACAGCTTTGTAGTACATCTTGAAATCTGGAATTGTGATACCTTTAGCTTTGTCCTTCTTTCTCTGGATTGCTTTGGCTCTATGGGGTCTTTTTGTGGTTCCATGCCAATTTTTGGATTATTTCTTCTGGTTCTGTGAAAAATAATATTGGTATTTTGATAGGGATTGCATTGAATTTGTAGATTGCTTTGAGCAGTATGGACATTTTAATAATATTAATTCTTCCAAATACATGAGCATAGTGTATCTTTCCATTTGTTTGTGTCATCTTCAATTTCTTTCATCAGTGTTTTAAAATGTCTATTTATTTATTTTGAGAGAGAACGTGTGAGCAGGAGAGGAGCAGAGAGAGAGAGAGAGAGAGGAAGAGAGAGAATCCCAAGCAGGCTCAGTGCTGATGCAGGGCTCAAACTTGCAAACTGTGAGATCATGACCTGAGCCAAAATCAAGAGTCAGACACTTAACCAACTGAGCCACCCAGGCACCCCTCTTTCATCATTGTTTTATAGTTTTCAGAGTATAGGCCTTTCACTTCCTTGGTTAAATTTATTCTTAGATATTTTATTCTTTTTATTGCATTGTAAATGGGATTATTTTCTCAATTTCTCTTTCTGCTAGCTCATTATTAGTGTATAGAAACAAAACAGATTTCTGTGTTTAATTTTATATCCTACAACTTTACTGAATTCATTCATTATTTCAAATAGGTTTTTGGTGGAGTCTTTAGGGTTTTTAATATATAGTATCATGTCATCTGCAAATACTGGCAATTTTACTTCTTTCTTACTAATGTGGATTCCTTATTTCTTTTTCTTATTTGATTGCTGTGGTTAATACTTTCAGTACTATGTTGAATAAAAGTGGTGAGAGTGGACATCCTTGTCTTGTTTCAGAACTGTTTTCATCTTGCAAAGCTGAAACTCTATACTCATTAAACAATAACTCCCCATTCTTCCTCCCTCCAGCTCCTGACATCCATCGTTCTACTTTATGTCTCTATGAATTTGACTACTCTAGGTACCTATATAAGTGTAATCATATAGTATTTGTCTTTTTATAACTGGATTATTTCAGTTAGCTTAATGTTCTCAAATTCCATCCATATTGTAGCATATGTGAGACTTTCCTTCCTTTTTAAAGGTGAATAATATTCCAGTGTATGTATATATCGCATTTTGTTTATTCATTCATCTGTTAATGGACATATGGGTTGTTTCCACCTCTTGGCTATTGTGAATAATGATCCTGTGAACATGGGTGTACAACTATCTCTTTGAGACTCTACTTTCAATTCTTTTGGGTATATACCCAGAAGTGAAATTGCTGGATCATGTAATAATTCAATTTTTAAACTTTTTAGGAACCCCCCCCACACTACATTTTTAAAGAAATATTTTATAATATGATGACTTGATGTATGTATACATTGTGAATTATTATCACAATCAAGTTAACTAACATATCCATCCCCTCACAGTTATCATTTTTGTGTATGTGGTGAGGACACTTATGATCTATACTTTCTTACCAATGTTTAGTATATGCTATAATGTTACTAACTATAATCACCATGCCATACATTAGATACCCCAAATTTATTCATCTTGTAACTAAAATTTTGTACCATGTGACCAACATCTCCTCATGTTCCCCACCCCTAGCCCCTGTCAACGACTGTTCTAATCTCTGCGTTTTCCAGCCTGTTGTTCATTGCATCAAGCCTGTTTCCAATCTCATTTATTGCATTCTTCTTCTCTGATTGATTTTTAACTCTTTTATCTCTGTAGTAAGGGTCTCACTGATGTCTTCTGTTCTTTTCTCAAGCCCAGTGAGTATCCTTAGAATTGTTGCTTTAAACTCTCCATCAGACATGTTACTTAATCTGTTCCACTTAGATTTCTGACTGTGGTTTTATCTTGCTTTTTACTTGGGAGAAATTCCTCCCTCTTGGCATTTGGTCTAAGTCTCTGCCTTCTTCTCTATGTTAACAAAGTCAGTTATGTCTCCTAATCCCCAAAGTAAAGGGTTTATGAAGAAGAAGTCATGTAGTGCCCAGGGAGGGAGTGCTTCAGGGAGTGTCTGTGGTGTGTGCTGCATGTACTCTGCTATTGTGTTTTGTCTGCTCTAACCTTCAGACCAGTGGTCTGCAGATACTCTCCTTGCCTGCTGTGGGCAATTTTTTAAAATCTACATAATATCCAGTGATATAAAGGAAAAATGAAAGGAAATTAATTTTTAATATAAATTATATTTCAAATGTGTTTGAGCACAATCACAAAAGGAAGAGTCAGATGCTTACTACTACTCATAGTAAATAAATTTGGATGTAAAAGAAATAATAAGGATGCCTGGGTGGCTCAGTCAGTTATGCGTCCAACTCTTGATCTCTGCTCAGGTCATAATCTCAGGATTCATGAGACTGAGCCCCGTGTCAGCCTCTGTGCTGACAATTCAAGGCCTGTTGGGCTTCTCTCTCTCCCTCTCCCTCTCTCTCTCTGCCCCTCCCCTGCTCATGCTCTCTCTCTCTCTCTCTTTCTTTCTCTCAAAATAAATAAATACATGTTAAAAAATAAATAAATAATAAATTTTAAATGCATATTATTAAGTGAAAGAAGTGTATCTGAAAAGGCTACATACAGTATGTATTAGTCAGGGGTCTCATTCCGAGTATATGACATTCTGGAAAAGGCAAAACCATGAAGACAGTAAAAAGATCAGCAATTGCCAATGGTTAGGGAAGAGGGAAGGATGAATAGGTGGAAAACAGAGACACTTCAGAGCAGTAAAACTGTTCTATATGATCCTATAATGGTGGATACAGGTCATTATACATTTGTCAAAACCCATAGAACAATGTACATCACCATGAATCCTAATATAAACTAAGGATTTGGGGTGATAATGATGTGTAAATTTAGGTCCATTGATTATAATGAATGTACCATTCTGGTGCAAGATGTTGATACTGTGTGAGGTTGTCCAGGGGAGGGGGTATTTAAGATCACTCTGTGCTTTCTGCTTAATTTTGCTGTGAACCTAAAACTGCTCTAAAAAATAAAGTTAAAAATAATAGCCAAGAGCTAAAATCAGGTGATTTTTAATTTAAAAAGGAAATAAGACAATATATAATTGAATATTGTTGAAACTTCAATTTTTAAAAAAATTTGAAATAGAAACTAAAGAATTACATTTATGTATATATGTTTATTCCTGGAATCTCCATAATGAGGATAGGTACATAATACAGACTGATTCAGCTATGTTGTGTTGACCACTCAAATATGAGTGGCACTGCCATTGGTGGCATGATTTTTCAGATTAGTAAACAGTAAAATTCTGAGCAAAATGAATTCAGTCTTTCCTCAATGTATATGGTAGTGCCGTTTACATTCCTGGAAAATATATTGATTATTAGAATTGTGCAAGACACTTTTTAAATTAAAAAATATAATTATGCTTTATATTTGATAATTATTAACAGGTTTTTACCATCATGAATGTCCAGTGGAATATTTGAAGGTAGTGCAGGAAGTAAAACTTTTTATGGATTAGGTTTGTCCCACTCATTCTCTCTCAGTTCTGACTTCCTCCCACTCCATGTCAATAATGCCTCCCCAAAACACTGGGATCATACTTACACTTACAAATTTCCTTAAGAATAGCAACTGTCTCAAATGATGTCACTTAAAAATAATCAAACCAAAAGTCCTTTAAAAACATAATACTTAGATGAAATATTTCCATTTTTATTGTTCCTCAAAATGGGACACATTGAATTAAACTACAGAACCAAGTAGAAAATTCTCACTCAATAGTAAAGAATATTTGTAATATACACTGAGTAGGTATATAAATTTAGTCTCTGTGAGACACTCACATTCAAGCAATGGATCTGAAGTTGACACCAATGAATCTTATTTCAAATTCAACAGATTTTAAGTGAGTTTTACATAATTTAAAACAGTCATTTTTTTAGTTATTTAACACTGTTAAATTTGGTGTCATTGCTAATAATTTTACTACATACAAGATGAAAGCCAGGCAAGACAAGACTTTTGAGACAACTCATGCTCAATGGAAAGTACAGACGATATCTCTTTTTTTAATGTTTATTTATTTTTTTTTTTTTTGAGAGAGAGAGAGAGAGAGCGCACAGGCAGAGGAAGGGCAGAGAGAGGGAGACACAGAATCTGAAGCAGGCTCCATGCGCTGAGCACACAGCACAGCTGTCAGCACTCTGAGCTGTCAGCACAGCTGTCAGCACAGTACGGTCATAATCTCACGGTTCGTGGTTTAGAGCTCCATGTTGTCTCCACACTGGCAATGTGGAGCCTGATTGGGATTTTTTTCTCTCTCTCTCACTGTCTTTCTGCACTTCCCCTGCTCGCTCTCTCTCTCTTTCTCTCTCTCTCAAAATAAATAAACTTTAAAAAAATTTTTAAATAGTATTAAAATTTTCCATGTGCCTTTTATCTAGATTTGCTAGTTGTTACTATTCTTTCCCATTTGTTTTATTACTCTGTCTCTGGATGGACAGACAGATACTGATAGATTTTTTTCTGAATCATTTAAGAATAAGTTTCAGAAATTGTGTATGTTTACTCCTAGACATATAAATGTGTATTTCCCAAGAACAAGAATATTCTCTTACATAATCACATTATCAAAATCAGGAAATTTAACATTGATACAATACTATTATTTAATCTATAATCCATATTTCAATTTTGCCTATTGAATAAAACCACTTGTAACTATTCTTTTAAAGTCTAAGATCCTGTCCTGGATTTCATAGTACATTTAGTTGTCTTATTGCTGTAGTCTCCTTTAAGAATTATTAAAGACCCTCCATTTGGATTTGTCTGATGTTTTCTAATGCCTATATACAGATTATGTAGTTTTGACAGGAATACCACAAAAGTAATGTGCCCTTCTCAATACATTCCATCAGGATGTATATGATGTTATCTTGTCCTTTTATGAGTGATTAGAAAATATCCTCACTAGAAAAAATATCAAGGGAAAGCAAGCTCACTCAAACCAATAAAATGTGCTGCTCAATTTTGGTGCTTTTTTATAAGTAAACAAAATTTAAGTTGATTTGACCTAAACACAGTATTTTTTTAAAAAATAAAAAGTTAATTCATAGTGAAGATAACCTATGGAGTATCACCTTTATTGACATGAGCTGAGAGTTTCAAATTCAGATTTAACTTATGTTGACAATTAATATGCATGACGATATATCCTGTCAAAGGCCTAGATGGAACTTAGCTGGTGGTCAAAAGATATTGCTTCACAGTCAATGTGCTTGGGAATTACCTGCATCAGAAGGAGAGGGGACCACCTCAGGAGATTATGTACTGGGTCTTTGCAAAGGGTTAGCTGTAAAGTGCTTTCCTGTAGCTCAATGAATTGAAAAGGATAAGATTCGTTTTTCTCTCATTTTGCTTCCATCTGATTCTGTTCTGCTAGCAAAGTACTTGAAGTAAAGCATCTATTAATCTTGGAACAACCACTGAATTTAATTAACATGTCTAATGTTAGCTTGTACAAAGTGTTATAGGGATATGTTTTCTTCCATAAGAAGTACAGTACAATATGTTCTTCTATTTCAAATCCATTTCACTTAATTCCAGTGTTTGACAGGAAAAAGCAATGCTGCTGCCGACCTTCATAGTCAGGCTGCTCTCTCTCATTGAACTACACACCTGAGAAAAATCACATCCCACTTGCCTTCATCCCAACATGCTGCTATAAAGAACTATTACCATTTATTCTTCTCCAAAAAAAAAAAAAAAGGAATGAGGAGAGCATGAATAATTGTTGCATTCCAAGAGACTATGATGAATTTTATTAGTGTACAAAGCATATTGCATGAATTTACCAAGGGTCTTTATTCTGAGCTCACATATGTTCTGCAAAGCTGTCATTTTAAACTGCTCATAGTGTGGTGCTAAGTGGCTTATTCCATTTCCTTGTATGGCTATTCACCTTTTTGGGTGGGGTGGTGGGCGGGTATTAAACTCTACATGCTGTGATGAGAATCTATACAATGTTTATACTTCTCTACACATTTTTGAGGTGAAGCAAGTAGAGATGAAAACAGTCATATAAATTCTCTCAGGAATCTCTTGAATTAAGAGGCTATTTAACATTGTAAGGTTATTTGATGGGATGTTGGGGAAACTGGGTACAGAGTCGACATGCAGGTGGAAAACAACACTACTGACAGTTGTAAAACAATGACCATCCATCTTCCTGAACAAGTGAAGGAAAGAAATATAACTATAATCATAATGCTCTGCATTACGTCTCCAGAACTTATTCATCTTCTGACTGCAAGTCTGTACCCTTTGACCAACATTTCTGTAATTTTCTCACCTCCCAGCCTCACAATACAGTGGTATTCATATTATAATACATAAAACTATCAACCAACACATTGTACACCTTAAACTTACACAATTTTATATGTCAATTATATTTCAATTTTAAAATGTAACATAAAGCATAGAAAGAGGTGTTTAGCTCACATATTTAAAAAAAAAACCCACTAACTTGTTAAGATTTGTCAAATAGGATCTTTTTCTGGAGAGCCTAAGAAGGGGAAGATGTCCCCCATGCTGTCATATTTGAAACACTAGTCAGAGGTAGTCTAGAAAGCATCTCAAATTACTTGTATCCTTTGAAACTTTAGTGCATAGTCATTTTAAGGAAGTGATCTTATGAGGTCAAATCAGAAACAGTTATTTCAAACCAATATAACAACCTTGTGTTCACCACTAATCATCCTGCTCTCAGTTTTTCATCGTACGCATGGCAAGTAAAATTATTAAATTGGTTTTATATTACAGTAAAATATATCATGCCTCAGTTTCACTCCTCCCTAAAAGAACCTATTATATATTTTCTGAATAGAACTACACACTGAAGCCTTCAAAATATGACAGTAAATAATAATAATAAAAAGTAATGAAAATCATCCTATACTTGAACTATGATAATGACAATCATAAATATATTCATAATTATATTTTCATTATTTAATTTCTCAATCCCTCACACATATATCTATTAGTTTACTGCATCTCCAATCCTATTTCTGCCTGCTCACTTTCATATCCACTACTTGCCTGCCCAAGTAACTACACTCCATTTCTGCTGCTGCTGTTGCTCCTTCATTTGAAAGGCTTTCCTTGGGGCGCCTGGGTGGCTCAGTGGGTTGGGCGTCTGACTTCGGCTCAGGTCATGATCTCACACCTTGTGAGTTCGAGCCCCGCATCAGGCTCTGTGCTGACAGCTCAGAGCCTGGAGCCTGCTTCAGAGTCTGTGTCTCTTTCTCTGTCCCTCCCCTACTTGTGCTCTATCTCTGTCTCTCTCAAATATAAGTAAACATTAAAAAATTTAAAAAAAAAAAAGAAAAGAAAGGCTTTCCTTGCATTACTGCCACCACACCTTTTGTGCACTCTCATCTTCAGAGCTTAAAATCCTCCTCATCCTTCTGGACTCAGTTAAATGCACCTCCTTGATATACTTCCTGGCTAAATATAACTTTCCCTTTCCCTATTTACCCATAATCCTTTAACTACACCTTTTTTGTTATACATATCTTATTCTGTGTTTTGTATCTTTTGTTTATTTATTTATGCACCAATTATTTATTAAATGTCTTCTATGTGCTAGGTTGCATGTGCCAGGGATGATTATAAATAAAACAATTCTGCAGATCTGTGTCCCCTGGAAGTTCTTATTCTGTCAGTAAATATAGACATTAAGGAAAGAATTACAAAAATAATGAATTCTGTAAAAGGGAAAACACAAGATATTATGGTTGTGCTTAAAAGATTATGTCTCTAACCAATCTAATGGGTCAGGAATGTCTGTCCTTGGTCAACGGGGATCAAGTTATAAGACTTGAGGGTTGACTTACACTTCACTCGTGTTGAGTCTCATTAAATGAAAATGCATTGTTCTGGAAATCCCAGAGGAATTCACTCATATTCACCTAGCTTGGGGCTTCAGAAAGCATATTATTCAATTGCAAATAGCATCTATGAAACCTGGATCCACACTATACACATGTAAAAGTCCCCTACATGTTTACAAAAGCTTGAAGCTGCCCATTCATGGGACCTTTCCTGAACCCTCTCTGCAGGCCAAGCCTGGTGCCAAGTGCTAAGGATACAGTGTTGCTGATGACATGCTCCCTTCCTTCAAGGAGCTCATGGTGTAACAGACAAAATCTCTCTGATTGTTCTAATGGTGTCTCAACTTGTGTCTGCTGAGACCCCAACTACTTTGAGAAAAAAAGGAACAGATCTCCTAGTCATCCATTTTGTCCTCTTATGCAGTTCCTTTATTTTTAGTCGTAAAGACTCATTTCCATTGGAGAATATTTCATCACTTTTGTTCCAAGGAATTTGAACAACAGATGGAAAGATGGAACCCATAGCTTTTTCCCTTTTGGGGGTCTGCACATGCACAAGAAACAGAGAATCCCTAATAGTTATAATAGTATATTATTGTTCTTTATGTTACTAGAATAGTAAATTTCCTGTGGGCGGACACAGTCTCTTACTCCTTTCCATTTCTCCTGAATCATTCAATGCAGTGCCTTTTACTTAGTTTGTACTCAGCCAATAGAGTAAATGCATGAGTGAATGAAAAGTTGATGAATGAACAAACAAAGGAATAAACAAATTAGTTGGAGAGGTTAAAGAATAGGACATCAATGACACTTACAGCTAACCTTGAAAGTGTAACTTGGAGGAATCATGCCATTCCACTATTTTTACTGCAAAAGAATTTTCATATTTGATCAATATGACTCGTATTGTTATAATTAATTAGGATCAGACTTATCCATTATCTAGAAATAAACATTGATGACTTTTTGTAAAATCTCTTTCCCTACACACACAGGAAAAGAAATCATTCAGGAAATAATGAATAAGAAATAGAAACAATCAAAATCTCTAACCCCAAGGACTTCTAAGTGCTTCTACACGATGCCATATCTGAAATGCCTAGCAGTAGAACCAAAATAAATTAGATAATTACCATTTCCCTAAATAAGGGTTGAATATGTAAGTTTTCTTTCTCCCTGAATAAATTAATTAGCAGCAAAGGATAGTGAAAAGTACTTCTTCCTCTCTAACAAATTTGTCTGTGTTCAAAGTCATGTTACTAGTCTTCCCACCCTTTAGAGTTGCCCAGTCATTTGAGACATGTGAACAATCTTGTCCTATTTTGTTCTTAAAAATCATGGTCTCCCAATATATTTTTAATTATAAAGGTAATGATGGCAAGTGTATAGTGGAGAAACCCAACAGACACCACTTTAACCAAGTGATCAAGGTTAACATTACCAGTAATGGGACATATTGACATCATGTACCCTTTGATATGAAACACTGAGAAGAACACCTCATGCTGTGGCATTCTTGCCATAAATGCTAACCTCAATCTAATCATGAAAAAGCATCAGGCAAAACCAAATTGAGTTATTATAAAATAACTGGTCAATATTCTTCAAAAGTGTCAAGGTAATGATGAAAAAGAAGGAAAGACTGAAGAAATGTCACAATTTGGAGGGGACTAAGGAGACATAACAATTTAATGATATGTGAGATACATGATTGAATACTAGACCATAAAAAGGACTTTAGTGGAAAAAATGGTGAAATTTGAATGAGGTCTACAGTTTAGTTAATAGTATTATACCAATGTTAACTTCCTGTTTTTAATAATTGTGCCATGATTATATAAGATGTTAACATTAGGGAAAGATGTGCAAGGGTTATATGGGAACACTACTATTTTTGTAACTTTTCTTTAAATCTAAAATTAGCTCAAAATAAAATGTTAAAAAAATCAGCATGTCAACATTAATGGACATCTTTAAGAGACAAATAAGTACAGACACATTGCATAGTGGCCAAAATAAGCTTAGTCAGGATGATGTGACTTAAACATTTGAATTGTCTGTAATTTCCCTTTATCCAATCTTAACTAATGGTATAGTATCACTATCCATATCTATCCAATTAATCTACTAGGTGCAATAGTGCTTACTATCATTGCATCATCTGATTTTAGTAAGTTTATTTGGTTACATTAAATGAGTTTGAAAAAAGCAAAGAAAAAGCTCAAAAAGTTTTGAAAGCATTGTCATCTGCTCCTAAAACTGCTATATATTCTTTTCTTTCTGGTTTTCACTGTCTACCAGATCAAAATTATGTTTGCCATCATCATGTCATTCTAACTTTGGTGGTAAGAACACTGACCACTTATCAAAAAAAAACCAAAAAAACTCCAAAAGTTTTGGTATTTAAGTGTGAAATATCTGTTGGTCTGACTTCATATACAAACAAAAACAAAACACACACCTCCTAACCACCCTTCCCCCAATTTGTCTTACCTCCAATCTCTGGGAATAGAATTTTTGGAAACAGTTCTTACTGCAATGTGGAAACTACTTCTGGTTTCCAATTACCAGTTGCCAGATACTTGAGGCCTTATTCTGTCAGGACTACCTAAGTTTTTACAAAAGCAATTAAGACTTTTCCAGCTTAAGGCTAATGTTCTTCAGATTGATTCAGATGTCAAAGCTAAAGTGAAATTCAAGCTAAGCAAGAAGTTATTTTCATCTGGACTCCTACTAAATGGAGTTAAATCAGAAAATGTATATGAAGATTCTTAACTATTTTTAAAATTATAATGTGCTTTACAGTTGTGTGTGTGTGTGTGTGTGTGTGTGTGTGTGTGTATAGTTGGTTGCAGTTGTAAGCAGCCAAGCACCAACTTATCTTGAGTAAAGTTGGTCTCTATAATTTAGTAGGAAACTATTCAAATCTTAGTTATGACGTTGTTGGCTTTGGTTGTCACTGGCATGTCAGAATTCCTAGGGCCATAACCTAATATATAGGAATTAGGAAGTAAATGATAGAGAGGAAGTAGGGTTACTAGATATGGAATACTTGAGACACTTACTTCAATAGGATGAAAGGAATGAAATGGCAAAGAAGTGAGGAACTTGCTGATGAATATGGAAGCACCTTGAAGGGAGGTAACAAAGACATACCTGGAAGAGTGAGCCTTAGCCCCCTCTACCCTGTTCTCTATTACATCTGTCTCTGAGATGGAAGGGAGGGAAGAAGTTGAAGGTAGATGAAGATGCAGAGAAAATGCGAAGTGAAGTAGAGGAAAGATAATAGCGTATGATTTCTGTTCTTTTACAACAAAGTCAGATAAGAGTAAATGTGTTGGGGAGACAGGGGAAGCAAGGAAGGAGAAGTGCAGGACTTGAGGGGAATGGACTTGGTACTGTGGAGGTTGCCATTGATATTAGTGAAAGACCTGCTAGAAAACAAAGAATGACAGCCCACATTAATTTGTAGTAGAAATATTATCTACACTTTGAGATTTTCTCTAGGCACCCTGGGCATATTATTTATGATTTTCCTACACTTCTGTTATTTCCTCTCCAATGAATTTTAAGCAAATTTACATTTATTCTAAGAAATAACCATTGGCATTTTCTTGGAAAGTCTAAATGAGTTTGTCCAGTCCATTTGGCAACCTTCCCTATCTTTGTGCTTACTCTAGTTTCACAGCTGTTGGCTATACCTCTCAATTTCTTCCCTGCCAAGAATTGTATTAATGCCCTGTTTCAACTTGGTTCCATTCATTCATGGAAACAGCGAAGTTTTCTTTTCTTCTCCCTTATAAATGGTAAAAAGGCTTTCCTATTATGTTAAAGACCATGTTTAAGAGTGAATTTTTGTTTATGGAAAACCTACAACCTGACAATGAATGTTCAATTGGGTGGGTAGGAGCAGAGGGATAGATGAATAGTCTTTAATTTTGTCTTTCATCTCATAAAGTCTTTCTATACAAATTAATCTTTACAGTATTTCTTCTCTGGCCCTTTGCTTTATACTCTCCCCAGTGAGGTGACCATCCTTGATCACTCTCCTATTACCCTGTTCTCTGTTAACACTGATTTTCTAAACCACAGTAACCTCCGTCTCCATTGAAGTTTAGTCACTCACTGTATTTCTGAAACTGTCATTCCTCAGCAAATATCTAAGAACCCAAACCCTCAAATCTCCTGCTTTAACTCTACAATTCCCTGTTCTACATCCTCACATATAATGAGCCTGATATTTAATCTCCTCATGAGTATTTCCTGGTCTTCTATCCTTTCCAATTCTTCTACCTTCTCACCCTAATTCTTACTTAACGACTTTGACTGAACATGTCCTAGGTGCAAAATCCCCAAATGTATAATGCCTTATTTCCTAATCTCTGTGTTTTCTGGCTTTCCATCTCTACTGACTGTATTGCAAAAAGGCTCAACACTTTGTCAGTTGGGTCCACCACAATTCATGGCATCTAGTCTCAGGCAAGCCTTACATGCTGTCTAGAAGCTCTTTTATTTTCTGCTCATAGTGAGAAGTTCTAAAGTACCTCTGTAAAGGTTCAATCCTATCCTAATTCCACCCACGCTAGGAATCATACCTTGAGACTAAAAAGGCCAATATCTTTGAGCACAGCATCCTAACTTTCCCTCTCCCACTGTAAACTTTCTCAGTATCTTGACTTCTATTTTTTTTTCTGTTTCTGAGGAGGAAACATCTCTGTTTTCTGCTGCTCTTGTTTTGCTCCAGTCCATCATAGAAAAAGATCATCTGCCTAAAGGACAACAGTAATCCCTTGCTCAAAAGCTGACAATGGTTTCCCACTGCCTTTGGAGTATAGTCCAAATACATTAGCCTACCACTCAAGACCCTGTAGAAGGTGGCCCAAATTTACCATTCCATACTATTATCTTCTTAAATAACATGCCCTAACTGGCATAAAAATGAGCTAGCTCTTCCCCAAAAGTGCCTTGTATTCCATGCTTCCATTCCTGGAGGAATAAAGGTATCATCTTTCATTTATATAATCTAAGTTTAAATACTAACTCATCTATTTGCCAGTTGGGTGACTTTAGTCATGGCTATAGAATCAGTGATCCTCAAGTTTCTTGTCTACCTACTTGTGAGGATCAAATAAAACAACAATTATTGCAGTGCTTGAAAAACTGCATAATGGTACTAAAATGTAAAGTGTTCTTTCATTCAACAAATATTCATTTAGCACCTACTACTTGCCAGGCATTATAGTGCTGCTATTCACTTTTTAAATGAATGTTACAGATTTACTTCAGGAGACTAAACCAGTCTGCATCCACCAAGCAACATAAACAAAAGCAACCAGCAGAATCAAGATATAAAAAAATAACCCATATAATATTGAGGTTTGGAAAATATGGTTTTTGAAAAATATCCTTTACGTATGGGTTGATGGCCGGTTTCAGCTCAGAACCACTTCATTGCTGCTTTTCTGGACACTAATATCAATTCAGATCAATTCCCTAAATCAAGGAATTCTGAAAACTTTTTAGAAATAAGAGTAGAATCTATTCCTTTCACTCCTCAGAACATGAATCTCTGATTGAAAAAAAAGTATTGCTTTAAGTAAACCCATGTCTTGAGTCTCTTCAATCCATGCCAGATGGAATGTTCAGGAGCAGATTGTACAAGCAAGCTTGCAAGGGAACATGGTTTTGTAAATATAGCTTCTCTTGTTGATGGCTGTGACTCCACTTGGTACAAGAGAAGACCAATACAAAAAGCATACACAAAAAAGTACATTTTCTCCAATGCTGACAGACTTGTTATAATGGTGCCAATAAAATGATTGTTGATTTCCAGAAGGTTGCAGGCAGGGTGAGACGGGTGGACAAAAAGCTACCCAGTGAACAAGCTGTTTCTCTCTCTCTCCCCACCCCTCCTTTTAAAATATCCAAAATAGAAATTTCAAAGCTTGAAAAACTTAAAGGCAATTTAATTTAAGTTGCTTCCCATGACTTTAAATACTAAATGTTCACACCTACGTCAGTACTACATTGAGAACCTCCCACTCAGAGACTGTATTTAGGGAAAAAAGGATGCCGTGGTCTGTGATGAGGCCTAGATTTGAGGGACCTTGAGTTCTTAGACAAGTTCTTCTGCAAGACTCCAGAGTTCAGCAGATCTAATTCTTACTCCCCAGTGGAGGGTCTGGTCAGTGTTTTCAGGAAATTTCCTTTTAAGGATAATTATTGGAGATACAAATATTTATTACAAGATAAACATAGTACACCTATATAACCTGCTTAATCATTCACATATACCCTGCTCCATGCAATGCGTTTGTTTCTAAGAATCTGGATACACATTGAGTTTCAGCCTTTAGGGCTCTCCTGATATAATCCTAAAGGTCAGATATTGTTATTTTTCCCCACACTTAGGCACTGACAAATATCCATGCCCCCATTTTTTTTAACAATGATTGCACCTTTATTAGTTTTTAATATATAGTGCAGATTTACTGCTCATCCCTTTCCTGGGAAAGTGAATTTTGATTTTAGTGTTTAAGCCATAACATGGCTAAATTGTATATCTGGCATGTTATTTCACACTCCACCATTTTCATGTTTTTTTAGTTTAAGCCAAGCCAGGTGAGTAGGCGTCATCCAAGATAAAATCTTACTGACTTTTTTTTCCCCAAAGAAAAGCTGGCGAACAGGAGGTGATAAATGCTATGCTTCCTACTCAGACTCTGTCACATAAGATGTCAGTTTTTTATTTTAATTATATTCTTTGCCAGCTCAAAAAGGCAAGTAATTTTGCTACATATTATCCTACCTTCGTTAGAGTTCCTCACAAGCAGAAGTGGAAGACCTTTCATTTGTTGTGCCAAAGCTGGTCTTAATATCCAATTCCAAACCAATCTCTTGGCATCCTGGAGAAAGAAACAGATTATTAGTTGTCAAAAAAGCAGACCAGACAATTACTAAAATGCAAGCCAGGAAAGAAAAATGAAATACTTTTATGAAGCAATATAGCAATTGGAGAGAGGTGTTTTTTTTTTTAAACAAAATCTGTATATTTAATCCACTCAAGTAGTAGCATTGACCAAATGAACTAACATAATACAGAGATCATCAAGAAGATCCTGGAAACAAAGGAGAAACTGAGAGCTCATATCTTAATTGGATTTCCAAGAATCAGACCCTGTCATCAGGATTCTATTGCCAGTTGTGTATTTGGGAAGCACAGGTACCGCCAATAGAATAGTGAGGAAAGAATAAGGGAAAGGGAAGGCAACATTTTGAAGGACAGAGTCCATTATTAAGTTAGGCACTACAGTGGACAAATGAAGCTTAATCCTGAGAGAAAACTCTGGGAAATTCTGTAAAAATATATGCCTCAGAATTATCCCACCCAGAGACCCAGGGAGCTGAGGCAATTATACCGCAACCTCAGGCAGTCATTGGTTGAGGGCTACTGAGGTGGAAGAGGGGTAGAAATTATTTTATCATTTTTCATCTGCCTTGTCAGTTTCATAAGAAATACTCAGGCTCAGAAATGCAGACGTTGGAGGTAGAAGTGGGCTGGAGCATGCTAGCCAGTCAAGTCCAAGGACAAGTGCAGCAGACTGACAGCATCTGCTATAGCTCCCGTTTGTACCTAATCATAATATCTTCACACAGAGAATGTTGTACTAGTCTTTGTCATGGGGCTTCGAGTTAGGATCAAAAGATTTAGCAAATAAAATACAGGATACCTAGTTAAATTTGAATTTCAGATAAGCAACAAATCATTTATTAGTGTATGTTTGTATTCTTTTATGAGATGGTCAGTCAGATGTGACAAGAGGAGACAGAGGAGAGGCTCAGGAAAAAACAAATTTTATTATGTCCACAGATCCTAGAGACAGGAGCATGGCACACTGTTCAGGGTCATATGGGAAAGATACCAGAATGATCAGGAAGTGGAAGTCAGGAACAAGGGAAAGATTTGGGCCACTGACTTTACTGGGGTTTCCACAAGGCAGGGCAGAGGACTGGCTAGGTTGAATAATTTTATCAGGTTGGATAATTTGATCAGCACTAGGGGTGCTCCCTAGTTACCTGGCATCTGGCCCTGGGATTATTAAAGCAGAGTAATATGGTCTTGTGGGGTTTACAGGCCAGATAAAGAAAATATAGCCCTTGATTGGTTAGTTTGCACATTAAAAACATGCTCTGCTTAGGCCTTTTGCTATCTGTAAGAATTGGGTAGCTCAGGGAAGGGTAATCGCTCTGTAGCCAGAAATGTTTTGTCTTTATTTCAAAATGTCAAAACATCATAATATATAGAAAATTAAAAATGTTTACACTATAGTATAATATGTCCATAACAGCAAATGGTTTGTTGTTTATCTAAAATTCAAATTAAACTCGATCTCTTGTATTTTATCTAGCAACCTTACCTCCGGAAAGACATGACAGAGAGAGGCAACAAGGTCAACATGTCTAGGAGGGAACAGTGTACACTTATATTGCCCCCTCTTCCCTCCTTACCTACATCTCCCACTTCTCATTTACTTGAGTCAGACACTTTGGCCTTCTGTGTGAAAGATGCAGGTGGTGAGACCCTGTTCAGTTTATTTGTGGACAGATGAGGGACAGACATTTGATCCTGTAAACAGATAGACATGAGTCTTTTTCATGATGATGTGTATGCAATAAATAATAAAATATGCTCACATTTATTGAAACTTTTCTTAATGCTAAACACAATTTTATATGATTTACACATATTATTCAATTAATCCTCACAACAAGATTATGAGGTAGGTGCCATTATTATCCCTGATTTACAAACAAGGAACCTAAGACACAGAAAAATTAAGTAGCCTGCCTATGGCTATATAGCTAGAAACTATGTCCAGAAACTGTGCTCTTAACCACCATGCTGAAGAGGGAAAGACGTGATAGTTGATGGGAAACAGGATAAGAGGTTGACAAAGGAATAAATGTGAGAAGAAGACAGAAAAAGATCTTTGAGCAGTGGATTCGACTTCAGGATTCCAGATATTTTGAACAAATGAAAGAAGAAAAAAAACCAGAAATGTAGGAAAAGAGAACACATAATTATCTAACTCCTTTTCTTCCACCATGGGAAAAGATGAGTTAGGAAGAGAAGCTAGCAGGGCAATGGGATCTAAATAAGTGCTCTAAATGAGCTAATGCATATCCAGTTGCCATTATCACTACTGTAAAAATTATAAACTTTGTTTAAATAAACACAACACCATAAACATGAAAGATACTTTCCAATGTTTTTAAATTAAATTTACCCTTTTTTGGTAATGAACTTGCAAATGCAAATAAAATGTCTACACAAAACAAAAGCAGGATAAGGTGAGTCTGGAGAAAGTGAAGTTTTATAAGAGAACCCTTGAGGATTATAGGGTGTTATCTTGCCTTTGTACAGAAAACAATTCTGGCTGAAAGCTAATGAAGGTTCCACACCTTTCGAATAGCCAAACTGTGTCCTTGAAATATAATGTTCTCTTGGCAACTAGGAATGTAATGTAGTGAGATGGCACAGAGTGTTATTTGGTATTCATCCCTAGCCTGGCTGTGAAATGGGGGCAAAGAACAGCAGCAGAAATAGCCAGCCTAGAAAACAGTCACTGAAGTCTTTTATGGAACCAAAGGTGTTAGTAAGTCTGGAAGAGAGAGAAGTAAAATTGCAGATAGCAACACCTTCCAGAAGCCAACAGAGAGAAGAGAGTTCACAAAGGGCATAGCCCAGAAGGCACAGCTGCAAATCCAGTTCTTCTTTTGGTTATCCCTCAGAATAATGAAAATGAGAAGATCAAAATGAATTCATTATTTTTTGAAAGAAGATCCTTTCTGGTTCTGTCCAATGAAGAGGTCTGGAGACAATGACACTGAACGGCAGTGAACACAGAGTTGGTGTCTAAATACCATTTCTCTCTGAAAGCAAACAGAGTTCCTTCAAGAAATGAAATGCTTATAGAAATTCTTAAAGAGAAATGCTTATAGGTCAAGGGCAGGAAGAGTAAGAAAGTGAGCCTGAAATATTTTTCCGTGCCAGAAAGCAAGAAAGGACTCAAAGAGTACTGAAAGGACATAAAAGCCAACCTGAAAGAGTTCCTACTTGGTAAATTTAGACAATTTGAGTATCAAAAGGAATAATGGCCATAAATTATTACAATGCTAAATAAATAAAAATCCATGGGTCCAAATGTTGCTCAAGGAAAAGAAGATGGTGGAAAAAAATGTTCTTTTCTACAGAAAGATGTCAGCTAATAAATGTAGAAGGGCTGACAAAAATAACAAATCACTCTCTTACAAGCATAATGTAATAGTTGGTTGGTATAAGAATGTTAAAGCTACTAGGTAAAGGGTTATTGGGGGAGCAAAATATTTGTATGGTGTCAAGGTCCTCCTCCGACCTTGGATTACTTGGTAATTGTGAAGAGAAAGGTTTTCCTTTGATTGGAGAGATCTGGTAGACCCAATGAAGCAGTCATCTATAATATGAATATAATAATAGTAGCTACATCAGAGAGTTACTATAAGGATTAAATGAGCCAATCTATGCAAAACACATACCACTGGATCACAGAGTTAGGGCACCGTAAATTAACACTATGCTGCTACTAGTACTACTACTACTGCTACTACTACTATTACTACTACTAATAATAGTTCTTATTCATATTATTTTATCTAAGCTAAAGGTCAATCAAAGGCCAAAAATCAAAACAGCTCGAATGATTTACTTTTTTAATTTTCCACAAAGATCATAGCCAAATCACAAACTAGCAATTGGTTGGGCAATATAAAAAAATAACAAACTTAAGAGCATAGATGTAGAAGGGGAGAGTGCCCCAAAAATCTAGAAAGAGTTTGTATAGATAGTTTACTCCAGACTTTTCCAGAGTGGGGCTGTTGCTCCTAAACTGTCTAGCAAAGAGATGCAGGCTTCTTATCCTCCTCCCTTCCCCACAACAAGGAGATGGAAGGGAGTAAAGAGATTCAAAGAGAGAAAGAGATGGCTAAATCTTTTCTCAAGTGGTAGCATCCTTATTCCCCATGACTCCTACTGCTTTAAAGAAGAAAATGTTTTTGAAGAACTGAAATGGGGATCCAAAAACAAAATGATGGTTGAGATTTCCCCCAACAGAAATGCAGCCCCAATCCACTTGTGCCAAGATACCTAGAAGAAAATTATTTTGTTTTTTAGAAGAAAATTATTTTAAAATACAAGGGACATATTACTCCAATGCAAGTTAATTTATTTCTGTCCTCCTAAGGTTTCACACTGTAGAAAATGTGTCTGGGTGAGAAACTGTACCACTTGAAGTTCATCAGTCCTCAGCACACTTCTTCATCTCGGGACTAAGGTGAAGTGGTAATGGTAGAGCCAGTAGGAGTTTGCTATGAGCATCTCTTTGCTAAAGTCTAGAATAGCTGGTCTTTTAGGACCTTATTCTTTTAGTGCAATCCTACCTGAATGAATTTCATTGCCAGCACCTGCATCTCTTTGCCAGAGAGCTTTCTCTACCAGTTTGGGCCAGTTCTATCTACTGTACAGCAGATCAGAAGTACTAGAGAATTAATGCCCCTTGGAGAAGTCCTCAAACCGTGATAAACAGGACTTGAAATATTTATTCCCCAGATCTCTGATACCTTAGGTGGGATGACTCTAAGATATGTCTCCTATACTTTCCAGAGTTCTATAGAATGAAGCACTAGTTTCCCACAATGGCATCTTACTTGATAAAGAAAAAAAAAACACACTCTATTGGCTGTTTTTCCTTCCCTATCCCACTTCCCTACTCCTTTATTGATGTTTTCCAAGGCCACCTTCCAAATAAGCTATTTGTGCCAGAATCTTTGTGCTTCTGGAAGAATACAAATTATGATGGCTTACTAAACCAAAATTACCATTTATAAATGAACTGTATGATCAAGTCAATCATTAGGATCAGTACAAAAAGCTACATTGAAGATGTGCGTCTATAATTTGAGAGAGAATGTAGAACCCTGGGAAAAGTCTCCAGGTGCCTCCTGTTGTCATATATGCTTATGTGATTTATAATCTGTCTTGAGCAACATTAGTGTCCTTATATGGGAAGTTACTAAAACATTTACCTACTGTAACAACGCAAACTTTGGAATAGAATCCTGAAGGATGTCAAGAATGGTGGGTCCAGGACAGTTGTGGAGGGAACAACAGCTGGTTTCTGGGCCAAGGTCATTTACTAACCAGTAGGGCAATGTTTCACTAATTTAAGAAACAATAAATACAACCCTATAGTGTATAATGACTGAATATCAATCCTATCCTTGAGAACTGAGATGGTTTTATGGTATTTGTATAAGTAGGAGATTCCCAAGGTTAAAAAAAAAAAAGGCTCCTTTTTGCCAGCACCTTAAAAAGAACTGCAAATGATAGTGCAGTACAATCTGTGACATAGAATGTGGTCTGAGAATTAAGTACTTTGGCATAATAGTTACATACTGGGTTATTAATTTTAAAATAATTATCCTACAACAAAATACAATGAGTACTAAAACAAAAAATAATACGTTTTAACTTTTTTCTTCACAATGACCTCAGGCTCATTATTATAAATAATTTTTATTGTTTTGTAGGTATGTGGATAAAACAGATGTCTCCATACCATATACACCTGTTTTTACAGAGTAATGATAATAAAACAGCTGTAAAACTTTTGAGTACATTTGATTTCCTTAGAAAGTTACAACCATAAGGAAATTTTTTTTCATATCTTAGAAAACTATTTTAAACACATCTCTTACAGGGTTACCAGTAAAAATATAAATTCCAATTAGAGAAGCCATTTCTGTAAGTTCTGTTGGAGCTTATAGAATACTGATAGGGAAATGTCAGAATGTAAAATATAAAATAAACCTGATCCAGACTATATGAGGGATAATTTTATGACTACTTGGCCTACATGGAAACCTCAAAAAGCATACCTTCAGCTTCAGATAACAGTTGGGTCCTAAAAAGTCCTTTTAAAGTAAAAGTAAATCAGTTTTCAAAAAAGTACATAGTTAAAAAGTGAAGATTCTTTTAAAACTTGAGTATGATGGGTATTCAGAGAGAACCTACCAATAAATATCAAATAACTATAATATAATAATTATATAACTGTACAAGTGTTCTAGAGACATTATGAAGTATAAAAAAAACTTTTATAAGAAAAGAATAAAGTTGTATCAGAGATTTCCATCAAAAGCAAGCTCAGCTTCCAGAGAAGATGGCAACGTGAGCCTCAGTGTCTAATCCTTCTTATTGTCTTTTTGATGTTTTTTCTCTTTCTCACCTTCTTTTATATTATTTTTATTCTCTTCTTTTATTGCTTTTTAACAATGCATGATTCTCATACTCTGTAGTGTTTACCCTAGAAATTACAACATATATCCTTGACTTACTAAAGTCTAATGAAAAGTGGTACCACTTCCCAAAAACTGAAAAGACCATGGAACTCTTTTACTTCACTCACCCCCTTTTCACCTTTTTAGTTGTTATATATTTTAATTCTAATGATATTTTAAGTCACATAGAACATTATGCTTTCATGGATTTTGGTTTTCAGCTGTTTTACTATTATATGCTTCAGTTTGATTTCTTTATATTTTTCCTGCTTTGAATTTTTGTAGTTTTTTGAATATATATTTTACCCACTTTGAAAAATCATCTTTTGAAACATTGTTTCTGCTCTATCTGCTTTCTCTTCTCCTTCTGAAACTTAAGTCATCCTTGTTAATTGAAAATGAAATCAATGAAAAGTCAGACCATTTCATTGTGTTCCATATATCTCTTCTGGTCTTGTCTGTATGTTTTATCCTTCTGTCCTCCATGCTTCAGTCTGGATATTTTCTTCTCATCTATCTAACAGTTTATTATTCTCTTTTCAGTTGTGTCTAATATGCTATTAAATCATCTATTAAGGGATGTCTGGGTGGCTCAGTCGGTTAAGCCTCCTACTCTGGCTCAGGTCATGATTTCGCGGTTCATGAGTTCGAGCCCCACGTTGGGATTTGTGCTGACAGCTCAGAGCCTGGAAACTACTTTGGATTCTATGTCTCCTTCTCTCTCTGCCCCTCCCCCACTAGCGCTCTATCTCTCTCTCTCAAGAATAAATAAACATTTAAAACATCATCTATTGAATTCTTTTTTAAAATTTTATTATTTTTAAATGTTTATTTTCATTATTATTATTATTACCATCATCATTATTATTTCATGTTGAACTTGTATTCTATTTGCATAGCATATACTTTATCTGGTTGCATTTTCTTATTTGTTGGTTTTGGCCTATCTCTTCAATATTCAAATTCTTTTTTATTTTTTAAAATCTTTTATTTTTTCGTGTAAGATTTTGGCCGTTCACTTTTAAATCCTTAAGGTATCTGGAACTCTTTGTGGAAAGGAGATCCAATTTTATTATTTTTCCATACAGGTATTAAACTGTCTTAGCACATTTTTATCAGCTCTGTTGAGGTATAATTGACAGATGAAAATTATATATATTTAAGGTGTACAACTTTATGTTCTGATTTCTATATTCAAATTCTTTTCAGAATCAGGTATCTTTAGAGAAATAAAATAGTGCACCCATGAAATAAGAAAGAATGTTATGAAAAATATTTATAATAAGTCAAATTATACAAGATAAACTTGCAGAATTGAGAAGATTTTATTTTTTTTAATTTATTTGTTTAATTTACGTCCAAGTTAGTTAGCATATAGTGCAACAATGATTTCAGGAGTAGATTCCTTAATGCCCCTTACCCATTTAGCCCATCCCCCCTCCCACAACCCCTCCAGTAACCCTCTGTTTGTTTTCCATATTTAAGAGTCTCTTAGGTTTTGTACCCCTCCCTGTTTTATATTATTTTTGCAGCCCTTGCCTTATGTTCATCTCTTCTGTGTCTTAAAGTCCTCATATGAGTGAAGTCATATGGTATTTGTCTTTCTCTGACTGACTAATTTCACTTAGCATAATACCTTCTACTTCCATCCATGTAGTTGCATATGGCAAGATTTCATTCTTTTTGATTGCTGAGTAATACTCCATTGTATATATATATACCACTTCTTCTTTATCCATTCATCCATCGATGGACATTTGGGCTCT
>CM053579.1:90408725-90491446 GCA_028646485.1 Cryptoprocta ferox
CTGTCTTCCAGAGTGGCTGCACCAGTTTGCATTCCCACAAGCAGTGCAAAAGAGATCCTCTTTCTCTGCATCCTCGCCAACATCTGTTGTTGCCTGAGTTAATATTAGCCATTCTGACAGGTTGAGGTGGTATCTCATTGTGGTTTTGATTTGTATTTCCCTGATGATGAGTGACGTTGAGCATCATTTCATGTGTCTGTTGGCCATCTGAATATCTTCTTTGGAGAAGTGTCTATTCATGTCTTTTGCCCATTTCTTCACTGGATTATTTATTTTTTTGGGGTGTTGAGTTTGATAAGTTCTTTATAGATTTTGGATACTAACCCTTTATTTGATATGTCGTTTGCAAATATCTTCTCCCATTCCATCAGTTGCCTTTTAGTTTTGTTGATGGTTTCCTTTGCTGTGCAGAAGCTTTTTATTTTGACGAGGTCCCAATAGTTCATTTTGCTTTTGTTTCCCTTGCCTCTGGAGACATGTTGAGTAAGAAGTTGCTTCGGCCAAGGTCAAAGAGGTTTTTGCCTGCTTTCGCCTCAAGGATTTTGATGGCTTCCTGTCTTACATTTAGGTCTTACACCCATTTGGAGTTTATTTTTGTGTATGGTGTAAGAAAGTGGTGCAGGTTCATTTTTCTGGATGTCGCTGTCCGGTTTTCCTAGCACCACTTGCTGAAGAGACTGTTTTTATTCCATTGGATATTCTTTCCTGCCTTGTCAAAGATTAGGTGGCCATACATTTGTGGGTCCATTTCTGGGTTCTCTATTCTGTTCCATTGATCTGATTGTCTGTTTTTGTGCCAGTACCATACTGTCTTGATGATTATAGCTTTGTAATACAGCTTGAAGTCCGGGATTGTGATGCCTCCAGCTTTGGTTTTCTTTTTTAAGATTGCTTTGGCTATTCAGGGTCTTTTCTGGTTCCATACAAATTTTAGGATTGTTTGTTCTAGTTCTGTGAAGAATGCTGGTGTTATTTTGATAGGGTTTGCATTGAATATGTAGATTGCTTTGGGTAGTATTGACATTTTAACAATATTTTTTCTTCCTATACAGGAGGATGGAATATTTTTCCATTTTTTTTGTGCCTTCTTCAATTTCTTTCATTAGCTTTCAATAGTTTTCAGTGTATAGATTTTTCACCTCTTTGATTAGATTTATTTCTAGATATTTTATGGGTTTTGGTGCAATTGTAAATGGGATAGATTCCTTGATTTCTCTTTCTGTTGCTTCATTGTTGGTGTATAGGAATGCAACCAATTTCTGTGCATTGATTTTATATCATGCCACTTTGCTAACTTCATGGATCAGTTCTAGCAGTTTTTTGGTGGAATCTTTTGGATTTTCCATATACAGTATTATGTCATCTGTGAAGAGGGAAAGTTTGACCTCCTCCTGGCCAATTTGGATGAAATTTATTTCTTTGTGTTGTCTGATTGCTGAGGATAAGACTTCCAATACTATGTTGAATAACAGAGGCGAGAGTGGATATCCCTGCCTTATTCCTGACCTTAGGGGGAAAGCTCTCAGTTTATCCCTACTGAGGATGATGTTAGCATTGGGTCTTTATTATATGGCTTTTATGATCTCAAGGTATGATCTTTCTATCCCTACTTTCTTGAGGGTTTTTATCAAGAAAGCATGCTGTATTTTGTCAAATGCTTTCTCTGCATCTATTGAGAGAAACATGTGGTTCTTGTCCTTTCTTTTATTGATGTGATGAATCACATTGATTGTTTTGCGGATATTAAATCAGCCCTGCATCACAGGTATAAATCCCACTTTGTCACGGTGAATAATTTTTTTAATGTATTGTTGGATCCGGTTGGGTAATATCTTCTTGAGGATATTTGCATCCATATTCATCAGGGAAATTGGTCTATAGTTCTCCATTATAGTGGAGTTTTTGTCTGGTTTTGGAATCAAGGTAATGCTGGCTTCATAGAAAGAGTTTGGAAGTTTCCCTTCCATTTCTATTTTTTGGAACAGTTTTAAGAGAATAGATGTTAACTTTTTCTTAAATGTTTGGTAGAATTCCCCTGGAAAGCCATCTGGCCCTGGACTCTTATTTTTTTGGGAGATATTTTATTACTAATTCAATTTCTTTACTGGTTATCAGTCTGTTCAAATTTTCTATTTCTTCCTGTTTCAGTTTTGGTAGTTTATATGTTTGTAGGAATTTGTCCATTTCTTCCAGATTTCCCATTTTATTGGAATATAATTGTTTATAATATTCTCTTATTATTGTTTGTATTTCTGCTGTGTTGGTTGTGATCTCTCCTCCTTCATTCTTGATTTTATTTATTTGGGTCCTTTTCTTTTTCTTTTTGATCAAACTGGCTAGTGGTTTATCAATTTTGTTAATTCTTTCAAAGAACCAGCTTCTGGTTTCATTGATCTGTTCTACTGGTTGTTGTTGGTTTTTGTTTGTTTGTTTTGTTTTGATAGCATTGATTTCTGCTCTAATCTTTAGTATTTCCTGTCTTCTGCTTGTTTTGACTTTTATTTTCTGTTCTTTTTCCAGCTCTTTAAGGTGTGAGGTAAGATCGTGTATCTAAGACCTTTCCTCCTATTTTAGGAAGGCCCAGATTGCTATATACTTCCCTCTTATAATCTCCTTTGCTGAGTGCCAGAGGTTTTAGGCTGTGGTGTTATCATTTTCATTGGCTTCCATGTACTTTTTAATTTCCTCTTTAACTTCTTGGTTAGCCCATTCATTCTTTAGTAGGATATTCTTTAGTCTCCAAGTATTTGTTACCTTTCCAAATTTTTTCCTGTGGTTGATTTCGAATTTCATAGCGTTGTGGTCTGAAAATATGCACGGTATAATCTCGATCTTTTTGTACTGGTTGGGGGCTGATTTGTGTCCCAGTATGTGGTCTATTCTGGAGAACATTCCATGTGCGTTGGAAAAGAATGTATATTCTACTGCTTTAGGATGAAATGTTCTAAATATATCTGTTAAGTCCATCTGGTCCAGTGTGTCATTCAAAGCCATTGTTTCCTTGTTGATTTTCTGATTAGATGATCTATCCATTGCTGTAAGTGGAGTGTTGAGATCCCCTACTATTATAGTATTATTATCAATGAGTTTCTTTATATTTGTGATTAATTGATTTATATATTTAGGCACTCTACATTTGGAGCATCAGTGTTTACAATTGTTATGTCTTCTTGGTGAATAGACCCCTTAATTATGATATAATGCCCTTCTTTATCTCGTTACAGTCTTTATTTTAAAGTCTATATTGTTTGATATATGTATGGCTACTCTGGCTTTCTTTTGATGACCATTAGCATAATAGATGATTCTCCATCCCCTTACTTTCAATCTGAAGGTGTCTTTAGGTCTAAAGTGAGTCTCTTGTAAGCAGCATATAGATGAATCTTGTTTTCTAATCCATTCTGTTACCCTATGTCTTTTGATTGGAGTATTTAGTCCATTGACATTGAGAATGAGTATTGAAAGATATGAATTTATTGCCATTACATTTCTTGTAGAGTTGGAGTGTCTGGTGGTGTTCTCTGGTCCTTTCTAGTCTTTCTTGCTTTTGGTATTTTTTTTTTCATCTTTTCTCCCCTCACAGAGTCCCCCTTAAATTTTCTTTCAGGGCTGGATTAGTGGTCACGAACTCCTTTAATTTTTCTTTGTCTGGGAAGCTTTTAATCTCTCCTTCTATTTTGAATGACAGCCATGCTAGATAAAGAATTCTTGGCTGGATATTTTTCCAGTTCAGCACATTGAATATATTCTGCCACTCTTTTCTGGCCTGCCAAGTTTATGTGGATAGGTCTGCTGCAAATCTGATCTGTCTTCCCTTGTAGGTTAAGGATTTTTTGTCCCTTGCTGCTTTCATGATTGTTTCCTTGCCTGGGTATTTGTGAGTTTGACTATGATACACCTTGTTGATGGTCGGTTTTTGTTGAATCTTGTGGGAGTCCTCTGTACTTCCTGGATTTTGCTGTCTGTGTCTTTCCCCAGGCTAGGAATGTTTTCTGCTATGATTCACTCATATAACCCTTTTACCCCTTTTTCCTTCCCTTCATCTTCTGAGACCCCTATGATTATGATGTTGTTCCTTTTTAATGAATCACTGATTTATCTAATCCTTAAATTGTGCTCTTTTGCCTTAGTCTCCCTCTTTTGTTCTGCTTCATTATTCTCCATAAATTTGTCCTCTGTATCGCTGATTCACTGCTCTGCCTCATCCATCCTTGCAGCTGTGGCATTCATTCGAGATTGCAGCTCAGTTATAGCATTTTTTATTTCATCCTGACTAGCTTTTACTTCTTTTATCTCTGCAGAAAGGGGTTCTAATCTATTTTCGACCCTAGCTAGTATTCTTTTTATCATGATTCTAAATTCTGGTTCAGACATCTTGCTTGTATCTGTTTTGGTTAAGTCCCTGGCTGTCGTTTCTTCCTGCTCTTTCTTTTGGGGTGAATTCCTTGGTTTTGTCATTTTGAAGGGAAAAAAGTAATTAATTAGGTTAAAAAATTAAAATTAAAATTAAAAACAATACACACACACACACACACAAAATCACATAAATGATGCTAGATCCTAGGTGTGTTTTGGTCTGGGTGTTGAAAGAAGCTTGATAGATTAGAGGAAAAAAAAAGTGGGGGTGAGGAAAACGTTTGAAAATTTGAAAAAAAATGAATACAATGAAATAGAATAAAATGAAATTATGAAAGTAAAATAGAATTTGAAAAATTACAAAAAAATAAAATATAGTAGAAAAAAATAAAAATATTTTTAATAAAATTTGAAAATAAAAATATTTTTTCTCTTTCTGTGTTCCAGAAAAAGAAAAAAAACCAAAAAGAAGAAAAAAGAAAATTGGATAGGTGGACCAGCAAACAGATTGAAATACGATTGAAATTTCATTGTTTTCCCCTAGAAGTCAAACTATAAGCCCTTTATAGTCCATAAACTAAGCAGGCAGAAAAATTTGTGGTGTTCCAAAAGAGCGAGGTTGACCAAGTTGGGCGGGGTGTAGTGTAACGGCTCTGTTCTCCACTAGATAGTGCTCCTTAGCTTACTGGGGTGGAATGTTGTGGCACTCGTAGGTGTGTATGTGCATGCATGGGAGGGGTGAAAATGGTGTCACACAGCTACCCAGTCTCTAGTATCAGAACTCTGTTCTCTCCTATCAGCAATCGTGCACCTGACCTTTGTCTCCAGCTTCTGTCCACTCCCCACTTTTACACTGTCCATGACGAACCCATCAGCTTGCCAGGCAGCACCTCCCTCCTGAGTTTTATCTCAGATGCAGCTGTCTTCTCCGACCCCTTACTTCTGAGGGACTGCGGCTTTGACCTGTTCTGACCCTCTGTGCAAGGGTCTTTCCAAGCAATGGCCAGGTGCCAGCTGCACCCAGGAACGTTCGCGGGACCGTGCTGCTGCCGATGCCCAGAAACTGAGGCTGGGTGCTGGCCCACCCAAGAAAAAGCTCATGCAATAGTGTGGCAGCAGCATTTCAGGGATTATGGAAAATCACAACACACATCTGGCACCAGGCTTCACCCTTAACAACCTTGTTCCAACACCAGAAAATGTGGTTGTTCTCCGGGGTCCACTGGAGCCTTTGCCTGGGGGGAGCGGGGGGGGGGGGTGAAGCACAGCCTCTACTAAATGTCCTCACAGCAGAGGAACTGCCTCTCTCCATGTGGCCTGAGGACCCCCAGACTTCACTCTGCTCCTGGGGATTCACCCTTCTCACCAGAGCACCAGCAGGTATTGAACTGCAGAATTTCAGATGCTGCACTCCCCTTGTTTATAGAGTCTTAGTGGAATTTAAACCTTCTCCTTTCTCCCTTTTTAGTTCAGTCCCTGTGGCTGTTTCCCCTTTCCCACTTTCTCTCCAGCTGCTTTTGTGGGGGTTGCTTTTCCTGTACACCCCCCCATCTCTATCCTCTCTCTGCAAGCAAAAACAGCTCCCTGCCCTCTGTGGCTTTCCTCTCCCCCATTTCACCTCTCTGTGCGGTGTACCTGCTGAGTTCTGTTGTTCAGGTTGGGCAGATTGTTGTATTAATCCTCAAATCAGTTTTCTAGGTGTGCAGGATAGTTTACTGTTGATCTGGCTGTATTTCTTGAATGCAAGACACACACACAAAAAACTTCCATGCTGTTCCGCCATCTTGGCTCCTCCCTCAGAATTGAGAAGATTTTAAAAAAGAAGTAAACACACTTGCAAAAAATTTTCAAATCAAACATCTTGGAAACCCTAAAAAATGCAGAGTCATATGCACGTATATGGCCTTGAAGCCATCTGACACAAAGAAAATATTCACCTTGTATTTGTTTTTACAGCCTTGGAGTGAGAATCAGGATAAAATTAAGCAATGGATTTTAATAGCTAATGACTAGTGATAAAAATACCAAAAGGTGTTCAAGGTATAAAATTATAACAAATGCTTTGTGACAGATAGTAGTTAATTTTTAATATTAACCTCTTGTTATTTGGATTTTAGAAACCATATTTTATAAAAGGCACAAATATATTAAATATATGGTCTAATCTGACAATTTCGTTATCAAAGTCATTGAAAATCTGACCCTTTGGATTTTGTTATCCTAGCAAAATTATGGCAACTTGTCCAAATTTTGGTCATCCTGATGCCTAAGAAAATATAACAGCAGCATAAATATTACCCTTTAGAGTCAAAACCTATAAAATAAAGACAATTTCCAAAAACTGTCTTAATGATTTGTATTCAGCCCCATACATAGTTTTCAATCTGATACTGTTTTGATCACAGACAAACTGAATGTAAATTTCTACTCTCAAAATCCCATAAGAAATTAATACAATTATTTTCTTCTTCTATTTCAGCTTTGACTCTTAACCATAGAACCTGTAGTGTTCAGAAACAATGCAGGGAAACTACTATTTGAAACATACCCTTAACATACAACATTATAAAACCACATGACATTATATGGTAATTAGTAAATGTATATTCTGAGCTCTTTAGCAAACCCATACTCAAGAATTAAATTGTTTCAAATTTATATGCCATATCATATCATAATATGTTCCCTTTCTCACAAATGGAAAGTGGAAGAGGAATTGTGTTATCATCTTCACCTATTACCACTCTTGACAACCTGTAATAAGCTTTGAGACTTCCCTCCTTTACTATGGAACAGTGACTCACCTAGAGTTATATAACACTTAGTTCATAAGAAACTAAATTTCTCATTTTCACCTTAATCTCAAAAGTGCTTATTGCTTAAAGCAAACAACAACAACAAAACAGTTTTAAGGAAATGTTCAAGACAACAAAAAGAAGGGGAGAAATTCCAGTTGCCAGGACATGCATACTGTTAATGTTATCTAACCCTCCATGCACTCACATTCAGGGTCATACAAGTGTTGACTCCACATTTGCATGATCCTGAGAGTGAGCACCTCCTTAGTTTGTGCCCTAGGCACCTTGTTTGCTTCACCCCATTTCCCATTATGTGTGGTAGAGAGCCCAGAGAAACAACATTTAAGACATAAGCAAAAGGAGAGAACCCCACAGGAGGCACTGAGATGGTGTCACAGAGGAAGAAGGGAAACTGCTCCAGTACATTACACAAGATAAGAAAAGAGAGCACATCCAAAAGAAAGCAGTGGTCTACATCATCCAACTCTAAACAGGAGTCATATGAGATAAAGTTCAAAAAATGTCCATTGCTAGCAACTGCCAGTTCAAAGGAAATATACATGACTTTTAAATATACAGAAAGTTGCTTAATCTTAATTAAAATTTTTTAAATTCAAATTAAAAATTCAAGGAGACACAATTGATACACCGTGTTGGAAAGGACATCAGGAAATGTTCCCCCAAACATTACGGGGGGGGGGGCGTAAATTGGTACAACAGCTATGGAGCTCGATGTGGCAGCATCTATCAAAAATTGCTTTGACTCAGCCATTCCATCTCTACATATTATGCAACATATTCTTGACATATGTGTTAGAGGAAATGTATTATAGCATTGATTGTGAATACCGAAACAAAGTAAGCGTCAGAGAATAGGTTAAATAAACTTTGATACATCTATGTCATAAAATTAATAGAATACTATGCACTTGTTCAAAGGAATCAGTGAGCTCTCTATGTAATGATATGGAAAGATCTCTAATATCTGTCTTTATATGAAAACATCAGAAGAACAGAACAGTGTTTTTCATATGCTCCAAATTATTATTTAAAAATACCTTTAAAACTATTTTACTCATTTTTGCATAAAATGTCTCTAGAAGGAAACAAACCAAAAAACCTGGCAAGAGTTGTTGCTTCTTTTTTTTTAATGTTTTATTTATTTTTGAGAGAGAGAGAGAGAGACAGCGTGAGCAGGGGAGGGTCAGAGAGAGAGGGAGACACAGAATCTGAAGACAGGTTCCAGGCTCCGTGCTGTCAGCACAGAGCCCGACGCGGGGCTTGAACCCATGACCTGTGAGATCATGACCTGAGCCAAAGTCGGACGCTCAACTGACTGAGCCACCCAGGCTCCCCAGTTGTTGCTTCTTGAAAAGGGAACTAAGCTAGAAAATATGGGTTGGAGACAGACTTCCTTTTTACTCTATACCTTTTTGAACTTTTAAAATATTATTTCATGTGTATATAGTACCTACTGAAAGTTACAAAAACAAGGGGGTACCTGGGTGGCTCAGTTGGTTGAGCATCCAACTTCAGCTCAGATCATGATCTCACAGTTTGTGGGTTCGAGCCCTGCATTGGGCTCTGTGCTGACAGCTCAGAACCTGGAGCCTGCTTCAGATTCTGTGATTCCCTCTATCGCTGCCCCTCCCCACTCACGTTCTTTCTATCTCTGTCTCAAAAATAAACAAACATTACCAAAAACAGAAAATCACAAAAACAAACCAAACAAAATAAAGCTTTTCATTGTATTGAGCAAAAAGAGGTTGAAATAACCTTAGTTGTGGCTGCTTCAGAGTCATGGTAGGCATACGAATCATATTGCAGTGGATTAAAGAGTACCACTGAAGATAATGCAGACATTCTAGTGAGAATCACTTTTAAAGTTCTTCGGCACTGGATGGGAGAAGAGTAATAGAATAGTAGCCAGAGGTGGACTCAAGGTCATGAAATTGAGGGACTAAATATCTACATGAATACTGATGTCACTCAGTAGAGCAGAATGTGTTGGGTAATTGAATAACCTGACTTCAAATGGACAATTGGCTTCTGACTCTCCTAATTTGTGTAAGATTAGCAAGTTATTTCATTTCCCTGTACCTCACTTTCCTCCTCCACCAATTTCATACAGATGCTATCAGGATTAAATGAGTTAATAGAGGTAAATCGCTTAGAACAATGTGTGGCACATAGTAAATACTGTGTACATTAGCTTGCTAGGGCTGCCATAACAAAATGCTAAACACTGGGTGGCTTAAATCACAGAAATATATTTTCTCATGATCTTGAGAGGCTAAAAGTCTGAGATCAAGATGTCAACAAGGATGGCTTCTTCTGAGGCTTCTCTCCTCGGCTTGTAGACAGCTGTCTTATCCCCGTGTCTTCATATGATTTTCTTTATATGTATGTCTATGTTCTAATCTCCTTATAAGGGCACCAGTCATATTGGATTAGGGCTCACCTTAATGACCTCATTTAACTTTTACATACCTCTTTAAAGACCCTATTTTCGAATATACCACATTCTGAGGTAGTGAGGGTTAGGACTTCAACATATGAATTTTAGGTGTACATAATTCGGCCCATAACACTGCATGTTTGGGGCCAATATAGTATTCAGGATAATGGCAGATGTTTGGCTACACAAGAAATCAGTGATGCTCGTATTCATGTTTTAAATGGATTAAGGGGAGAACGAGGGGTTTGGTAGAAGACAGCAATGAGGAAGGGGAAAGAGCGGTTTAAGTTCTGGAAATTAAAATAAACAATTGTTGCATTAACTTGATTCAAGGTGTATAAAATTATTCTCTAAGTCCTTAGAACCTCTTAATGGAAAACATTAAGAAGCTATGGATACAAGTAGTTTGTGCAGACAACACACTAACTTAGCCATTAGCTTTTATTTAGATGGGGAAGAATGATGTTTGGGGAAGAGTTACATACCAGCTAGCACAACATTTGAGTTAAATCTATATTTATGCAGTATATTCTTATCATGAAGTTAAATTTCTGTCTAGTTCTAATTACAAAAAAATGGCAGAGAAGTTTTCTTTAACATAGATTTTTAAAAATAGTTCTAAGAACTCTTCACTTGTCACTTTGAGATTGTCAGTTTTTATTATCAGAAACTACATTTGTTAAGATGTTTGCATAGAAAGCAGGATGTGTTGACTTAAAATTGTAAACTATGGTAACTGAATTTCTGTAATTTATGGAGGTTGCATTTAACACTCATAACCACTGGAGGTTAAACTTACTCATCATTCTTGGGATAATTAACCTGCTTACTATAACTGCACTGATCTAGTTTTAATTACTTAGCCAATATAAAAGATGATGCATATTATTTTAGAACTAAGAGCACGTCTAAAGACTTTTTGTGTAAAAGCTTTTTTTCATGTAAAATAAATAAATGAGCATACAGAATAACTGAAAATGAGGCTGAATTTCAATCTTCCATAATGAGCTGATGGCATGAACATCAATGGGGTATTTTTTTCCAATAATATTGAAGAACAGTGTCCTGAAAATAGCAGGAGGAACTGAAGAGGTGTGGAAAAGAGTATTCCCCCACTTCAGAGGGTTTTAGGTGAAGCTGAGTCTTTGAGGGAGACCCCTGGCTTTCAGTTTCAACAAGGAGATGGAGGGAATCTCCAAGAAGAGGATGAGAATATGGGAAGCTTGTAACCACTGAAAAGGGAGTTCTTGGGGACTCACGAGAAAGTTTTTGGAGTGAGAATCAGTGAAAGTTTGGAATAGGAGTGAGAATGCATAGAGCATTCTGGAAAAGTGAATGTGGCAGAGACTGGTCAGAAGACCTGAGGCTTCATAGATTTGAGAGGTGACCAAGGGTATCACAGATAAGAGATGTGTGGATTCAGCTGCCCATAATTATGCAAAGTTAAATCATTCCACTGGTGGACTGGATAGGCACTCAGGCCTTTCAAGCATCAGCCAAGATCTGTCTGGTTCGCATTTTCAAGAGAGCTCAAGTCAGTGGGAAAGATTCCAGCTTCTGGAGGGGTTTAGGCTGAGGTCTTCATGGATTATGAAGCTCCATAGCAGAGAGTCTAGGCTCCAGACTATTGGAAACAGGCTCCTTGGGAGTCGTTAGAGATCAGATGGATAAATCAAAGGGCCTGGTCCCTAGGAGCTGTGGGATTCTTATGATCTAACTGAAGTCCTATATTTTCTTATTAACCTTGATTACTCCTGGTGTGCCACATACAGATGTGAGGCCTTATTTACCAGTTCATGGAGGAAGGTGTGGTTTGATGAAATATGAAAAGCATGACAAAAAAAGTTTTGGAAATAATGAGTTGTTGACTTACAAGTATGTTGAGTCTGAGAATATATGTGGACCACACAGGTATAACTGAGCAGCAAGCAGTTTTAAGTGTAGCCTAGAGAAAAAGGAGAGTAGAGAAGTTGAGAAATTTGCCAAGAGAGCTTCCTTCTGTGCTGATCCATGGTATGCCTGGAGTATTGCAGAAGACTATATGTTGCCTCTCATATTCTTCTGCTTCCTGCCTCACTCATTTCTATTTATCCTTTATCCTTTCTTCAGCTTCTGCCTCTTTTTCCACTTGACTCTTTCCTTTATCCATTAGGCATGCTTAAGTTTTCATTGCCTAAATAAATCTTCTTGAGTTCTGATTCTTCTGCAAGATACTGCCCCCACCTCCTCACACACCTTCTTTTTTTTCCATAACTTTTTCAAAATAAGAGGTGTATTTGATGTCTACACTTTATTCTTCTACTCTTCAGCTCCCTGCAATTTGGCCTTCATAACTCTATGGGAAATGGTCCTTAATTCACTTGGGTGAATAGGTGGGGGTATGAGTGAAATAAAGGGGATAAAGAGGTGTAAGCTTTCAGTTATAAAATAAATAAGTCATGAAGATGAAAAGTACAGCATATAGTCAATAATATTGTAATAGCATATGGTGACAGATGGTAACTACACTTACCATGGTGAACATTGAATAATGTATAGAATTATTGATTCAATATATTACATACCTGAAACTAATATAACATTGAATGTCAATTATATTTCAATAATAATTTAAAAATTCTCTCTGATGAAAAGCTGAGTTTCAACTAATTTCCAATTACAAGTAATCATCCTGCTGACCTCTTGGCAGCATTCAATGTTACTGAGCACCCTCCTTATTGACTCTCTTTTCCTAGCCCTTGGCTACTTTTCTTTCCTCATTTTTCTCCCATCCCTTCTCTCTAAGCTTCACTAGATCCTCTTCCCTGGTTTTATCTTAAAGTTAGCTATTCTGCATATTCTGTCTGTTGGATGCTTTATCAACTTAAAGCCATGAAGAGGGTGGATACCTAAAAGCCTTGGGGAGCTCAGGGACATATGCAACCATTGCCATCATGTCACTTTAAGGACTCACCACCACTACCTGCTGCCACAACCATCAACAGAAGAAGCATGAAGGTTTTTATGTGAGTTTTCACCTGTTTTCAAATGACTAATTACATGTCACTAAAATAGGAGAATCACAGAATGCTTAGAACTTAGCATTCTGCAGCTCTCAGCTCCAAGCTCCCAAAGCTGCTTAAAAGTGCCACTTGCATTGCCCTATATTGTGACCTTCACTACATTTCTTCAAGTAAATATTCTTGACAGGGTGTTGAGAATTGGCACCAGTTATCATCAAACCTACCCCACCTTTGTCTGTCTTATGTGTTATCAGTATGGGGCAAAATGATGGAAGTCTGTAGGATTAAGACATAAGGGCATTTAGGGTTTTGTGAAAGTGAGTAGGGCATATTTTGGTGTTTAGAAGCTCTACACAGTTGCTCTGACTCACAAGCTTGGTGTAACCTATCAGGTCTGAGAACCGTGTTGTAGCACTGCCTTTTAGCCCTCTTGACTCTCACTCTGCTTATTTTCTCAGACCATCTAATCTTTATATCTAGCCCTGATTCCCATCCTGGTCATTTTCAAGTGATCCATATCCATACCTCCAAGGGCTGACTGTATAACTCCACACAAATGTCCTGCAGGCATCTTGACCTCATCTATAACTGAACCTATTTCCTGCCCCCTTAAGCCCTTCATTCTCTTTCCCTAATAAAAAAAAAAAAAACATACCTATAGTCTTTACCTTGGCAAATACCAACTATCCTCAACTCCTTATCTTTCTCCAACCCCAACACACATTTCCCTTGGTATTGACTCTCTGATGTTTCTCCCATCTGTTAACTCCCTCACACCCACTTCCACTGCCCTAGTTTCATGCCTCATCACATACTGCCTGGACTTGTAATAGCCTCCATATACTCCCTTCTCCAATCTGTCTTTTACAATTTTGTCAGAAATGTGTTCCTTAAAAAATAAATATATTCAGTTCCTGGTTGAATATCTCTATTAAAGTCCTGTTGCATGCAGGATAAAGTCCAAACATTAACCAGGCTTGCAGGATCGATCATTATATGGCCCCCAAATAATTTTTCCCTAGATATTTTTTAATTAGGGTAAAGTTTACATACAGTGAAGTAGACAGATATTTAAGGGTGCAATTTGACTACTTTTGACAGATGCACACAAACTTGTAACCAGTGCCTCAATCAAAATACAGAACATTCCCATCACTTTAGAAAATTCCCTTATGCCCCTTTCAATCAATTCCCACATTCCTGTAAGCAATTACTATTATGATTTTTATTATCATTGATTAATGATGCTTATTCTCAACATAAAGTATGTGTTGTTTTTTCATTCAGCATAATGGTTTGAGAGACTCATTCATGCTGTTTTATGTATCAGTTGTTCACTATTCTTTTATTGCTGAGGCGTATTCCACCATATGATGGTACCACCAATGTAAGTTGTTTCTGGTTTGGACCCATGATGGTAAAGCAACTATAAGCATTCTTATACGAATGTTTTCGTGCAGTTATGCTTGCATTTTTCTAGGTAAATATATAGGAGAGGGATTGCTGTGTCACATAGTAGTTGTATGGTTAACTGTATAAAAGTTTGTTAAACAGTTCTCCAAAGCAATTGTATCATTTCCACTTTACCAGCAATATATGAGTTTCTTCATATCCTTGATAAAATTTGGTGCTGCCAGTCATTTTAATTTTAGCCATTCTAGTGGTTGAACTCTTATTTTAATAGCTCATTGTGGTTTTCTTTTCTATTTCCTGGATAACTAATAAATTTGAGTACTTTCCTATGTTTATATTGGGCATTACTATATATTCTTAAGTGTTCAAGTATTCTTATAATTTTAAATTGAGCTCATTGCCTTTATATTATTGCATTTTAATAATATTTTTGTATTCTTTGTATTTCTTTACTACAAAGCATCTGTCAGGTATCTGTATTGTGAATACTTTTCGCCAGTCTATGGCTTGCCTTTAAATTTTCTCAATCGTTTACTTTAATAAGCAGTCTTAAATTTTCATGAAGTCTAATTTATCAAATTTTTATTTTATGTTTATTGATTTTTGTGCCCTATTTAAGATATCTTTGCCTACCCCTAGATAGCAAAAATATTCTCTAGTAGCTTTCTTCTAGAAGTTTTATAGTTTTAGCTTTTGCATTCACACCTATTACACAGCTTGAGTTTATGTTTGCATATGGCATCAGTGTTCATTATTTTCTGTATGAATACCCAATTGGTCAATAGTCATATGTTGAAAGGAATTTCCTTACCCTATTGAATTGCTTTAGTGCCTATATTAAAAATCAATTAGGGGCACCTGAGTGGCTCGGTTGGTTGGGTGTCCAACTTCATCTCAGGTCATGATCTTGTGGCTTCTTCAAAGCCCCGCGTTGGGTTCTGCGCTGACAGCTCAGAGCCTGGAGCCTGCTTCGGATTCTGTGTCCCTCGCTCTCTCTCTCTGTCCCTCCCCTATTCGCACCCTGTCTGTCTGTCTCTCTCTCTCTCAAAATATAAACATTAAAATATTCTTTAAATCAATTAACCTGATAAGTGTGGGTCTGCTTCTGCATTTGTTATTCTCCTACATTTATCTGTCTACTTTTATGCCAATATGATGTCATATTGATTAATGTAGATTTATAGTAAGTCTTAAAGTTAGGTGGTGCAAGTGGCCCAGCTTTTATGACTTTTTCAAGATCATTTTGACCATTCTCAGTCCCTTGCATTTTTGTATAAATTTTAGAATCAGTTTTTCAAAATCTAAGACTGGTACAGTTATGATTGGGGTTGTACCACATTTATAGATGAAGAGAATCAACATCTTAGCACTATTGAGTTTTACAATCCATTAACCATGGTATATTGTTCCACTTATTTAGGCCTTTTATAATTCCTTTCAGCAATATTTTATAGTTTTAAGTGTAGAGGTCTATTTGTATTCAGTGTAGAGTATTTGCTAAAAATACTATTAAAAATAGAATTTTAAAATTTCATTATTCAATTACTTTCTGCAAATATTTAAAAATCAAATTGGATTTTTATATTAACCCTGTATCCTGTACCCTTGATAAATTCATTAATTAGTTCTAGTAGTTGTTTTTATATTCCTTAATATTTTCAATGTAAAAATCATGTCTGCAAATAAAATAGTTTTACTTTATCTTTTCAATTTATACACCTTCTTTTCTTGCCTTATCACACTAGGCAGGATCTTTAGTGCATTGTTGAATAGAGGTGGTAAAAAAAATCTTTGATTTGTTCCAACTTATGGGTACACATTCAATATTTTACCATTAGGGATGATGCTAGCAGTCGGCTTTTTTTTTTTTTTTTTTTGTAGATACCCTTACTCAACTTGAGGAAGTTCTCTTTTATTCCTAGTTTTCTGAGAGTTTCTACCATGAATGGATGTATAATTTTTATCAAATTATTTTCTTCATCTATTGAGATAGTATTAAGGTTTTCTCCCATATTCTGTCAATGGTTACACTGATTGATTTTTAAATATTAAACCGGCCTTACATCTTAGATAAATCCTACTTGGTTATGATATATTGTCCATTTTATAGATTGTTGGATTTAACTTATTATTGTTTGTTAAGGAAGTTTGCATCTAAGTTCATAACATATATCAATCTGTAAGTTTCTTTTTAAAGCTTATTTATTTAGAGACAGAGACAGAGACAGAGACAGAGACAGAGAGAAATCCCAAGTAGGCTCTGTGCTGTCAGCACAGAGCCCTGTGTGGAGCTAATCTGTAAATTTCGTTTAATGTCCTTGTCAAGTTTTGATATTGGGATTTTGCTGGTCTCATAAAAGCAAGTTGAAAGGTGTTCCCCATACTTCTATTTTCTGAAATAATTTACAAAGTATTGGTAATAGTTCATCCTTAAATGTTTGATATAATTCACAGATAAAGTTAAATGGGTCTGGAGTTTTTTATGTGAAGAATTAGTATTAGGAATTTCATTTTTAATAGATATAGTACAATTAAGATTTTCTATTTCTTATTAATTTTGGTAGTTTTCATTTTTTGAGAAATTTGTCCATTTTATCAAAAATGTTTAGTTTATGGGATGAATTTGTACATAATACTGCCATAGTATCATCTTAACATCTATAATATTTTTAGCGATATCCCTTTTTTATTCCTGGTATTAATAATTTGTGTTTCTCTTTTTCTTGATCATCCTCCTAGAGTTTTTCAATTTTTTGTATTCAAAGAATCAACTTTTGGCTTTGTTAATTTTCTCTTGTTTATCTATTTTCTATTTTATTGATTTTTTCCTTATTTTTATTATTTCCTTCCTTGTATTTATTTTGTATTTAATTTATTCTTCTTGCTTTAGCTTTTTCAGGAAGGAAACTTTGAATTTGGTTTTAAACCTTTCCCATTTCAAATATAAGCATTTAGAGGAATGAATTCTCCACTGAATACTATTTTGGTAGTATGCTGCAAAATTTGGTATAATATATTTTTACTTTCATTCAGTTCTAAATATTTTCTAATTTCCCTTGGTATTTCTTATTTGACCTACACTTTATTTAAAAATTTGTTATTTAATTTCCTAATATTTAAGGACCTTCCAGATGTCATATTGTTATTGATTTCTAATTTACTTCTATTATAATCAGAGAATATACCATGTAGGATTTTTGGTCTTTTGAAATAAATTAAAAATCATTTTTATGGCCTGGCATATGGTCTACCTTGGTGAATACTTGAAAAGAATGTGTATTCTGTACTTTTGGGGTACAATATTCTATAAATATTAATTAGGTCAAGTTCATTGGTGGTCTCATTCAAATCTTCTATATCCCTACTGGGTTTTTTTTGTCTACTTTGTTTATTAATTCCTGAAAATCGAGTGTTAAATTCTCCACCTATGATTGTGAATTCTCTTTGCCTCTTTATTTTGTCAGTTCTGACTCTATGCATTTTAAAGTAATGTTATTTAAGAGCTTCTTATGTATGTCCTTCTGGTGAATTGACCTTACTATCGTGAAATAATCTTCCTTATTTTTGTTAATGCCCATATTTTGAAATTTATTCTGTCAGATATTAATATAGCTGCATCAGCTTTCTGATACTTACTGTCTGTGTGATGTATATTTTTCCATTCTTTTATTCTCAGCCTGCCTCTGTATATAAAATGTGTTTCTTTAGAGTGCCTATAGTTGGGTCTTGCTTTTTTTATAGTCATTAATTATCTGCCTTCTATTTGGAGTGTTAAATTAATTTACATTTAATATAATTATTGATAAAATTTGGTTAAAACCTACCACCTTGCTATTTGTTTTCTAATTGCCTTATTCATTTTTTGTTCCTCTATTCCTTCCTTTCTGACTTCTTTTGGACTAACAAATATTATTATTATTCCATTTTAATTCCTGTATAATACCTCTTTGTATTTTTTGTGCTTGTTTCAGAGCAGAGTTTCTGCTTCAGCATTATTGACATTTTGGGTCAAAAAATTATCTGTTGTGGGAACTATCCTGTGCATTGTAGGATGTTTAGCAGCATCCTTTGCTGGTACTTACTGTATACCAGTAGCATCTCCCTCCAGTTTTGACAATGAACATGCCTCCATACATTGTCCAAGGTAAAAATCATCCCTGGATGTGAACTATTGACCTAGGAATATAATATGCATACTTAACTTATCATAATATAATCAGAATAACATTGTAGCTCTTAATGTAAAATGTAAAGTGTAAAATGTAAAATGTAAGAACCATTCAATAACAAAATTCCATCATCCCCATCTTTATGATGTTATTGTCATATATTTTACACTTATATAATTATAATAAGCCCATAATTCAAGGGTATTATTTTTGCCTTATAAATAGTTGTCTTCCTAAGAAATTCAGAGTAGAAAAAAATACGTACTTTATACTTATCCACTTATTTGTCATTTTTAGTATCTCCTTGTCAATTTGAGTTTCTGTCTAATATCATGTCATTACAGCTTAAAGAACTTCTTTTAGTATTTCTTTTAGTGCAGGTGTGCTAGCCACAAATTCTCCAAACTTTTTCTTAATCTGAAGATGTCTTGATTTTTCCCTGTGTTTTGAAGGATATTCTCCCTAGATATTTAATTCTATTTTGTTTCTTCTTTCATCACTTTAAAGGTACCATTGCATTGAATTATGGCTTCCATTGTTTCTTATGAGATGTCAGCTGTTTGACTATGATAAATGACTTCGCGTTTATCCTATTTGTAGTTCAGATATCTTAAATCAGAAGGGTGATCATTTTTCAAAAAATTTGGGGAAATTTTAGTCATGCTTTCTTTAAATATTTTTTATGCCTCATTTTTTTTCTCCTCTCTATCTCCAATTCCAACCATGATAGACAATTTGATATTGTTGCACATGGCACTGAACCTCAGTTATTTTAATCTTTCCCCCCTTTCTTTCAGATGAGGAATTTTATTGATCTAGCTTCAACAATCCTTTCTTCTGCAGTCTCCATTTTACTGTTAATCTCATCCAATGATTTTTTTCATGTTGGATATTGTACTTTTCAGCTTAAAATATTTGGTTTATATTTATAATTTCTATTTATCTGCTGAAATTTCCCATCTATTCTACTCATTATTATCACAATTTCCTTTATACTTTGAAAATCTATTTATAACAGCTGTTTTAAATTCCTTATCTGCTAATTCCAACAGTTGTACCCTCTCATGATGTGTTTCTATTGACTGCTATTTTTCTTGACTATGGACACATTTTTCTGCCCTTGTGCATGCCTAGGATTATTTTATTTTGTATGCTGGATATTCTAAATGATAAGTTGCATAGAGTCTATATTATGTCATGTTCTTTTAAAGGACATCAGGTTTTGTTTTTGAAAACCTGTTTAATTACTGGTGGATACTTTAGGTGCTATTTGTCTTAGTTTTACTCTGTTAGAGTGGGTCTTTAATTTTCTGTTCTTTACTGTAGAACATGATCCCTACTCCTGAGGTGTGGGATTCTCAACTGAATATCTGAGGTGTTCAGTGGGATCTCTCCTCTGTGGCTATGCCAGAATATTAATATATTTTAGCACTACATAACTTGTGGTATCTCCATTTAACAATCAACCTCATAACATATAATCTCTGATAAGCCTAGCAGTGTCAAACCCAGCCTATGTGCAGCTCAGCCCTTAGCCTAGAACCATGCAGATATCTGATGCCACCCTTTTTCATAGATTCATTTTCTCTACTATTCAGTCCCACAAATTCCAATCTCTTCAGCAGCCCAGAACTCCAATATCTGTCTCTTTAAGGCAGACGTTCTGCTTGGTCTCCCCTTCCCAGTGTGAATCAAGATAGTATTCAAAGACAAAAATCTGGGATGGTTATGGAATTTACTTTTTATATTTTCTTTCTCTCAAGGATTACAGTACTATACTGCCTATTATTAATCACCTGAAAATAGTTGCCACATATATTTTTCCAATGTATATTTGATGTTGATAGGAGAGTAGGTCAGGGGTCAGTTAATTTGTAAGGACCTGAAGTCGAAGTTTTATAGTTTTGACTGTTAATTAAAATTGAAAACATATCCTTTCTCTCTTGACATCAGTAACCAAACTGAAGTCAGTATATTGGGGAAAAATGGAGATGATGGTATGATTTCGAAATTATGTTAGCAAGACTGGTTTAATAGATAAAGTTAATTCTTAACCTGAAGATTCTAGCTCCAAATGTGTGGGGTTTTGGTGATTTTTGGAATTTAATAGCCACAACAACATTATCAGAGAGGTATCTCCTTTTCTCTCTCACACCTCTAATCTTTTCATACCTGTCATAAATTTATACCTTAAAACTACTAGTGGTTCTTTGAGGCTCTCTGAATTTAGATAATTGCATATAGCCTTTCCCCATGGAATTGCCTTATTTGCTGACTGCTCTTTGTGCACTGATGTCTTCTTTCTTCCTGTTTCTGGCCTCTAGTTCTCCCCTTTCTCTGAGCTTCCACATGGGATAGCAGTATATGAAGCAATATCTTTCTTTCTTGTATTTGCCACCTTATATTTCTTTTGTTTTTAATTTTTTATTTAATTTTTTAAAATTAACATCCAAGTTAACATATAGTGCAACAATGATTTCAGGAGTAGATTCCTTAATGCCCCTCATCCATTTATCCCATCCCCCCTCCCGCAACCCCTCCAGCAACCCTCTGTTCTCCATATTTAAGAGTCTCTTAGGTTTTGTCCCCTTCCCTGTTTTTATATTATTTTTACTTCCCTTCCCTTATGTTCATCTCTTCTGTGTCTTAAAGTCCTCAAATGAGTGAAGTCATATGATATTTGTCTTTCTCTGACTGACTAATTTCGCTTAGCATAATACCGTCTAGTTCCATCCACGTAGTTGCAAATGACAAGATTTCATTCTTCTTGATTGCTGTGTAATACTCCATTGTATATACATGCCACTTCTTTATCCATTCATCCATCCATGGACATTTGGGCTCTTTCCATACTTGGGCTATTGTTGATAGTGCTGCTATAAACATTAGGGTGCATGTTAGAGAGGGTATTAGCTCTTTCTTATATGTTTGGTAGAATTCCAAGCCTACCTCTTTCACACTTTTTATGAGTCCCCCATACTTCCTCTATTGCTGATTCTTCTGGAATGACTATCTCTGGATGCACTCCAGGGCATCGCCTCTGGACAATGTTGTCAATGTCTTATTACTAGTCTTTTTTTTTTTTTTTTGAGAGAGAGAGAGAGAGCATGCTCATGCCTATGAGTGGGGGAGGGGCAAAGAGAGGGTGGGGAGAGATAGAGAATCTTAAGCAGGCTCCACGCCCAGGGCAGAGCCAGACATGGGCCTCAATCTCACGACCATAAGATCATGACCTGAGCCTAAATCAAGAGTCAGACTCTTGATAAATGACTGAGCCACCCAGGCACCTCGTGTCTTGTTGCTAGTCTTTAAAAAATACCTCCAGTTTTGAGTCTCACTTTCATTTCTTCACTCTCTTCATTTGAAGAAATTAAAGAATACACAGTTTAATGTTGAGAAAGCTTTCAGCACAGCCCTACTCAGGCTGAAACTAGAGGTGTCCTGGAGCAGCAAATGCTTGGGCATTTTGACTAGAGCACATCCTTTAGACATTTCTAAGAGTTTCTCTGCAGGAACATCAACATGGCAATTATTGCCTCTTGAAGAATTTCTTGATATAAGTGTGTTCTGAGTGTAGGGAGGTAGATAACAAAACCCACTTGTGTCTTTAATACTTAGGAAATATCATGGTAATTGTGCTTCTATGTTATACCTCAAGAACCCAGGATTCCCCAAGGTAAAGTTTTAAAGTTTTAAAATGATCCTGGGTTACATGTTTAAATCCGTGTTTCTGTGTTTTTATATATTCATTTTCAAAATCATATTCTGTCTATTAGATTGCAACATCCTTGAGGACAGTAATTAAATTTATTCTTTAACTTAGAGGTTTTTATTTCTCTGTCAGCCTATTAGGCCCCTGATGTAAAATTATATACCCAATGCAATGTAAGTTGCCCAGCTCTGATCCAAATGATTTCTCTACAATTATTGTAAACCCTTAGAAAAACAACACGGTCATTCAAATTGGTTTCTAGACCAAAAATGGCTCTTAAAATGAAAACATGCCCAGGAGTGCCTGGGTGGCTCAGTCGTTAAGCATCCAACTTTGGCTCAGGTCATGATCTCACAGTTCATGGGTTTGAGCCCCATATCGGGCTCTGTGTTGACACCCTAGAGTCTGGAGCCTGCTTTAGATTCTGTGTCTCCCTCTCTTTCTGCCGCTCCCCCACTTGTGCTCTGTTTCTCTCTGTCTCAAAATTATATAAACCTATAAAAAATTTAAAAAAAATATGGCCAGCAGAACTATGTTCTTAGAATGACATTTCCTTATTGCCATTCAATCATTCATCATTATAAAAGGATTATATATCTAAGAAATATAGATCCCAAGATGAAAACTTTCCAGTGATTAATTGACAGCAGAGTAGAAATGGGCATTCAAACATGGGGGTAGGATTTAACTATTTCCATAGAAATTTGAATCCCAGGTTTATTTCTTATTAGCTCAGTGCCATTGGGTATGATAAGAATGCCTGAAACACCTCCATTTCCCCATCCTCAAGAGGAGGACAATATTTAATTTTCAGGTTTGCTTTGAGAATTAAATAAGATGTGTCTCATATATAGTGTATAATCTTCAGTCAGATTATAAGCCTCTATTAGAGTAGGTCACCTGCAATCACCTGATTCAGCTAGCTGACATTAAGAACTATGAATTATAGGCCTTATATTGGGGGAAAGTAAAGAGAATGGTATGATTTTGATATTATAGGTACAAGAGTGGTTTAATAGATAACACTAATTCTGAACCTCAAGATTCTAGGAATTGGACATGCCTTTGATTTAAAAATCATTAATGAGTTCTCGTTTGTAAGTTAGTAAAGAGATTAATAATTGAATGAATTTAAAAGGCAGTTGTGAGAAACTACTCTTCTCCAAGGTTTGTAAATCTAAATTTCTTCTTTCAAAAACCTGATTTCAACATTTGGAGCTCAAGTATACCTTCCTTATCAATTAGTATTAGCAAAAGCAATTTCTCTCTTCTTGCCAATAATAATGAAAATGAATCCAACAATCATAAAAAGTTATCATTGCTGTGGCATTGTGTGAAGTAATTCAAATTTCTGGGCTAAAACCAAGTGCTGAAACATCAGACAGAGAATATAAATCTTTAAAGCCTGATGAAGAACTAAACATAGTAATTTTTAAATTTGTACATGACTATACATTTTATTATTACACTCAAGGATAGCTGCATTAATGCAATTACCTCCAATGTTCAATAGATGGAATATTAACACTCAGAGACTTCACTCTAAAATACGATTCTCTCAATTGAGCTAAAACAATAAAATTTATTTTAACTTCTGTGTATATTAGCATTTCTGAGCTGGAATGAATATATAAAGTTGGACAAATTCTTAATCCTGTTGTGTAAATCCCATCTATTAAGTTCTTAATTTCAGGGTTTATATTTTCAGTTTTAGAATTTTTGATTGATTCTTACAGCTTCCAGTTTTCTGTATAAGAAATTTTCTGAATAAGAAATTCCTTATCTGTCATGTAATGTATTGAACATATTAATGAGTTACTTTAAAGTGTATGGTTCAGTGGTATTAAGTACATTTATATTGTTGTGTGACCATAACCACCAGCCATCTCCAGAACTCTTCATTTTACAGAAATGAAACTGTACCCATTAAACAGTAACCCTATGATACCTTCTCTTCAGCTCTGGAAACCACTTTCCTTTCCTTTCCTTTTCCTTTTTTTTTTCTTCTTTCCTTCCCTCCCTCCCTCTTTCCTCCCTCCGTCCCTCTCTCCTTCCTTCTTTCCTTTCTCTCTCTCTCTCTCACTCTAAGTCTCCCCTTTCCCACATGCCCCAGCCTCTGGCAACCACTATTTTATTATTGTCCATTACTATGAGCTTGGCCATGTATATATATTTCACATGTAAGTGAGATCATGCAATATTTTTCTTTCTGTATCTGTCTTATTTCACTTAGCATAATGTCCTTCAGATTCATGCATATTGTCACAAATGGCAGGATGCGTGTGCACATACATGTGTGCATGTATGTGTATCACATTCTCTTTATACATTCATCTGTTGACAGACATTTAGATTGTTTCCATATCTTGGCTATTGTGAATAGTGCTCCAATGAACATGGCAATGTAGATATCTCAACATAGTTATATTATTTCCTTTGGATACATCCTAGCCAACACTCGTTATCTTTTGACTTTTTAGTAATAGCTGTCCCAACTGGTATCTCATTGTGGTTTTGATTTTCATTTCTCTGATGACTAGTGATGCTGAGCATCATTTCATGTACCCATTGGTTGTTTGGATGTCTTCTTTGGAAAAATGTCTATTCAGGTCCATTTTTTAAATTGGATTGTTTGGTTTTTTTGCTATTGAGTTGTATGAGTTCCTTATATATTATGGAATATACCCGTTTATCATATAGATGGTTTGCAAATATTTTACCCATTCTGTAGGTTGCCTTTTGATTTTCTTAATTGTTTGTTTCGTTATGAAGAAGCTTTTTAGTTTCATATACCCCCACTTATTTATTTTTACTTTTGTCACTTGTGCTTTGGTGTCATATCCAAAAAATTACTGATAAGACCTGTGTCAAGGAGGTTTACTCTTTTTTTTCCTATGATTTTTGGTTTTATGGTTTCAGGTTTTATACTTAAATCTTTAACCTATTTCGTGTTAATTTTTGTGACTGGTGTAAAATAGGAGTCCAGTTTCATTTTTCTAATGTGATTATCCAGTTTTCCCAACACTGTTTATTGAAGAGACTATCTTTTCCTCCATTGAGTATTTTGGGTTCCTTTGTCAAGTATTAGTTGACTGTATAGGTGTGTGTTATTTCTGGACTCTTGGTTCTGTTCCAAAATGATCTGTATGTCTGTTGTTACGGAATTGTTTTCATCACTATAGCTTTGTAATATAGTTTGAAATCAGGAAGTGTGATGCCTCCAGGGTTACTCTTCTTATTCAAGATTGCTTTAGCTATTTGAGATCCTTTATGGTTCCACTTGAATTTTAGGATTTTTTTCCTATTTCTGTGAAAAACACCATTCGAATTTTGGTAAGGATTACACTGAGTTTGTAGATCACTTTGCATAGTATGGCCATTTTGACAATATTAATTCTTCCAACCCATGAACACAGGACATTCTTTTTTTTATTTAGATCTTCTTTAATTTCTTCCATTAATGTTTTATAGTTTTCAGTGTATAGATCTTTAACTTGCTTCCTTAAATTTATTTCTAACTATTTTATTCTTTTTGATGCTATTGAAAATACTAATTTTTGGATAGTTTCTTGTTAATGTGTAGACATTAACTGATTTTTGTATGTCGATTTTGTATTATGAAACTTTACTGAAATTGTTTATCAACTCTAACAATTTTTTGATGGAGTCTTTAGGATTTCTTATATATAAAGTCATGTCTTCCACAAAAAGAGTTGAATTTACTTCTTCCTTTCCAATTTGTGTGCCTTTTTTTTTTTTTATTATCTAATTGTTCTGACTAGGACTTATAGTGCTATGTTGAATAGAAGTGGTGAGACTGGGCATCCTTGTCTTGCTCCTGATCTTAAAGGAAAAGCTTTACAGATTGTCAACATTGAGTATAATTTCAGCTGTCGTAATATATGACCTTTTCTATGCTGAAATGCATTCCTTCTATACTTAATTTGTTGAGAGTTTTTATCATGAAAGGATGTTGAATTTTGTCAAACGATTTTTCTGTATCTGAGATAATCATATACACTTTATCCTTTGTTTTGTTAATGTGCTGTATCACATGATTGATTTGCGTATGTTGAACCATCCTTGCTTCCCAGGGATGAACAGCACATGATCATGGTATATGATCCCTTTAATGATCCGTTGACTTTAGTTTGCTAATATTTTGTCGAGGAATTGTGCTTCTTTGTTCATCAATGATATTGGCCTGTAGTTTTCTATTCTTGTAGTCTCCTTGTTTGGCTTTGGTACCAGGATAATTAATGATGGCTTTGTAAAATTAATTTGAAAAAGTTCTCTCTTCAATTTTTTTGGAAGATTTTAAGAAATATTGGTATTAATTCTTCTTTAAATGCCTGGTATATTTCACCAGTGAAGCCATCTGGTCCCATATGTTCTTTTTTGGGAAATTTTTGTTACTAATTCAATTTTCCTCATTATTGGTATGTTCAGATTTTCTATTTCTTCATCATTCAGCCTTAGTAAGTTGTATATTTCTAGGCATTTATGCATTTCTTCTGGGTTATCCAATTTGTTGGCATGTAATTGTTCATAGTAATCTTTTATGATCCTTTGTATTTCTACGGTGTCAGTTTTGTGATATCTAGTCTTCATTTATGATTTTATTTATTTGAGTCTCTTGTTCTTGGTCTAGCTAAAGGTTTGTGAATTTTTTTTTTATCTTATTTACAAAATATTCTTGTTTTCCTTGATCTTTAATATTGTCTTTCTAGTCTCTATTTCCTTTATCTCTGCTTTGATCATTATTATTTACATCCTACTGACTTCAGGTTTAGTTTGTTATTTTTCTTTTTTAAGTTGATTTATTTTGAGAGAGAAAGAGAGAGAGAGAGAGAGCAAGAGAGAGAGAGAGAGAGCACTGAAGGGGCAGAGAGAGAGGGAGAAAGAGTGAACCACAACCAGGTTCTGCACCACCAGCATGTAGCCCAATGCAAGGCTCAAACTCACAAACTGTGAGATCATAACTTGGGCCAAAATTGAGAGTCAGATGCTTAGCTGACTGAGCCACTCAGGTGCCCCTAGTTTGTTATTTTTCTATTTCCCTAAGGTGTAAAGTTAAATTGCTTATTTGAGATCTTTCTTTTTTCTTTTTTTCTTTACATGGGATTTATCACCATAAATTTCTTTTTTGTATATCCCACAAGTTTGGGTATGTTATGTTTCCATTTTAGTTTAGTTTCATTTGATTTTTCTTTGACCCATTGATAGTTCAGAAGTGTGTTGTTTAATTTCCATATATTTTTATATACATTTTCCAATTTTCATCCTGTTATTGATTTCTAGTTTCACACAATTGTGGTCAGAAAACATACTTAATATGATTTCAATGTTAAGTATGTGAAGACTTGTTTTGTGGCCTAACATGATCTATCGTGGATAATGCTCCATGTGTACTTGAGAAGAATATATCTTCTTCTGCTCTTGAATGGGATGTTTTGTATATATTTGTTAGGTGCATTTGATCTAAAGTGTATTTCAAGACCAATATTTCCATATTGATATTCTGTGTAGATGATATATCCATTTGTTCAAGGCAGGGTACTGAAGTTCCCCACTGTTATTATAATGCTGTTGATTTCTTCCTTTGGGTGTGTTTTATTTGCTTTATATATTTGGATGCTCTGCTGTTGGGTGCATAAGTTTTTGTAATTGCTATATCCTCTTGATAAGTTGACCCCTTTATCATTATATACTGACCTTCTTTGTCTTTGTGACTATTTTTGACTTAAAGTCTATTTTGTCTGATATAAGTATAGCTGCACCCTCTTTATTCATTTCCATTTGTATGGAATATATTTTTAATTCCTATGTTTCAGTCTATGTGTGTCCTTAAAGCTGAAATGAGTCTCTCCTTGACAGCATATTTTTTTTTGTAAGACCCATTCAGCCACTCTGTGTCTTTTGGGAATTTAGTCCTTTTACATTTAGTGATTATTGATTGGTAAGGACCTACGATTGCCATTTTTTTCATTGTTTTCTGGGTACTTTATAGGTTTTTTTTTTCTTTCTTTCTTCCTCTCTTCCTGTATTCCTTTGTTATTTGATCATTTTCTGCTTTGATTAATTTCTCCTTATCTTTCATGTGCATACTAAAGGTTTTTGCTTTGTAGTTACCACGAGGGTTACATAAAATGTCTTACACCAGTCTATTTTAGATTGATAACAACTTAACTTCCATTGTATACAATAGCTGTACACTTTTACTCCTTCTTACACTTCATGTTTTTGATGTAACAATTTATATCTTTTTATATTATGCATTATTAAAAATTATTGTAGCTATAGTTGTTTTGAATACTATTGTCTTTTAACCTTTATACTGGAGTTAAAAGTGTTTCCACACCACCATTACAATATTGGAGAGTTTGACTATGTATTCATTTTTTCCAGTGAATTTTATACTTTCCTGTGTTCTTATGTTGTTATTCAGTGGCCTTTTGTTTCAGCTTGAAGAACCCCCTTTAACATTTTTTGTAAGGCTGATCTAATGATTAATTCCTGCAGCTTTTGTTTGTTTGAGAATATATTCATCTCTCCTTCACTTCTGAAGTACAACTTTGCTGGACAAAGTATTCTTGGTTGGCAATATTTTTTTTCTTTCAGCGCTTTGAATATCTTATCTCATTCCTTTCTGGTCTGTAGTTTCTGTTGAAATATTTCCTTATATTCTTGTGGAGGTGTCCTTGTACAAAAAAAGTTTCTTTTCTCTTGCTGCTTTCAAAATTCTCAGTCTTTAAATTTTGTTTTATTACAATGTGTCTTGGTATGAGTATCTTTGAATTCATCCAATTTAGTGTTCTTCGGGCCTCTGTATCTGGATGTCTTTTTCTTTTCATAGATTTGGGGAGCTTTTGTACTATTTTTTAATAAGCTTTCTGTCCTTTTCTCTCCCTTTTCTCTTTATGAAACTCCCATGATATGTATATTGTCCTTTTGATGGTATCCCATAAGTCTCTTAAACTATCTTACCATTTTTTTCATTCATTTTTTTATTTCTCTAATTAGACAATTTCCACTGCCGTATCTTTGAGTTTGATGATCCTTTCTTTGATTTAGTCTGCTGTTGAACCCTCAACTGAGTGTTTTCAGTTCAGTTATTATATTCTTCAGATATATTATTTATATTTGGTACTTTTTAATATTTTCTATCTTTTTGTTAAAATTGTCACTTTGTTTATGAATTGTTTTTCTGATCTCAGGGAGCATATTTATGGCTATTATTTGTAATTCTCTGTTGGGTAAATTACTTAACTCCTTTTCATTGTGGTCAGTGTCTAAAGATTCATCTTGTTCTTTTGTTTGGAACATATTTCCCTATGTCTTCAATTTCCTTGATTCTCTGAGTTGGATTTTGCACATTATATAAAACAACCACCTCTCCTAGTCTTGACAGACTAACCTTGTATAGGAAGTAAAACTCACCTCTCAACCTGGCTCAAAACACTGGGTGCCTGTCAGACTTGTGCTTGTCTATACCACCGTTTTTGTTCTTAGTGTTCCCAGGAGATTAAGATGTGTGAAGTCCCATCAGTGCCACAAAAGTGCAGGAAATGCTCACATGCCTATTCAGGCCCCTGAACAAGCCCCTAATTGCTTGGTCATGTCCTAGATGTGAGCTAATTAGAAGTCTGACCTTCAGGCAGCTTCTGGGAGGGTTGGGACATTAGATATGCACTCTGCTCCTATCAGGAATATTAAGGAAGATAAGAAGCAGCATGGTCTTGCCTATTTGCTCTGTACTGATCCAGGAGGAATAGCTGCTAGGAGTACTTGTGCACCCTTAAAAAAACAGCTTTTTGTTCTCCTCGTAGACTCACAAATGCTGAGTCCTGTTAGCTCCCAGAGCTACATAATTTAGAAGCCAGTCCCTCAGATGACACCACTAGATGTGTCAGCAAACTCCTTTCAGAGAGAAGTTGGAGACTTGGTTTTGTTGTTGGAATGAGCTGGGAGAAGAAGGTAGAGGGAGCACTCACAAACCCTTTCAGGTTCCAGGAGCCTTGTCAGCTCCCAGATGCAAGCTGATTAGAAGTCGGACCCTCAGGTGGCAGCTGGGAAAGTATCCCTTCCAGGGAGAAACTGAAAGCTGGGCATTTTTTGCCTGTTCCCTCTACACTGTGCCAAGAGGAATAGCTGTGGGAGTGTTTGTGCACCTGTTTAAAAACTGCCTCTTTGTCTATTGTGGTCCTGAGAGACAGGCAAGTGCCAAGCCCCTTTGGCCTTTTTGAGCTAGGTGATTTGGGAGCTAGTCCTTTAGGTGGCAGCCATAAAAGTTAGGGGGCCAGATGTGTGAACAAAATTCTTCCCTCCTCAAGGAGAAACTGGAATTTGGGAGTTTTCTCCCAATTGTAAGGCATTGTGCCAAGAGTGGGGTTTATGTCATAAGTGTGGGTATTTTCTCAGTTTCCTGATGTGTAGGAGTCACTCAGCTAGCTTCTGAATTTCTCTCAGAATGAATTGATCCCTGCGTAGCTATATAACTATATATTCAGCATGTCCATGGGGGGAGGGAAAATTAGGAGCTTCCTATTTCACCATCTTGTTAATGTACCAGTTCATACTTATACACAAGGTGTAGTCCTTCAAGATTTCCGACTGGAACTCATGAGTATGTGCAAGGGCCCCTCGTCACTATAGAGCCCTGTACTCCAGTTTTTGTTCCCCAAACCCATGAGATTCCTAAATCCTCTGTTCGGTTTCTCAGCCTCTCAACTCCTACCCTCAAATTGGTAAATGTGTCAGGGCTCTTGATAAGTATCTTTCTGAACCACAGTTTCCTTACCTATAAAATGGGGCTAATACTACAAACCTTACAGTGTTGGAACACTTGAATGCAAAAACTTTCGTAAAATATATAATGTGATGCTTGGTACTTAATAGCTGGTCAATACATTTCATTCTTCTTTTATCTTTTGTGAATTTAACTCTTCCTTTCACAATGTTTAAGGAGAAACTACAGTGGAAGTCATATGGCAGTTGTTCTAGACAGGATATGAAGGGAAAAAACTCATTATTTCAACTGTCTTTTCACTGCATCTGAAGCACAAATACCCTATGCTTATCTTATATGTGGAATCCAGCATCACTGTTCATCTTTTTTTCAAAGTAAGCTGTAAAAAAACAAGTTATTTAGAGTAAAGTGCCTAATTCAAAATGCAATATTTATGAACTAATTTGAATTTCCTATGTGGAAGAACTCTAGCATTTTGCTTACCCTTGGAAAAATAAAAATGCATAGCAAATATATAAATATTAGAGGTCAAAGTATACACATGGGCATGGGGACACTTGTAACCAGTTTTTCTCCTTCACAGAAAAGAATATTAAAATGCAAACATTAGGCACTACTTTACAGAACCATGAATTATATCTCAGAAAATGCCTCTTTTCTTTTCTTGTTTACTTAGAAAGATAAGCTTTCTTATCAGAAGCTGGAGACTTCTTTGAGGCAGGCATCTGAAAAGAAATGCCATAATGCAAAATGGTTGCCTCCTTAATCAATAAAATTGGCACCCTCCGTCTGCATGACAGTAGCAATAGCCCAGCTACATGGTGCATTGGAATACATAGTTAATTCTGGGCTCCTGAGATGCTTTAAAAACAATATTATTGAGTTATTATTTACATGCAATAGACTGTACCCATTTAAAGTGTATATTTTTGGGACACCTGGGTATCTCAGTTGGTTAAGCATCCAACTCTTGATATTGGGTCAGATTATGATCTCATGGTCATGAGATCGAGCCCCATGTTGGGCTCTGCACTGAGTGTGGAGCCTGCTTAAGATTCTCTCTCTCTCTCTCTCTCTCTTTCTCTCTCTCTCTCTCTCTTTCTCAAAAAATAAAAATAAATAGAAAAAATAAAGCATGTATTTCCATGAATTTCAATAATACATATGTATGAAACTACCAATATAATGAAGATATAGAAAATTTACATATCCCCACCCAGAGTTTCTTTGTGCACCTTTGCAGTACATCTTTCTTTCCACACCAGTCTCAAACACCCACTAATGTGCAGTCACTAAAGATCAATTTAAATTTCTATATTAGTTTACAACTCCTAGAATTTTATATAAATGTAATCATACAGTATAACTCTTTTTTCTAGCTTCTCTCGCTCGCCGTAAGTATTTGAAGTTCATTATAGTGTTGCATGAATTAATAGTCCATTCCTCTGTATTGTTGAGTAGTATTTCACTATATGTGTATACTAAAATTTTCTTATCTTTTACCTTTTAATTTTAATTTTAATTTTTATTCCAGTATGGTTAACACTCCATTCCAGTATAGTTAGCAGTGTGTATTAGCTTTAAGTGTACAATATAGTGATTCACCAATTCTATATATAACTCAGTCCTCATCAAGATGAGTGTATTCTTAATAGTTTTTTCCTATTTTTACCTATTTCACCCATCCCCCACCAATCTCCCCTCTGGTAACCATCTCTCTACACATCAAAGTCTCTTTTTTTGGTTTATCTCTTTTTTTCCCCTTTGTTCATTTGTTTTGTTTCTTAAATTCCACATATGAGTGAAATCATACGGTATTTGTCTCTCTCTGACTGACTTATTTCACTTAGCATTATACTCTCTACTTCCATTGATGTTGTTACAAATTGAAAGTCGGCTTTGTCTCCTGCTCTTGAAGGTAGTGGCACTATGTAAAAGGGTTCCTATAGTGCCATGCAGTGCAATGCTCCCTGTTCACCAGAACCTGGTACTTCAGGGGTGTCTCATGTGTGTGTTGTGTGTGCACTTTTGTAGTGGCTGAGCCTCATTTGTCTTTAGCCCCGCCATCAGCAATGGCTCTTTGCCTGTTGTGGGCAGAGTTTGGCCACTGTGTTATTATTGGGCCTGTCTTGGTCCACCTTGGGCTTGAGTTAGGTCAGACCAGGCATTTTCCAAGCTACAGTCACACCAGCCTAAAGAGTGCTCTCCCTGTGTTGTCCCCTGGAAGCTTTATGTTGGTGGTGGAGAACTGCAGTCAGACCAGATTTCTGCCGCCAATCCACTGTTTGTGCCACAGTGGAAGTGGTGTGTGCAGTTATCTTCCCTTTACCCTGGGGCAGGAGTCACTTTGGAGTGGTGGTGGCCCTTGTGGGTGCTGCTTTGTCATTGCCAAGTTTGTGGGGCCACTTTGGGTGGATTCTTCCTGATAAAGTTTTGGAGGGGATGGGTCCACAGGAGAACGCAAGGGTAGGCACATGGTGTTAGCAAGGTTTGCTCTGGTCTGTTAGTGGGAGGGCACCTGGAGCAGCTTTGGTGAACTGCAGAGAGTGGGTTGGAGGGATCAGGTCCTCAGAAGAGTATGGGGGCAGTGTGGGCTGTTAGCATGCTAGGTGGAAAGTGTTGTGCTGCTTTGGTTCCCACAGGTGTCCATGTATCTAGACTGTGGGGCAGCGGAAATAATGGTTCTCACCAGCTCTTTTGTTTCTGGAGAAGTCTTCCAAAAATCCCGTGCCCCAGCACATGCTCTGAGATTAGTAAACAAATATCCCTCCCAAATACCCCGAGGTGTTTTTCAAACTTGTGCTTCTGTGTTTTATGTCAGCTGGTCTATTTGTTGTGCTTTACTTTAAAGGAAGAGACTTGGTTTCCTATGGCCCTCTGGCTCTCCTAGACCCAAGCCCAGCTGATTTTTTAGGTTCCAGGTGTTAAGTAAGCTCCACTGATTATAAGAACTCAAAAATTTAAGTCACTCTGTTTTTCAAAGCCAAATATTATCAGTTTTGTCTTCCCACTATAGGTCCCCTATGCCTTGGGTGCTTGTTATGGAGTCTTCTCTTCTCCCATATCTGTGCCCCAAGTATCCTCCCTCCCTTGTACAGTCTCACAGGACAGTTTGGTTCCCCACCATGTCTACATCCTTCCTACCATCTTCAGCATAGCCTGTTGTCTACAGTAAGCTGTGGAGAGTTTGTTCTGCCAGTCTTTGGGTCATTTTTTCTGGGTTGTTTACACTAATGTGGGTGTTGCCTAGGTGTATCACTGGGACAGGTGAACATAAGATCCTCCTACCCCACCATATTCCTCAGAAATCCTTGAAATTTGTATTAGTCAGATTTGGGATGTTCCAAGCTAATGGTCTAAATTTCTTATCTTCTCTCTCCTACTTTCTATATCTTTTTGTTTTCCTTTATGAGACATTTCCTCATGTTTATCTTTCAACTGTTGAATATTTTTTATTTCATAATTTTAATCTCCAAAAGCCCTTTTGTATTTTATGATTATTCCTTTGTTATAACATCCTATTATTGATTTACAGATGCAAGGTTTTCTCTTACTCTCTCCTGTTTCTTAAAAATTATTTTTGCTTTTATTTTAACTTTTTTTTTGTTCCATTTATTTTTGGTGTATTTGTTTTGGTCTCTGACAGTCATGTTTGAGGCTAGCTAGAATGATTATCTTGGACTGTTTTTTTCATATTTAAGAATAAACCATTGAAAAGGTAATTAAAAGTTCTGCATGATTAGATGGGACCCAACCATTTTTGGAGGGAGTCCTCCAATATGAGCATCTATAAGCGTTTTTCTCTTCAGATAGTTTCTTCAGAAAAGACTTTTCCAATTTCCTCCCTGGAGTATTAGAAGTCTAACCACTAGGGTTCTAGAAATCAAAAAAGGACAGAAACTTTAACAATTTCACCTGCTTCTCTTCCATACCCTTTACCTTGCCAGGCTCCCATCTCCTGTTGAGCTGCAAAGTGGTAGCCAGCTGGGCAGGGTTATAGAGAGAAACTGGGGAGGGGGGTGCCTAACTTTCCCCTATACACTTTCAATAACTTTTTCTATATTTCACTAAACCTTCTGAGGTATTTGTGTGTCTGTATTTCACCATTTCTGGGATTCTACAGGGCAAATTAGCTTGTTTACTGTTGGCATTTCTCTTTGTAGACACTTAGTTTCAGCTTTCTATTATAGGGAATTGCCCTTATAGAGATGGGCAAAGCTGTTTTCCCAGCACTACATTTGCATTTCTCCCCTTAGGAAAGAGAGAAGAAAGGGGAGTTGGCGAAACAGTTTCCTTTTAAGTACAAAGATGTATATATCTATCTACCTATATATATATATCCTTGCTCACATTCCATTGTGATAATTCAGTATCATGGCCACAGTTTCCTGTAAGGCAGGATGATAAATGTAGTCTCTAGCTAGCCAGCTATCTAACCTGATAAAATCCCATGTATGTGGGGAGGTTCTTATTAAAAGGAGGAAAAGGAGAATGGATACGAGGGATGATAAGCAGTCTTTGCCACACACAGGAATAGTGTCATTCCATTCTGCATTACAGTGATTCACCTGTCCACAAAGCACAAGTCTTTCATAGATGGTCATGTGGTCAGCAGCATGCACACTTCTAAGTATCTGCTGCCCTGGACTTATGGGTGGGCTATACTGACCATTCTAACCCATGGTCCCAGAACTCATAGATTCCCTGTGAAAAATTCACTTTTTCCTTTGGCAGAAACATAGACCTAAACAGATAAGGCTTCCAGCCTTGTAGGTAATTTTCATAGGGTGCCTCTACTCATAAACTGTCAGCAACATCTATAGTATCATCTCTTTTCTATGCTTGGAGAGAGTTTGACCACAATCTCCAGATTCATACTTATTTTACATGGTATAAGAAAGAACATTCTATGTTTAATACAAAATGGGGGAAATTCTGTCTACTACTCAAAATTAGTGCTGTCTATACACCCTATAGCAGTGCTTCTTAAACATGGATATGTATAAGTATCATCTAAAAAACCTGGTTAAAATGCAGATTCTAATTCAGTAAGTATGGGCAGAGCCTGAGTGCCTATCTTTCTTTCTTTCTTTCTTTTTGGTAGGTGACATACAACATTACATTAATTTCAGCTGTACAACATAATGATTCGACTACTTTATACATTATGCTGTGTTCACCACAAGTGTAGCTACCATCTGTCACCATATATCACTATTACAATATAATTGGTTATATTCCTCATTCTGTGCCTTTTATTCCCATGGTTTATTGATTCTATAACTGGAAACCTGTATCTCCCACTCCCCTTCACCCATTTTGACCATCTTCTATCCCCCTGCTCTCTGGCAACCATTATTTTGTTCTCTGCATTTATAGGTCTGATTTTGCTTTTGTTTGTTTATTCATTTTTTTAGATTCTATGTATGAGTAAAATCATATTGTATTTGTCTTTCTCAGTCTTAGTATGCATTTCTAACAACCTTCTGGGCAATGCCAACTTTGCTATCCAAGAACCACACTATGGTTAGCCAGACACTAAGTAATTCCTCTGTTAGTATCCAGTTACTCTCTGCTTTGAGATCAGACAGCTCACATTAGATGCAGAATTCATATATGTCTAAAGGAGACAGCAAGTACATTTCTTCTGATAAGCATAAGCAAAGGAGTATCAAAGATTTTTGCAACTTTTGCTGTACCTAGGAAATTTAGCAAATAGTAAAACTGAATGATAAATAACGACAGGTGGGTTACAATCCCAAAATGAACTGCTTTGCCATGTAAGTAAAAGAAAACATAATTGCCTAAAACATCCAAAGAGAAAAATTGGTTATTCAGCTGGCTGTTCTCTTTTCTTATGATTTCAGTTGCTTAATTAATGAATATGAACATGTACTCAAAGACCAACACATTTCAAACTATTTTAAGCAGCTGGTCTCTGATTTCAGTGTATCAAAAATTTTGGACTGTTTTGATAGCTGTGGTGGCTGCTGGTTTTTGGAAACTGTATTTCAATATGGAGAGCACTACTTACCAGTGGAGCCAAGCCAAGATAAGTGATTATTTTTCCTAAACATTAAAAAATCCTTTTAATACCCACATTGCTTCTTTGCTTTGTGCTGACCATGTGACTTACTGACTGACTCATTCTCCAAGCCTGCCCTTTAGGATTAACTAGACAGAGGTGCTCATTTTTCCCTAGAGATGCTATGAAATGCAAGTCTCTCATTCTTATTTTCAATTTTTATTTTCTGTCCTCAGATGGGGCAACATGAAGGAAGGGAGATACATATCTGGTTGAGGGAGAGGGAGTTTTGCTAAATTCTTATTGTTGGAAAAACTGGAAAATTCTTATTGTTGGAAAAAATTCTTATTGTGGGATAAATTGTTTATCCCAGTTTCTTGTGAAGTAATTTTTAAGTAGGTGCTTGATAGAATAATCAATGAAAAAAAGCTGTATTATTAGTAGCCTTGGAAAGGGTTTTGAATTTTGGGGGTAGGAGGACAGAATAAGGGGTTAATTTCCTTTGAATTTTAAAATTGAAATAAAACAAAGGGAAGCACAAAAATAAATATGTATATAGCTTGAGGAGTTTTCACAAATTGAACACCAATAATATAACCAACATGCATATAGACAGAACATTACCAGTACCCCCAGAAACCTTGCTCATGTTAACTTCCATTCACTTACACCCCACCCCACCCTTTGACTTCAACCTACAAAGGTAACTGCTTATCTGACTTGATATGCCATAGAATATTTTGCCTGTTTTTGAACTTTATGTAAATGGAATTATGCTGTGTGTAGTCTTTTGAGTCTGGTTTCTTTTGCTCATTATTACACTTAGGTGGTTTTTTTGTACCTATCTGTTATGTATTTTTACATATAGTTATAATTTGTTTATTTCATTGCTGTGTATCACAAGCCTGGTAATGTACAAGCAGCCCTACAGGGGCCAGCACAATTCCAAAGGGACGCCTGCCCTGGGAGAGGGGAAGATCTGACTTTAGCCCCAGCACTGGGCTGGGGAAAGGCAACTGGTCTAACCGCAGGCGCCTATCAGAGATCAACACAGGGAAAGTGTCCTGCAGTTTGGTGCAACTATATCTCTGGCAAATGTGTTGTCTGTCTCAACTCAAGCCCAGGGTGGGTCCAGACTAGTCAACTAACAGCACAGGGACTAAACACTGCCCACAACAGGCAAAGACAGCCACTGAAGACAACTGAACTGAGAATAGCAGCTAAGACGCAACAGCAGAGCACATGCAACACACATTGAGGACACCCCTGAAGTGCCAGGTTCTGATGAACAGGGGCATTGCACTGAAGGGCACTATAAGATTACTACTTCATAAGGCCATTACTTTCAAGAGCAGGAGACATAGGTGACTTTCCTAACACATAGAAACAGACACAGACAGTGAGATAAATGAGGAGACAGGGGAACTTGGGTGGCTCAGTTGCTTAAGCATCTTGATTTCAGCTCAGGTCATGATCTCACAGTTTCTGAGTTCGAGCACTGCATCAAGCTCTGTGCTGACAGTGCACAGTCTGCTTGGGATTCTCTGTCTTCCTCCTCTGCTCTTCCCTGCTCCTCCTTGCTCATACTTTCTCTCTCAATAAATAAATAAATAAATAAATAAATAAATAAATAAACATTTAAAAAAGAAAAAAGAAAAATGAGGAAACAGCAGAATATGTCCCAAATGAAGGAACAGAACAAAATCACAGCAAGAGATCTAAGTGAAACAGAGATAAATAATAAGGCTGATAGAGAATTCAAAATAATGGTTATAAAGATACTCACTGAACTTGAGAAGAGTCAAGGATCTCAGTGGGACCATCAACAAAGAGATAGAACACATAAAAAAAGAAACTATCAGAGACAAAGAACTCAATAACTTAAATAAAAATATACTAGAGGGAATGAATAGTAGACTAGAGGAAGCAGAATGGATCAGCGACCTGGATGACAGAGTAATGGAAGGCAATTAAGCTGAACAGAAGCAAGGATAAAAAGTAGTAATAATAAAGGAAAATTGACTGAGGGAACTCTGCAACACCATTAAGCATAATAACATTTGCATTATAGGGATCCCAGAGGGAAAAGAGAGAAAAAATGGAGGCAGATAATTTATGAAGAAATAATAGCTGAAAACTTCCCAAATCTGGGGAAGGAAATAGAAATCCAGATCCAGGAGGCACAGAGAGCCCCCAACAAAATCAACCCAAGGAGGTCCATGTTAAGCCACATAGTAATTAAAATGGCAAAGAGTAGTGATAAAGAGAAAATTTTAAAGGCAGCAAGAGAAAAGAAAACAGTTACATAAAGAGAAACCCCAGAAGGCTCTCAGCTGATTTTTCAGCAGAAACTCCAGGTAAGAAGGAAGTGGCATAATATATTCAAAATGCTGAAAGGAAAAAAATCTATAGCCAAGAATACTCTATCCAGAAAAGCTCTCATTCAGACTAGAGAGATAAAGAGTTTCTCAGAAAAATAAAAGTTAAGGGAATTCATGACCACTTAACCATCCCAACCAGAAATGTTAAAGGGGACTCCCTGAGCAGGAAGGAAAAACTAACTAAAAGTAAGAAAAGTAGGAAGTACAAAAGCAGTGAAAATAAACATATCTGTAAAAATCAGTCAAGGGACTCACAAAATAAAAGGACATAAAATATGGCACCATATACCTAAAATGTGGGGGGGGGGGGTAAAGAATGGGTTCAAACTTAAGCAACCAATGTAATATATATTGCTATATGCAGAAGATGTTATATATAAACCTAGAGGTAACCATAAATCAAAAAATCAGTAACAGATATGCAAAAACTAAAGAATCCAAGTATATCACTAAAGAAAGCCAACTAATTAATTATCAGAGAAGAGAGCAAGAGAAGAAACAGGGAAAAACTACAAAGCAAACATAAAACAAGTAACAAGTGGCAATAAGTACATACCTATCAAAATTTACTTTTAATGTAAATGGACTAAACATTCCAATTAAAATACATGAGGTGATGAATAGATAAAAAAGCATGTGCCATCTGTATGCTACCTACCAGAGACTCATTTCAGACCAAAAGACACATGCAGACTGAAAGTGAAAGTGTGAAAAAGAATTTATCATGCAAATGGATTTGAAAAGGAATCCTGGGTAGCTATACTTTTAGAATAAAATAGATGTTAAACCAAAGAAGGACACTACATAATCATAAAGGAAACAATCCAACAAGAAGACATAACAGTTTTCAATATTTATGCACCCAACATGGAAGCACCCAAATACATAAAGCAGCTATTAACAAACACAAAGCAAACAATAGATACTAAAAAATAATAGTAGGCGACTTTGAAATCCCACTTACATTGATTGATAGATCATCCACACAGAAAATCAACAAGGAAACAGCAGCTGTGAATGACACATTGAAGCAGATGGCACTAACAGATATATTCAGAACATTCCATCCTAAAACAGCAGAATACACATTCTTTTCAAATGCACATGGAGCATTCTTCAGAATAGATCATTTGTTAGGCTACAGAAAAAGTCTCAACAATTTCAAAAAGATCAAAGTCGTACCATGCATCTTTTCTGACCACAACACTACAAAACTAGAAATCAACCACAAGAAAAAACCTGGAAAGAAACTAAATACATGGGGGTTAAATAACATGCTACTAAAGAATAAATGAGTCACCCAAGAAATCAAAGGGGAAATCAAAAAAATACATGGAGACAAATTAAAATGAAAAGACAACAGTCCAATCTTTGGGACGCAGCAAAAGCTGTTCTATAGAGGATGTTTATAGCAATATGGGTCTACCTCAAGAATCAAGTAAAATGTCAATCAAACAAATTAATCTTACACCTAAAAGAGCTAGCAAAAGAAGAACAAAGTCCAAAACCAGCAGAAGGAATGAAATAATAAAGATTAGAGTAGAAATAAATGAAATGGAAACTAAAATAAGCAGAAGAACACATAAATGAGGCCTGCATTGCCCTCACACCAAAACCAGATGAGGATACTACCAAAAAACAGAACTACAGGCCAATATCTCTGGTGAACATAGATGTAAAAATCCTTAACAAAATATTAGGAAACCAAATCAAACAGTGCATTTAAAAAATCATTCATAATGATCAAGTGGGATTTATTCCTGGGATGTAAGCGTGGTTCAATAATCTCAAATTGATCAGTGTGATACATCACATCAATAGGAGAAAGGATAAAAATAACATGATCATTTCAATAAATGCAGAAAAAGCATTTGACTAAGTACAACATCTATTTGTGATAAAAACCTTCAACAAAGTGAGTTTAGAGGGAACACACTTCAACATAATAAAGGCCTTATATGAAAAACCCACAGCAAATATCATGCTCAGTGGGGAAAACATCAGCTATAGCAGCAATTTTCTAGGTATGTCTCTTGAGGCAAGGGAATAAAAAATAAACTATTGGGACTACATCAAAATGTAAAGCTTCTGTGCAGTGAAGGAATCAATCAACAAAATGAAAAGACAAATATTGAATGGGAGAAGGTATTTGAAAATGACATATCCAATAATGGGTTAGTATCCAACATATATAAAGAATGTATACAACTCCACACCCCAGAACCAAATAATCCAATAAAAAATGGCCAGAAGTCAGGGCGCCTGGGTGGCTCAGTCGGTTGAGCATCTGACTTCAGCTCAGGTCATGATCTCATGGCTTGTGAGTTCAAGCCCTGCATTGGACTCTGTGCTGACAGCTCATAGCCTAGAGAGCCTGCTTCAGATTCTGTGTCTTCCTCTCCCTCTGCCCCTCCCCCACTTGTTTTCTCTCTCTCTCTCTCTCTCTCTCTCTCTCTCTCTCTCTCTCTCTCCCCCTCCCTCTCTCTCTCTCAAAAATAAATAATAAAAACATTTTTAAAAAATGGCCAGAAGTCATGAACAGACATTTCTCCAAAGAAGACATACAGATAGCTAACAGACACATGAAAAGATGCTCAGCATCAGTTATCATCAGGGAAATGCAAATCAAAACCACAATGAAATATCACCTCACAGCTATGAGAATGGCTAAAATAAAAAACACAAGAAACAACAAGTGTTGGCAAAGATATAGAGAAAAAGGAACCCATGTGCGCTGTCGGTGGGAAAGCAAACTGATGCAGCCACTGTGCAAAACAGCATGGAGTTTCCTGAAAAAATTAAAAACACAATTGCCATAGAATCCGGTGATTCTACTACTGAATAGCTACCCAAAGAATATGAAAACACTAAATCGAAAAGATATATGCACCACTGTGTTTACTGCAGCACTATTTACAATAGCTAATTTATGGAAGCAATCCAAGTATCCATCAATAAATAAATGTATAAAGAAGATGTGGTACACACACACACACACACACACGAATATTAGTAAATGATGAAAATGAATGAAATCTTGCCATTTGCCACAACATGGATGGATCTAGAGGGTTATGCTAAGTGAATTAAGTCAGAGAAAGCCAAATACCATATGATTTCACTCATGTGTCTAATTTAGAAAAAAAAACAAAGGGGAAAAGAAGACAAACTAAAAACCAGACTCTTAAATATAGATAACAAACTAATGGTTACCAGAAGGGAGGTGAGGGAGGGGTGAAATAGGTGCAGGGCTTAAGAGTACACTTATCATGATGAACACTGAGTAATGTACAGAATTGTTGAATCACTATGTTGGACACCTGAAACTAATATGACACTGTACATTAATTAAAGTGGAATTTAAAAATATAAATAAATAACAAATAAATAAATATAAATTTTTTTTCAAAATAAAAATAGTGAAAAAGTGGTGAAGAAATTATAAAAGAGACAATAGGACATATTCTACAGAAATGAGTTTTCAGAATTCAAGAACTCATCAAATGCTAAGTAAAATATAGAAAGTAAGAACTACACATCCACAAGGCACATCATTTTGAATTCTAGAATTATAGGGAGACACAGAGAAAGCCTAAAAATTCCTAGAAGAAAAATTAAGTTTCCTCACTAAGAACCAAGAATCAATAAAGCATTGGACTTTCCAGCACCAACACTGGAAACTGGAACAATGCCCATACCATTTTGACTAAAGTTTATTTCCATTCTGGAATTCTACATGCACCCAAACTCACATTCAAGAGTGAGAGAACATTTTCAGGCAGGAGACAATCCTAAAATGTATTTCCAGAAAGCTACTCCAGAATGTGCTTCACTAATATAAGGGAGTGAACCTAGAAAGTGGAAGATTATGATCCAGGAGACAGAAAAGTCAACACAGGAGAGAAAAGAGAATTCCTTTATTAACAGAGGATTGTGACAGGGCAGTCATGAGGCTGGTCTAAAGAACAATTAATTCAGATTGAATCAGGATAACAGGGACTCTAGGACAGATGTCTCATGGGGGAAGGGAGGGGAGATGGAGCTGATAGGTTACCAAATGTGTTTGATGGTATCGAGAAGCATCTATAGCTCTCTGGGAGAGTTGGGGAATAGTTAGCGATTGGTTCACAGAAAACTAAACAAACGTAAAGAAAAGGCAATTATTACCTAGAGAAAAAATATACAATAAAGGAATTATTGCATACTATATGCCTCAAGTGTGAGCAGTTCTACATAGTCATAATAGTGTTTGACACAGATAGTCATTTAACCAAAAATTATGATACAACTGTATTGGAAAGATGAAGAGAGGAACCATATGGGTATGGGTAAGTGTACTAAATTCTAATCTTTCACTGTAATAAATCAATAATGTGCAAAATCGGTAAATAAGAAATCACAGTATAAACATTTTGTGTATAAGTACATAAATAGAATAAATAGCTAAAAGAATTGAAGGTAGTTTTCTCTGAAGAGTGGTTTTGGGGGGTAGGGAGGAATAGGGCAGTAGATGTATTTTCTTATAAGTTTTAGTGCTAATTGTACTTTTTAAAATTAAGTACATCTATTAAATTGGTACAAATAAAAATACAGGCAGATCAACAACAAATTACTTCTCTGAGAAGTATTCTTTTACAGTTTGGATTCTCTCCCACCCCCAGTTGTAACCTGAAGTGATTTATTCCTTGTTAAGAAATGTCAGGCATTAGGAAGCAAGTAAGCACTATGTAATTGTGGTGAGCTCAGTATCCATGAGATCACATCACAGCATTCCACTTACATGAGTACTGGTCCTAGTGGAATATTAGTATGTGTATTTGGTAACATTGCAATTGTAATTTCTAAACAATGTCAGCATTCTCAAGTAAACAGTTATGACAGCATGGTTAAATGATAAAAATTAAACCCAAGGGCATTTTAACAGGAGTCATAGTCCTGAAAGTAGAGTGAGGATCAGACGGCCTGATTAAAGGATATCAGATATGAACTTGGGCCTCAGCGTCCTAATCATTCAGGAATCTTACTTTCCTAAGAATCATCATCAGTCTCATCTGACATGAGAGACAGTCTTCCTCCAGGCAATGCCAGATAGATGAGGCATAATGGCACAGATCCAGAGCAGAGTTACACTGGGCCAATAGCTGCCTGGGCATAAGGGAAGCTGGGCTGAAAAGAGCCCTTCAGTTTTTATTATTCATTATCCTGACTTAGTGGCTCCTCAGCCATCTTTCTGACAGCCGGGAGCAGTGACCAGTGGAGCATTCAGTCAACAAATGTTATCATCACTGCAATAATAATCATGTTATCACCCATGATAATGGTGTTCGTTCTGAGAGAAGACTCAGAAGACTTGAGGTTTCCATTTGGGAAAAACTTAGAGAAGAAAGGTGATGTAAGCAGGATGGGTATGCCATTAGGGGTGGGGAAAAAAACAAGGCATGTGGAATTGAGAGTGGAATAAAGGGATAAAAGAGAATTGGCAGTGAGGAAAGTGGCACAATAAGCACTATACAATACAAGCTAGAAATTTAAAAAACTGGTTTTACGACAGTGTTGAGAATAAGAGGCCACAGTCACATTATATCCACTCTGCGATGTGTTCATTAGTCAGATATACAATTGAGGGTATTTTCAATTATATAGTAGATGCTGTCAATGTTCCTCCTGTGTCCTCTTGGATCTCCTTACCATGTACATTGCATACCAGCCTGAACTCCAATACTCGGTGCATGTGTCTTTGCCAGAAAACTGACCTGGGCTGCTGGAACCAACTTTGCCCACACACACAACAGTGCCTGGGACTAATATTCCTCCAGGGACAGCCTTGAACAAATGGCTAATGGGTATGGAGGTACAGATGTCTGGCTCCTTGGGTGTGTGATGCTGTGATGCATGTTTTATCCTATTTCCAAAGTTTTCCAATGGGAATAAACTTTAGTTGTCCACTTTTTTAAAGAGCACATTTTATTAACTGTCTTCCCTTCCCTGTATCACTTCCCCATTCCCACAATGTAACTCCCTAACATACATTCAATTTTCTGCCTCAGGGAAAAACCCAACCAAGACAAACACACTTTCACACATGGTCAGCATCAAAGGTTGATCTGTGGTGTGTTATTCCTGCCAACTGCAAAAGGGTCAACGACAGCCCAGATAACAGACAAAGGGTGGCTAGTAATTATAGCTTTTTCCCAAGATGCACCTCTTCCATGGAAAAAATACTTTTTCTGTCTAACGGCCAATCAGCACAGGGTAAACAATGAAGGAAATTCAATACAAAGATGAGGATCTCTAAATATAAGATATCCAAAGAAGATTGTGTATTTATAAGAGTCTTAGGTTAGAAGAGGCAATGAGAATTTGTTTTTTAATGTAAGACTTTATTCCTCTCACACAATTCAAAGCAACATGCTGCATACCAACCAGGATTTTGTATTTTTCATATGTGGGAGCAATCATCGAAGTAACACTGGCCTTACTCTATAGAAGATAAATATAATTATGATATATATTCAGAAGACCTATAATACAATATTTATTTGTAATATGTAATATCATAGGTCTATGACATAATCATTACCATGTAGGTAGTTTCACTAATATTTCACTATAATACAATATTTATTTGTAATATATAATATCATAGGTCTATGACATAATCATTACCATGTAGGTACTAATATGTGAAGTACCACTGGAGGGGGCCACTTGTAGGTCTTTGTCTGAGGGCCTGGAGATCCTCAAGGCAAGACAATGACTGAAAAGTAGAATCTGGTGGACAGTTCTCACCCTTCCTGCAAAGGTACCAAACACCAAGAACAATCCCTTAAACCCCCAGATTAAGTGTTTTCCAGAAGAAAAAAACAATGAAAGAGGGTTGAGGAATGTTCTTGGCCCAAGAACAGTGGTTGTAGCTAGATGGAAGGAAAGATGGGATATCCCCTAGCCAAATAATCCTCAGAATGCCTTCTAGTTTGGATCTCACAATGGGGACCAGGCCAGGATTCGAAGCAAAGGACGCCTTAAAGGATAGTGAATGAGACAAGACAGTTGATTCTCTGGTGTGATTCTAAAACCCTCCAAGAACAATGCAGAGCTATCTTAAGACATAATAAAAATAAAGCCTAAGTAGGAGACCGTTCTTGCTCCCACGGAAGCTCATTGAGTGATTAAGTGCAGGAGTGGCTATAGCCACATCAGACAGCAGAGAATTTAATCCCTCAAATAATTTAATAAATATTTATTGAATACGTACGTATGGCAGCATGATACTGTGCTAAGTACCAAAGATATAGTGCTCAATAACAAAAAGAATGCAATTTTCCGTCATGCTGACAATGTACCAGGCACTATTCTACTTTGCAAGATTCACATAATACCCTATTAGATACATATGCTTGTCAGCCCCCTTCTAAAGATTGGAGCAGAGGTTAGGAGACTTGCCCATAGCCATACAAATAGTTAGGGCTAGAGCTGGGATTTGAACTCTATATTGTGCTGCCTTCCAAGGAGTCCTAATCTCTATTGGTCTGCTGTCTTGGAATTTATATTCTGGTCAGCAAAAAAGACCTCATATAAGACATTAATAATATTTGCAATCATTTAATTTCAATCTTAGTCTAGACCTTGTAAGAGATACTATGAACAAAGTGCCATGAGCATATTCAGCAGCTTATTCACTCCATAATTGATAGCTTACTCTGTGCCAGTTTAATGTGGAGGATACTGGAAATTTAATGAGAGCACAACAGACACTTCCTCCGCTGTCTTGCAGAGGGAAAGGGGTGTCAGACGTTATTTAACTAATGACATACATTTATATGTGATTACAAAGGTGGCAAATGCTTTGAAGCAAAGTACCAAGCATATAATACGAGGACTTGACATTTAAAATGAGATCAAATGAGATCTGAAGGATGAGTAACAGTTACCTTGACAAAGAGAAAAGGAAAACACATTTCCAGAAGGCATGTGCCAAGGCTCTGAGGAAAGAAAGAAAGAAAGAAAGAAAGAAAGAAAGAAAGAAAGAAAGAAAGAAAGTAAAAGGAAAGGAAAGGAAAGGAAAGGAAAGGAAAGGAAAGGAAAGAAAAGGAAAGGAAACCTAAGGCACTGAGAGGAGGCTGGTGAGACTAAAGAACAGTGAGTGAGAGGGAGAGTGGCATGCAAAGGGTTATGGGTGGGGGACAGGGGTCACATGACTTATCAGCCAATCAGCATACTTTTGAAAGTGAAATGTGTGCTGATAATAATTCGACCAGGAGAAGAGGCATAAACAGGTATTGAATTGGGTAAACTGAGACAGATGGTGACTAATTTGTAAGGCCTTATAAAGGATTCATTTTCTAGTCTAAGAACAGTAAGAAGACATTGAATGATTTTAAATTAAGGGTGGGGAAATGCATAATTATAATCTACTATGATTATTTTTAATAGCACTTAAGCTGTTATACAGAGAATAAATTAGAGAGCAATAGTGAATGCAGGGGACAAATAAAGGACATTGTAACAATAATCCAGGTGATGGTGCATTAGAACAGAGTGAAAGTAATGGAGATGGTAAGAAAGAGAAGGAAACTAGTGATCATGAGTATTAAAGTCAACATAACTTGGAGACTGATTGGATTTGAGGAAAACAGGATGACATAGGAGCAACATGGAAACTGCTTAAATGAGGTCAGAAGTGAGAAAGAAATGGCCAAATAAAGAATGAAAAAAAATGATCAAACAAAGTGATCAAACAGATTGTCTTCTTGTTTCCTTCTGGAAATTTTATATATTTAGGTTTTATATTCATGTCCCTGACCCTTAGAGTTAATATACTTACATGATGCAGGTTATGGATTAAAGTTTTTCTTCTTTTCTTTTTCTTTGTTTGCATATGGATAGCTAAGAACAATGACCTTTGTTAAAAAATACTTTCTCATAAAACACCTTTTCACTTTGAAAAAAAATGGCTGATATGGCCATTTGACTCCTTAGGAAGAACTGAAGGGAGTTAAGAAAACTGTCATCCCAGTTCTGGGGGCTACTTTTCACAGCCCCAGTGTTCTCCATGATGGCTCATAGATACAAAAGAGCTTTTGCTGTCTGAACACATAGGCACATTTAGACAATGCCTGTATATCTGGAAGATCTACAACTAAGTGAGTGAAAGAAACAGGGAGATGTTCAAGGTTGGCAATGTGATTTCAGAGAGGAAATGTATCTTGAAAACGTTTTGGAAGAGAAAGAAGGAACCTGGCTCATAAGGGAAATAAGTATTCCAGATATAAGAAAAGTCATGTGAAGAAATCCAGTTGGGTTGTGTGTTAAGAGTATGTTAGTGAGTTTCCAAAATCGTTATTATTTAATGTTTGAAGATGTCTTCTGGCTTTCGTTTTTCAAGTATAATTAGCATACAGTGTTAAATTCGTTTCAGGTGTACAATGTAATGATTCAACAATTCTTTACATTTCTCAGTGCTCATCAAGATAAGTGTATTCTTAATACCCTTTATCTATTTCACCCATTACCCACTCACCTTGCCTCTGGTAACCACAAAGTTGTTCTCTGTATTTAGGGTATTTTTTTCTGTCTCTTTTTTTCTTTGTTTTTTCTTTGTTTTGTTGCTTAAATTCTGCCTGTGAGTGAAATCATATGGTATTTGCCTTTCTCTGACTGACTTATTTTACTTTTGGAGTTTTTTATTAATAAATGTAGAAAATAAGGAGCCTACCCCCAAAGTAGTGTCCATTACAAATTAATCATTTTCTCTTTTTCTGAACCACTGTCAAATACCATCAGATTCTGTCCCAAATGAAACAAACAAATTGAGGGTGGGGGTGTGGAATCCCCTCAAGGAGAATATGTCCAAAGCACACTGATTTTCCCTGTGGATAAGTGAACTCAGAATATAAACTTCTCTTAGCTAGCATATCTTTGCTGCTGCTGCTGCTGTTATTGTTGTTGTTGTTGTTGTTGTTGTTGTTAATTTTACTTATGTTTGAGGCTGATCAAAGTAAACCATGTTTAAAACAGCTCTCAATCAAATTCAGGTTCCTCTTATTGACTTTAATCAAAACGGAAATGTTATCCTTTCCAAAATTATAATCCTCATTCTCATTTGATGTGGACATAAGAGTGCAAGTATAAGCAGAAATTCTAATTATTATTGATATTTCTATAATGGCTCCATTTTTATATTCAATTGCATGATGTGTCAGGCTGATATTTCACTCCTTCTACCAAGAATTCTAAAGGGAAAAAAAAGACAGTGATGCTTCATAACAGTTTGTCTTTACCAGGTAACAAATGAATAATTCAAAGTTAAAGGCTTAGTCTTGGGATGAAATCTAGAGATTAGCTACTCCTATTCCCATATTTTGAAAACTTAGAAAATGAATCTCAGAAAAATCACTTGCCCAAATGGCAGAGTCAAAATAAGAGGTTAGCTTCTTGATGCCCAGGCCTTACTCTTTTCACCACATTGTATAATCCTAAAGCTTTGTTGGGCTTCAAGTCTCATGAAGTTTCTCACAAGATAATAGTGTGAAAAGACATAATGGTTTGTTTAATTAGTATTTTCCAGAAAGAAAATATTCATCTCTTTTAATATCAGTATTCAATTCCTTTTAACATTATTGTTTAATTAATGTTCTTCTTACTTAACATGAAACCAACTATAACTTCTTTTGGCAATTGTATTATAACAAGAGACTTTTCTGTGGTAGAATACAGCTAATTTGATGAAAACCTCACAAATTCAATCTTATGTTGCATTCTCACTTAATGTTCAATTAGATTTAAATCAGAAGAACCAACTTCCTTTGAAACAGTAGAAAATAATAAACATAGTATTTGTTCTTTTTTCAAGTATAAAGCCAACAAAAAATAGCAAGATTAATTTGTACTTTATTTTGTTTAAAGCTTTTGAAGAGGAATTACATCTGTCATGTGTGTTCAAATAAATATTTTTGTGTTACTTCAGTCCTCCATTGCTGAAAAACAGCATGGAGTTCTGTAAAGGTTAAGAGATGGATATGTTTTAGTTCAAAACTTCCTTTACATAGGAAATAAATAATAACCACATCTGGTTTAAAATGTTATGATATTTGTATTTCTTAACAAATAATATACAAATTATTGTTGACCCAAATTACTTCATCTTGAGACTCAATAAATTCCTCTTATTCTTTGGTTGTCAAATAAGTTAAGGTTTTTGGTTACATAATTGGCTAATTATAGAACATGATTTTAACTGCCCCCAAAAAATCTTTCGGCTATCTTACTGCAACTTTAAACTACTATCTTGTCTCATTTATTTTTGAACATCACACATCTCAGAAGAGTATCTGCTCCCCTTGACTTCCACTTCTTTATCAGTCAATTTTGAATTCTACCTCCATTGAAACTGCATTCCTAAAGGTCACTAATGAATGGCTGGCCTTCCTCAGCCATGTAAGAGATCTTTTGGTGTTTTTTCAGTTGTCATTCTTAATGACATTTACCCACAACGTTTGACATTGTTGACATTGATATTGTTCCTTATCATCTAAACTGCTAAATTATCCTGGTGCCTTCATCCTATTGCATCAACAGCACTGCTAGTCAGAGTATAGAACTATTGGGGCCTCTCAATTGGAAGAAGGGGAAAACATTGCTAGTTAGAAATAAAATGAGATAAAACAGTACTTTTTTTTTTCTCTCCTTCCTTTTTTTTTATTTTTTCATTGTTTTTAACTTTGTAGTTTTTTGTCAGGTTGGTTTCCATATAACACCCAGTGCTCTTCCCCACAAGTGTCCTCCACCATGACCATCACCCCTCTTCCCCTTCCCCCTCCCCCTTCTGCCCTCAGTTTGTTTTCAGTATTCAAGAGTCTCTTGTGCTTTGTCTCCCTCCCTCTCCCTAACTCTTTTTCCTCCTTCCCCTCCCCATGGTCCTCTAAAACAGTACTTTTAAAGGGAATATGTTTTGGTGAGTGAGTTGTTGAATACGTATAGGCAAACCAAAGGAAGAAAAACAGAATGGGAGTTTAACCAAGTAAAGTTAGGTCCCAGCAGAAGCTGAAACTATATATGTACCAACCCCATATGCCCTGGCATTGGAGCCACCTACCTGTTAGTAGTGCCATCATATTGACTTTTAAAAACTGCAAATAACAGGATAATTAAAGGTAAAGCCATGACTAGTTTCAAAGGAGTTTGGGTGGAGTCTGTGCCTCAGACAAAGAATGAGACAGATTGCAAGAGAAAAAAATTGGGTTAAGTACATAAAGATCACCTTGGACCTACACACCTGTAATATCTTCTGGGACCAGTACATTCCTGCTGTTTCTACCTCTGTGTTGGTAAAGTCAGTGTTGGTAAAGTATTATCTGGTTGCATATAATTTTTTTTTTTTTACTCATCGGCCTAGCTGCCTATGAGGAATCTTGGTATGAAAAAAAAAAAAAAAGACAGAAGAGTATTTTTCCAGACTGAAATCAGAGCAACTGGTGGACCTGCTTTTCAGACTGCTCCCCCTGCCTTGCAAGCCACCCATTGGGTTGGCTCAGCCAGAGTGAGGAGTGGGAGAACTGACGTTCAACACCTTCTTTCCTTCTTTGTCTCTTCTCCCTAGCCTCCTTCCATCCTTCAGTGTACATGTATTGAGAACTTAACAAATGTCGATTACTTTATTAGACACTGAGGGCACAAAAATTAATAAGACTGGTCACCAAACAGAAGCAGCTTATGGTCTTAAGTGAAAATACATATCTTACAAGCACCTTAAATCAACATTTTAAAAAATCCATGTATCTTTATCCTCATATCCCTCCCACCTCCTACCTGCCCTAGCCACTCTTCCTGATTTTCCTATTTCTATTCTAGGTAATCAACAGTAACTCAAGCTTAAAATTCTAGATTTATTTTTAAGTTTCTATAGTTAAGCATCCCTCCCTTCCTTTTCTACTGCCATGCCTCTGGTTCAGATCCTTATTAATATCCTCCCGGACTAATGTTTTTGCTAGTCTCCCTGCTTCTAGTTGCTCCCCAATTCAATTCATCCTGCTCAGGTCCACCAAATTAATTTTCCTCAAGCATGGCACTGAGTAGATCCATCTCCTAGATAAAACCATCATAGACTCCACAAAGTATCTACTCAGAGCACCTAACAGCTGACTGTAACTTATCTCTCCAGCATATTTTCCACCATTCCAAAGGTATATTTTTTCTCCAATTATATTAGTGTGGTAGGCTGAGTAATGGCCCCTAAAGATGTCTATGCCATAATCCCTAGTGCGTGTGAATATGTTACCTTACATAACAAAAGAGACTTTGCAGATATAATTAATTTAAGGATCTAAGATTGTCATGGATTATCCAGGTGGGTCCAGTGTAATCACAAGGGTCCTTACAAGAGGGAGACAGGAAGGCAGAGGGAGGAGAAGGCAATGTGACAACAGAAGCAGAGATTGAAGTGATGCAGCCATGAATCAAGGAATGCCAACAGTCTCTAGAAACTGGAAGAAGCAAGGACCAGATTCTTCCCTGGAACTTCTAGAAGAAACCAGCCCTGCTGACATCTTGATTTCAGCCCTGTTAGGTTCATCTTGGACTTCTGATCTCCAGAACTGTAAAAGAATAATTTTATATTGTTTTAAGCTACTAAAATTGTGGCAATTTGTTATAGCAGTATTACGTATCTAACACAGTTCATTAGCAATTGCTCCGTAAATGACAGCTACAAAATCTCAGTTGCATACAAACATAAGCATTTACTTCTGGCTCACATGTCGACAGGTCAACTGGGCTCCACTGCTCTTAGTTGGGTTGTGCTGGCTGCCCACTATTGGTTCAGTTCACGCATGTATCTCTCATCATTCCAGAAACAGCAAGTTGCCTAGAAAATATCTTTCTCATGTTGAACGAAAGGGATGCAAAGCACAAGTCTAAGTAGGCAAGTACATTTCAAGCATTTGATTATGTCACATGCTGACATTCCATTGGTCATAGCAGCTTACCTGGCTCAACCCAAGATAAGCAGGGCAGTACAATATCACCTACCTCTAGTGGAAAGAATTTCAAAGTCTCAGGACAAAGGGCATAGATTTAGGGGAAGCTGAAGTAATAAGAATAATAATGCAATATACCCAGTGATATGCTGGTAGACCAGCTTTCAAAAAACAAGCAAGAACAAAACAAACAAAAAGAACCCTGATTTATAGTATTTACTGATTTCCACAGTGTAAATATTCCCACCATGGTTGATTTTAAGCTATCAACATGACATCACAGAATATGAAATTGGGAAGAGATGCACAGAACATACTCTTATAACCACCACCAGGCAGCTCCAGCATAGCATTAAATCTAAATATCAATCAAACCAGTCATTACATATTTCTCCCTGAACAATGTCTCATGCCATTCTATCTGAATGGAATTCTTCTGCCTTTCAAATACCAGTTTTTATGCAAAGCTTTTCTGTTTTCCTAACCAGAAGTAATTCTACCCTACTTCATTCATTTTTCTGCAATACATATTGTACATATAGACATATGGCCACTGGGTTTCAAAGTACTAGAAGTTTAGGACTGTATCTAATACATCTTGAGATCCAGCTGCACTTTGCACACAGTAGATATTAATAGCTATCTAGTGGGTGAACGGATGAATGAATGATGGGTCACATAAAAAGATAAAAAATATTAATTAGATTTAATTGAGCAGGTGATGTTCTGACAGAATACTGTCATCTGAAAGGAATAGGCCAACTAAGAATTCCAAGGAGCCATAACTTAAACCCAGAGAACACAAAAATTCTGAGCATGTGCAATGGGTGAGTTTTCTCTTCCTAACTGATTCAGAGCTATTTGAAAACCCCCACAAACTCTAATTCTGGCAAGACAGAACGTTCTCTCCTCTACCATTAGGAGGCAGAAACTCTAACACCCACAGAGAATTTGGAAGCCCTCAATGACAGAAGCAGTGGAAAAGGAGTCTGCTTCATAATCCATAGAAGCTTTGCAGAAATTCTCCATTTTTATTGTCAGGAGGAAGCCACAGCTGTTACCACCTGGAAGCTCTCAAGACCTGGAATTCAAATTGGTAGAACCAGACTTGTTTCCTGTGGAAATACCTTTTTCAATTCTATCATCAAACTCATCCCTGTGAATGAAACTCTTCCAACTTCAATGCAAAGCACATGGATGAATTCTGTTTGAAATTGTGATTGTTACTGAGTCAATTTTTAGAGTTTGTCATTCAAGCACATTCCCAGGTAGGGTAAGAAATTATACAGGCACTGTGACTGTCCCCTGTTGTAGTGTTTATGAAATGAAAAATAAGATGATCTTTTTTATTGCTTTTGGTCTTTTCTAAAGCTCTTTCATACTAGGAGGAATATAAAAGTTATAAAATTTATAAATTTATTTTAAAAATGAAATGCAGATAGAGTCCCTTTTCTTTCAAACAAAGCATTTCAGTGCAGATAACAGAGACTTGGTGCATAAAATACACACAAGGGCCATCTTCCCTTTGCTCATTAAGAGTCATGGATAGCTTTATATGTGTAGGGAGAAAACTTATAGATCTAGACAGTATTCTTTCTGGAATGAGGCCAATCTGTCCTGTAGAAATATATATCCCTTCCTTGGTATACCATGTCAATAATCTCCCTGCATACCATGAAAGTGGCTTCTCTGGATTAAACAATAAAGCTGAACATTCACTCAAGTGGTGCCAATTAAAATTTGCTCATTTGTTCATTCAATTAACTATTTTACACTGTGTTCCTGACACAGTGTTTGACAATAAAGATACCAAGATTAATTTTTAAAAAGAAAAAAGAGAAAAAAAGAATCCCTATCTTAAAGGAACTAAGAGTCAAGTAGAGAAGATAGATATAAGTACTTGGAGCCTTAGGTGTCCCCATGTCTGATCAGACATATACATTGCAAATCTGTTATTGAAGAGCGAAGCTAGTTTTCAAAGGGAGCCATATTAGCAGTGTACAGATTCAGCTGGATCTTACCCCCACATACTCATTGAAAACATCAGACTTTTTAAAAGTATACCTTGAAGATCTCTGGAAGCCCCATAGGGTATCTTACATATACTTGTGAAGATAGGTACTCTCACCAAGAACCACTGTGTCCTGGTCCAGGGGACGGGAGTGCTTATGGGCAGTGGTCAATAGTGCATTCCTTCTGGGTAACATTCTGTTAGGTTGGATCTTGAGTTTTCAAATATCTTACAGATATTTAAGGATTCTATTTTTCAATTGCCATGCAAGCCCTTTTTTCCCGATGGGCCTTATACTAGTGCAAGCGACAAATCTAAATGACAAATACCATGCTATACTCAAAATCCTCATGCCCTTGGAGTTTCTTAGCTATTACTTATTGAACCACCCTTACTGGGCCTGCCTCTTTCGTTCTTCAGGGTGATCTGGCTCACAAAAGGGCGTCTTCACCATTTGGGAGGTCATGATCAAGCATTTGTACAGTGTTCTAAGACTCAAGCTGGAATCCTTGCTATTCCTGTAATATTTAAGCAGTCTGACTGGTACAGCCTCATGGAAAAATAAAGAAAGCATCCTACAGGAAGTCACACACAGGCTGAGGGTTAACAGATGAATAGAGTATCCCAAGTAAAGATGAGGAATGAGATACCAGCAATGAGATAGAGTAAGCAAAGTACTCTGCTTTACTTTAACATTGCATCATATAAGCTATTATCATTGTTATGTAGTGCACACGGTGGGTATGTGTCCCATTTCTAGTTTTATCCATTAACATATCATTGATCTAACAGTGTCAATGGATTGATAGAATTTGAACACACGAATGCATCATGGTGATGCTTATTTGAATATTTTATGCAGACACCACGAGTTACAATAATACCTATGAAAATCATAATTGGTAAATAAATTAAAATACCTATTTTAATTAGAATATATTTAAATTACTCTTATAGTTTCAAAAAACATTATGAACAAATTTGTTTAACTTAAAATGATGGCATACAACTGATTCAGAATTGAGAGGAGATGCAGAAATTAGTACTATAACCAGAAAGGAAAGAAACAAATTGGAAGAAGGTATGCCACAAATTTCACAAGAATGGCAATTGTAATTTGTGACAGCAGAACAAAATGAAAAAGTTATCTGTGTGTAAAACCCTTTAGAAAAAAAAAGTGGAAAATAGTAAGAGACATTTTCAGCAAATACATGATGAATTTGATATGTTTTGTATCAATAGTAAAAAAAAAACACAATAAAATGGGTCACTTAAAATCAGAATGAAATGTCCAGCAAATTTTTAAAAAGTGATTCATAACTTTGGCTAGCTGCAAAATGAATGGCTTGGATTCCTGCACAAAAAAAGAAACCCATACATAGATAGAGAAACAGTAAAAGATTTATCATTTCAGTTATGAAAATTGTGTTAGAAAGTTAAAAGGAAAATATTTTAAATGATATTTTATAAACAGTGAAAGTCAGTTATGCCACCAAACAATTACCTGTGGTATACAAGAACTTTCTAACATTTCAAAGATTAGTTGATTCAAAATTAGAAAAATTGCATGTACTTCTCTGTAGCTTTAGATGAATTATGCAATGTAGATGGCACTGCCCAATAATACTTTGGGTACGTTTTGTTTCAAAGAACTTAAAATTTATAAAGAAACTATGTCAATTAGTAGCCTAAAAATCAAATTTATGGTGTAGATATTTTTAAATCTCTTACATCTGTCAAAAAATAATTTCAGCTAGATATAAGAAAATTCATTTCTATCATAACATGATGCTTTGGCTAAGTTAGTTTAGAAAATACAGATTTATTGAATTTTTAAACAAAAGACTGATGTTTCCCTTATTGCTTTGTTCCACTGTATAATGCACATTGAAAATATTTGTGCTCAGTTTTCTGAAGCAAACATAAGAAAAGTGTCATGGATACAGTTATTAAAATTGTTTGGTACACATGCAAATGCTATGAATCATTGCCAGTTTATGGAACTGTTTACAGAAATAGAAGACAATGATCATCTGGTCTTTGCCAATACTTATTAGCTGAGTTGCAGGAGAGCTTTGAAAAGATTTGTTGTACAGTACTTTTAAATAAAATTCAAGGTTTTCTTAAAGCAAAAGGAACACTTGCCAAATAGTCAATAACCAAAGACAAAAATGGCTGTGGGATTTACATTTCTTCATTGATATCAAACAGCACATGAATACACTAAAGTTTTTATAGCAGCTTTATTGAAATATAATTTGCATAGTATATAATTCACCCCTGTAAAGGGTACAGTTCAATGATGTTTTAGCATAGTCACAGAATTGTGTAGTCATCACCACAATCTGATTTTAGAACATTTCCATCACCCCAAGAGAAATCTCATATCTATTAGCAGTTATTGACCAATTCTCTCCCAGTTTCTCCCTTTTCTCTGCTGCTGGCAGCCATCAGTATATTTTCTGTCTTTATACATTTGCTTATTTTGGATATTTCATATAAGTGAAATCATACAATATGTGGTCTTTTATGACATATTTCTTTCAATCATCATAATGTTTTCAATGTTCATCCATGGTGTACATGTACCAGCACTTCATTTATTTTTATTGCTGAATTTTACTCCATTATTTAATATGCAACATTTTATTTATCCATTCCTCAGTGGTAACATTTGTATTGATTCCACATTATGGCTATTATAAATAATGCTGCAATGGACATTTGTGTACAAGTTTTTGTATAGATGTATGTTTTCATTTCTCTTGTATGTATACCTAGAAGTGGAATTGCTAGGCCATATAATAACTTCATGTTTCACTTTATGAGGAACCACAAAACTCTTTTCCAAAGTGGTTGCACCATTTTAAATTCTTACCAGCAGTATATGAGGGGTCTCATCTCTCCACATCCTTGCCAACATTGTTTTCTTTTAAGTTTTAATTTAAATTCCATTTAGTTAACATACAGTGAAATATTAGTTTCAGGTCTAAAATACATTGATTCAACACTTCCATAACAACACCCAGTGGTCATCACAAGTGCATTCCTTAACCCGCATTTCCTATTTAACCCATCCTCCTACCCACTTCCGTTCTGGAAATCATCAGTTCTCTAAAGTTAAGAGTCTGTTTCTTGGTTTGTCTCTCTTTTTTTTCCTTTTGCTCATTTGTTTTGTTTCTTAAATTTCACATATGAGTACAGTAAAACCTTGGTTTGCAGGCATAATTTGTTCCAGAAACATTCTTGTAATCCAAAGCACTTGTATATCAAAGTGAATTTTTCCATTAGAAATAATGGAAACTCAGATGATTCGTTCCATAACCCAAAAATATTCATGTAAAAATTATTAAAATACTGTGATATGATACAAAATAATAAAGAAAATACAAAATATAAAGAAAAATAAGTAAATTAATCTGGACTTACCTTTGAAAAACTTCGTGGTTGGTGTGGGAGTGACGAGAAAGAGGAGGGTTATTTTGTAGGACAACTTTCAGTATTGCTAACAGAATCACTGCTATCTATTGGCTGAATGAAATCTTTTTCTTTTCATGCAACTTTAACAAGGAACCTATCCAATGACACTTGCTTTTGCCTCCTTTTGAAGATTTTATGGAAATGTGACATTGCATTGTTGTTGTTAAACAGATTCATCTCTTGCACTGCTACAGCCTTATTCGGGTGCTGCTTTTCTACAAGATTTTGCACTGTTTCCCACATTTTACACATCTCCCTAATCTCATTTCAAGTGAGGAATTCCTCCACCTTTTTCTCCTCCTCCTCTGCAGACAAGATTCAGAGGGAGATTTCTTATAAAATCTTGCAATTTCATATGCAAGTGGCATATATCACTCGCATACCTTGTTTGTACTTCTCCATGATTTCCTTCTTAACTTCCACTCTAATCATCTTCTTCTTCTTACCACCTTGATTTTCAACCTTGATCTCTTGTCATATGCTGTAGTTAATGTAACTGGCAATAAGGCAGCAGAGAAAAGGATTTTTATCTGTAGGCAGCCTGACCCAGAATGAAACAAAGCATTCTTAAGCTTACTCTTATATGTAAAAGCAAAGGAGTGTCCATAGGTGGTTTGAAGAGACAAAAAAAAAAAAAAACCAACAAGCAAACAAACAAAAAAAGACTAGTGCAGGTTGTGGGCACCTTTCAATGTTCTGAAAAATCACTGATTTCTATCAAACACCATGGCTTGAGACTGAGCATCAGAGCATGGGAGATGATCACCCACAATCCCGCAGTGAGAGAGAGAAAGACAGAGACAGAGACAGAGACAGAGACAGAGACAGAGAAGAACCATTGGCTTAGTTGTGAACATGTGATGTTTGGCATCATGTACTACTTGTATTGCAAGACATCTCTCGATTATCAAGTTAAAATTTATTAGAAATGTTTGCTCATCTTGAGGAACACTTGCAGAACAAGTTACTCACAATCCAAGGTTTTACTGTATTTGTCTTTCCCTGACTAACTTATCTCGCTTAGCATAATATTCTCTAGCATCATCGATGTCCTTGCAAATGGCAAGATTTCATTCTTTTTTATGACTGAGTAATATTCCATTGTATATACATACCACTTCTTTATCCATTCATCAGTTGGAGGACACTTGGGCTGATACCATAATTTGGCTATTGTAGATGCTGCCGCTATAAAAATCAGGGTGCATGTATCCCTTTGTATCAGTATTTTTGTATCCTTTGGGTAAATACCTAGTAGTGAAATTGCTGGATCCCAGGGTAGTTCTATTTTTAATTTTTGAGGAACTCCATACTGTTTTCCAGAGTGGCTTCACCACTTTGCCTTCCCACCAAAATTGCAAGAAAGTGCCTTTTTCTCCACATCCTTGCCAACACTTGTTGTTTCTTGAGTTTTTTATTTTAGCCATTCTCACAGGGGTAAGGTGATATCTCATTGTAGTTTTGATTTGTATTTCCCTGATGATCAGTGATGTTGAGCATCTTTTCATGTGTCTATTGGCCATCTGTGTGACTTCTTTGGAAAAATGGCTATTTATGTCTTCTCCCCATTTTTAATTGGATTATTCATTTTTTAGGTGTTGACTTGTATAAGTTCTTTACATATTTTGGATACTAACCCTTATCAGATATGTCATTTGCAAATATCTTCTCCCATTCTGTAGGTTGCCTTTTACTTTTGTTGACTCTTTCCTTTACTGTGCAGAAGATTTTTATTTTGATGAAGTCCCAATAGTTTATATTTGCTTTTGTTTCCTTTGCCTCAGGAGACATATCTAGAAAGATAATGATATGGCCAATGTCAGAGAGGTTACTGCCTGAGCTCTCTTCTAGGATTTTGATGATTTCAGGTATCACATTTAGATCTTTAATACATTTTGAATTTGTTTTATGTATGATGTAAGAAAGTAGTCCATTTTCATTCTTTTGCATGTTGCTGTTCGGTTTTCCCAACACCATTTGCTGAAGAGACTGTCTTTCCCATTGCATATATTTGCCTCCTTTTTGAATATGAATTGACCATATAGTTATGGGTTTATTTCTGGGTTTTCTAGTCTGTTCTATTGATCTTTGTGTCTTTTTTTATGCCAGGAATAATAAAAACATAATGTTTTGATCACTATAGCTTTGTAATATCATTTGAAGTCCAGAATGCCTCCAGCTTTGCTTTGCTTTTTCAAGGTTGCTTTGGCTATTTGAGGTCTTTTGTGGTTCCATTCAAATTTTAGGATTGTTTGTTCTAGCTCTGTTAAAAATTCTGTTGGTATTTTGATAGGGATTTGATAGGTATTGCATTAAATGTGTATTTTGTTTTCAGTAGTACAGACATTTTAAAAATACGTGTTCTCCCAATCCATGTGCATGAAATATTTTTCCATTTCTTTGTGTCATCTTCAGTTTCTTTTATCAGTGTTTTCTACTTTTCAGAGTACAGGTCTTTTACCTCTCCAGTTAGGTTTATTCCTGGGTATCTTAATGTTTTTTGGTGCAATGGCAAATGAGATTGTTTTCGTAATTTCTTCTTCTGCTGCTTAATTATTACTGTAGAGAAATGCAACAGATTTCTGTATGTTGATTTTGTACCCTGAAACTTTACTGAATTCATTTATCCGTTCTAGCAGTTTTGGGGTGGAGAAGTCTTTCAGCTTTTCTATCTAGAATGTCATGTCATCTGCAAATAGTGAAAGGTTTACTTCTTAGTTGCCAATTTGTATGCCTTTTATTTCTTTTTGTTGTGTGATTGCTATGGCTAGGACTTCCACTAATATGTTAAATAATAGTGGTGAGAGTGGATATCCTTGTCTTATTCTTGACCACAGATGAAAACTTCTCAGTTTTCCCCCATTAAGGATGACATTAGCTGTGGGTTTTCCATAGATGGCCTTTATTATGTTTAGGTATGTTCCCTCTAAACCTAATTTGTTGAAGGTGTTTTTTTTTTTTATTTAAAATCAAGTTAGTTAACATACAGTATAGTCTTGACTTCAGGAGTAGAACCCAGTGATTCCTCTCTTACATATGACACCCAGTACTCATCCCAAAAAGTGCCCTCCTTAATGCCCATTACCCATTTAACCCATATCCTCACCCCTGCCCCTCCAGCAACCCACAATTTGTTGTTCTCTGTATTTAAGAGTCTCTTATGGTTTGCCTCCTGATCTATTTTTATCTTATTTTTCCTTCTCTTCCTCCACGTTTATCTGTTGAGTTTCTCAAATTTCCCACGTAAGTGAAATTATCTGACTGACTTATTTTGCTTAGCATAATACCCTCTAGTTCCATTCACGTTGTTGCAAATTCTGTTGTATATATATACCACATCTTCTTTATCCATTCATCAGTCAATGGATATTGGGGCTCTTTCCATAATTTAGCTATTGTTGATAGCTCTGCCATAACCATTGGGATACACGTGTCCCTTTGAATCAGCATTTTTGTATCCTTGGATAAATACTTAGTGCAATTGCTGGGTCGTAGGGTAGTTCTATTTTTAATTTCTTGAGAAACCTCCATACTATTCTCCAGAGTGGCTGTACCAGTTTGCATTCCTACCAGGAGCACAAAGGGGTGCCTCTTTCTCTGCATCCTCAACAACATGTTTTGTTTTCTGAGTTGTTAATTTTAGCCATTCTGAGTGGTGTGAGGTAGTATCTCATTGTGGTTTTGATTTGTATTTCCCAGATGGTGAGTCATGTTGAACATTATTTGTTTTGGGGGTGTTGAGTTTGGTAAGTTCTTTATAGATTTTGGATACTATCTTTATCTGTCATTTGCAAATGTCTTCTCCCATTCTGTCAGTTGCCTTTTAGTTTTATTGATTGTTTCCTTTGCTGTGCAGAAGGCTTTTATCTTGATGAGGTCCCAATAGTTCATTTTTGCTTTTATTTCCCTTGCATCCCTAGATATGTTAAGAAGCTACTGTGGCCTAGGTCAAAGATGTTGCTGCCTGTTTTCTCCTGTAGGATTTTGATGAATTCCTATCTCACTTTTGGGTCTTTCATCCTTTTTGAATTTATTTTTGTGTTTGGTGTAAGAAAGTGGTCCAATTTCATTCTTCTGCATGTCTCTGTCAAGTTCTCCCATCACCATTTGCTAAAGAAACTCTTTTTTTTTCCCATTGGATACTCTTCCTGCTTTGTTGAAGATTAGTTGGCCATATATTTGTGGGTCCATTTCTGGGTGCTCTATTATATTCCATTGATCTATGTGCCGGTTTTTGTGCCAAAACCATACTTTCTTGATGATTATAGCTTTGTAATACAGCTTAAAGTGTGGAATTGTAAAGCCTCCAGCTTTGGTTTTCTTTTTCAACTTGACTTTGGCTATTCGGGGTCTTTTGTGGTTCCATACAAACTTTAGGATTGTTTGTTCCAGCTCTGTGAAGAATGCTGGTGTTACTTTGATAAAGATTACACTGAATGTGTAGATTTCTTTGGGTAGTATCAACGTTTTAACAATACTTGTTCATCCAGTCCATGAGCATGGGATGTTTTTCCAATTCTTCATGTCTTCTTCAATTGCTTTCATAGGCTTTCTATAGTTTTCAGCACACAGATCATTTACCTCTTTGGTTAGGTTTATTCCTAGTTTTTTTTTTTTATGGTTTTTATGCAATTATAAATGAGATTGTTTCCTTGATTTCTCTTTCTGCTGCTTCATTAATGGTATATAGAAATGCAACCGATTTGTGTACATTGATTTTATATCCTGTGACTTTGCTGAATTCATGTATCAGCTCTAGCAGTTTTTTGGTGGAGTCTTTAGGGCTTTCCATGCAGAGTATCCTGTCATCTGCAAAGAGTGAAAGTTTGACTTGTTCCTTGCCAATTTGAATGACTTTTATTTCTTTTTGTTGTCTGATTGCTGAGGCTAGGACTTCCAACACTGTGTTGAACAACCATGGTGAGAGTGGAAATCCTTGTCATGTAACTGATCTTAGGGGGAAAGCTCTAAGTGTCTCCCCACTGACGATGATATTACCTGTCAGCGTTTCATATATGGCTTTTATGATATTAAGCTATGTTCCTTCTGTCCCTTCTTTCTTGAGGGTTTTTATCAAGAAAGGATGCTGTATTTTGTCAAATGCTTTTTCTGCGTGTACTGAAAAGATCATATGGTTCTTATCCTTTCTTTAATTAATGTGGTATGTCACATTGATTGTTTTGAGAATATTTAACCAGACCTGCAGCCCAGGAATGAATCCCACTTGATCATCATGAATAATTCTTTTAATGTACTATTGATTTCTATTTGCTAGTATCTTGTTGAGAATTTTTGCATCTAGGTTCATCAGGGATATTGGCCTGTAATTCTTTTTAGTGGGGTCTTTGTCTGGTTTTAGAATCAAGGTAATGCTGGCTTCATGGAATGAGTTTGGAAGTTTTCTTTCCATTTATATTTTTTGGAACACTTTGAGAAGAATAGGTATTAACTCTGCTTTAAATATCTGGTAGAATTCCCTTGGAAACCATCTGGCCCAGTACTCTTATTTGTTGGGAGTTTTTTTGATAACTGATTCAATTTCTTTGCTGGTTATGGGCCTGTTCAAATTTCCTATTCCTTCCCATTTGAGTTTTGGTAGTTTGTGAGTGTCTACGAATTTGTCCATTTGTTCCAGATTGTCCAGTTTGTTGGCATATAATTTTTCATAGTATTCTCTTATAACTGTATTTATTTGATGTTGGTTGTGATCTCTCCTCTTTCATTGATGATTTTGTCTATTTGGGTCCTCTCTCTTTTCTTTTTGAGAAGTCTGGCTAGGGGTTCTTCAATTTTGTTTATTCTTTAAAAAAATCAGCTCTTAGTTTCATTGATCTGTTCGGCCATTTTTTGTTTTTGTTTTTGTTTTTGGAGGGATTCTATATTATTTATTTCTGCTCTAATCTTTATTATTTCCTTTCTTCTGATGACTTTGGGCCTTATTTGCTGCTCCTTTTCTAGCTCCTTTAGGTATAAAGGTTGTATATTTGGGACCTTGTTACTTCTTGAGATAGGCCTGAATTTGCATTGTATTTTCCTCTTAGGACTGCCTTGGCTGCATCACAAAGGGTTTAGACTGTCATGTTTCATTTTCATTTGCTCCCATGTATTTTTAAATTTCTTATTTAATTTTCTAGTTAACCCATTCATTCTTTAGTAAAATGTTCTTTAACCTCCATGTTTGAGGGCTTTCCAAATTTTTTCTGGTGGTTGATTTCAAGTTTCCTACTGTTGTGATCTGAAAATATCCGTGGTATGATATCAATCTTTTTGTACCTGTTGAGGGCTATTTTGTGACCCAATATGTGATCTATTCTGGAGAATGTTCCATGTGAACTTGAGAATGTGTATTCTGCTGCTTTAGGATGAAATGTTCTGAATATATCTGTTAGGTCCATCTGGTCCAATATGTCATTCAGAGCCATTGTTTCCTTGTTGATTCTCTGCTTAGATGATCTGTCCATTGCTGGAAATGGAGTATTAAAGTCTCCTACAATGATGGTATTATTATCAGTAAGTTTGCTTATGTATGTGATTAATTGATTTATATATTTGTGTGTTTTTAAGTTGGGGGCATAAATATTTATAATTGTTAGCTCTTTTTGCACGATAGAACCCTTAATTATGATATAATGCCCTTCTTCATCTTTTACAGTCTTTGTTTTAAAATCTACTTTCTCTGATATAAGTGGGACTACTCTGGCTTTCTTTTGATGTCCATTAGCATGATATATAGTTCTCCATTCTTACTTTCAATCTGCAGGTGTCCTCAGGTCTAAAATGAATCTCTTCTAGGCAGCATATAGATGGATCTTGGTTATTTATCCATTTTTAAATCCTGTGTTTTTTGATTGGGGCATTTAGTCCATTTACAGAGTGGTTATTGAAAGTTATGAATTTAGTGCCATTATGTTATCTGTAGATTCCATTTTGTGATGATATTGTCTGGTCCTTTTTAGTCTTTCCTGCTCTCCATTCACAGAGTCCCCCTTAGGATCTCTTGCAGGGCTGGTTTAGTGGTCACAAACTCCTTTAGTTCTTGTTTGCCTTTAGTTCTTGTTTATTTCTTCTTCTATTCTGAATGACAGCCATGCTGGAATAAGGATTCTTGGCTGCATATTTTTCCTATTCAGCACATTGAATATTTCCTGCCACCTCCTTCTGGCCTGCCAAGTTTCAGTGGACAGTTCTACTACTAACCTTATATGTCTACCCTTGTAGGTTAAGGACTTTTTGTTTTTAACTGCTTTCAGAATTCTCTCTTTATCTTTGCATTTTGCCAGTTTCACTATGATATGTCATGGTGTTGACCTGTTTTTGTGGATTTTGAAGGGAGTTCTCTGAATCTCTTGGACTGGAATGCCTGTTTCCTTCCCCAGATTTGGGAAGTTCTCTGCTATAATTTGTTCCAATAAACCTTCTGCCCCTTTTCCTCACTCTTCTTTTTCTGAGACTCCTATGAAATGGATATTGTTTCATTTCATGAGATTGTTTAGTTCTCTAATTCTCCCCTCATGATCTAGTAATTTCCTTTCCCTCTCTTTATCAGCTTCATTATTCTCCATAATTTTATTTTCTATTCCACCTATTCTCTCCTCTGTTTCTCAATCTTTGCTGTCACTCTATCCAGTTTATTTTGCATCTCAGTTATAGCATTTTTTTAAAAAAGTTTTAATGTTTATTTTTGAGAGAGAGAGAGAGAGAAAGAGAGTGAGGTGGGGAGGAGCAGAGAAAGAGGGAGACAAAATCTGAAGCAGGCTCCAGGCTCCAATCTGTCAACACAGAGCCGGACATGGGGCTTGAACTCACAAACCGTGAGATCATGACCTGAGGCAAACTCAGAAGCTCAATCAACTGAGCCACCCAGGTGCCCCTAGCATTTTTAAATTCATCCTGAATAGTTCTTAGGTCTTTGATCTCTGTAGCAAGGGTTTCTCTGGTGTCTTCTATGCTTTTAGCTAGTCCAGCTATTAGTCTTATGACTATTATTCTAAATTCTTCTTCAGATATATTGTTTATATTTGCTTTGAACAATTGTCTGGCTCTTATTTCTTCTTGACCTTTCTTTTGGGGAGAATTCCTCTGTCTTGTCATTTTGGCTAAGTTTCTCCCTTTTGTGTGTTGTAAAATCTCGTTATGTGTCCTGCACTTGAGAGTACTACTATATTAAAAAGGGGTCATGGACTGTACAGGGCCTGGCACGTCAGGAAGTGTTTCTGATGTATGTTGCATGCACTCTGCTGTTGCATTTTGGCTGCTCCATCCCACTGGTCAGTCCTCTGCCGAGCTCCTCCTTGCCTGTGGTGGAAGTGTTTGGGCCTTTAACTAGGTGTGCTTTGATTTGTTTGTTGAAGTGACCCTGGGGGAGAAAAAGGTTGTGGGGGGAGCCTGATCCCATAAAAAGAGAAAAAGGAAAGGGAAGAAAAGAAAACCAAACAGAGAATCAAAAAACTATAAGGCTAATTCCAGAGAAAGAGAAAGGAAAATATAGAAGAGAAAGAAAAAAGACAGAAAAAGAATAGAATAAAAATGCCTGATCATAAAACTATATATATTTATATATTATATATATTAATATATAATACATATATTATATATATTAATATATAATACATATATTATATATGTATATATATAAGAATTGACAAAAAAAAATCAGAAACTATGACCCTGATTCCAAAAGAAAAAAATAATGGGGAGGAAAGAAAAAGAACAAGAAAGAAAGAAACAGGAAAAAAACAGAAACAGCTGTCTGTTGGCTCCTGAGGCCGGTGGCTGTGCTGGTCTGAAGAGGCCAGCTGTCTTGGGTCAGTCAATCTTGCTCCAGTAAATAAGCAGTTGCCAGGCATGGAGGGGCAGGGTTGGTATAAGTATGTCCAGCCTCCAATGGGGGCTTCTGTGATGCTCTCTGAAGTCCCACCATGCTGGTGTTGAGGGGGGAAATGGCATCACCCCAATCTGTCCTCCCTGGGCCAGCTATCTCAACCCATACTGTTCAGGCAGCCCTCATAGAATAGTGAGGGTGGTCAGCTTGCCCTGCTCCACAGTTCTCCTATACCTTCTTGACACTCGGCTGGGGTTCAAAACCAGATGACTTAGGATCTAGCATGGTGTAGCTCCTCGCCCCTGCTCTGGAGTAGGGCCTCTCCACTTGGCTGGGACTTGCAGGGTCTTTTGTCCTTGGGGCAGCAATAGACCCTCTTCCCAAAATACTCCAGGAAGGGGACTGTTCTCTCTCAGTGCATCCCTGAACTATGCACTCCACTATGCACTCCATTGCTGGCTCCCTCCACCCCAGGAGAGCAGGCCACAGCTCTGCTCTAGAGAGTCATGCACTTCTGAAACCTCTGAGTTCCAGCTGCAAAGGCTATTTCCAAAAAAATAATAATAACTGGAACTCTCCATATTTCTTGTTCCCCAGTCTGTAGTCCAGGGAGGTTTTCCTCGTGTGCTGACTCAATGCGGCACTTTCACAACTCCTCTCTTTCTCTCCCTTTTGTCTCTCCACAGAAAGGGTTCCCTCTCCTCCATGCCTATGCCATTTTATCTCCACTAATTCACATACATGCCCCTCGATCCTACCAAGCTGTCTCTGCCACTCCACAGATTGATTTCCTAGGTGTTCCAAGTGATTTGATATCAGTAAAGCTGTGTTTTAGGGATGAGGAAAATCCCAGTCTCCATCTTAACTCTTGGGTCTGTTGAAGGTTTTTATCATGAAAGGATATTGTACTTTGTCAAATGCTTTCTCTGCATCATTGATACGATTACATGGTTCTTCTCCTTTCTTCTATCAATGTGGTATATTACATTGATTGATTTGTAAATATTGAACCACCCTTACAACCCAGAAAGAAATCCCAGTTCATTGTGGTGAATGATTTTTTAAAATGTATTGTTAGATTTGGTTTACTAGTATTTTATTGAGAATTTTTGCATCCATGTTCATCAGGGATATTAGCCTGTACTTCTCTTTTTCAGTAGAGTCTTCATCTTGTTTTGGTATCAGGGTAATACTGACCTCATATAATGAATTTGGAAGTTTTCCTTCTTTTTCTATTTTTTTGAATAGTTTGAGAAGAACAGGTATTATCTCTTCTTTAAATATTTGATAGAATTCCCCAATGAAGCCATCTGGTACTGAACTATTGTCTGTTGGAAGATTTTTGCTGTCTGATGAAATTTCTCTACTAGTTATCACTGTGTTCAAGTTGTCTATTGCTTCTTGTTTCAGTTTTGGTAGTTCGTATGTTTCTAGGAATTTGTCCATTTCTTCTAGGTTGACCAATTTTTTGGCATATAGTTTTTAATTATATTCTCTTATTATTAGTTGTTTGTATTTCTGTAGTGTGGTTGTTATTTATCCTCGCATTTGTAATTTTATTTATTTGGGACGTTTCTCTTTTTCTAGTTGTTTGTATTTCTGTAGTGTGGTTGTTATTTATCCTCGCATTTGTAATTTTATTTATTTGGGACGTTTCTAGACAAACCTGACTAGAGGTTTGTCAATTTCATGGATTTATTCAGAGAACCATCTCCTGGTTTCATTGATCTATTAATTTTTTTTACTTTCTATATCATTTATTTCTTCTCTAATCTTTATTATTGCCTCACTTCTACTGGCTTTATGCTTCATTTCCTGTTCTTTTTCTAACTCCTTTAGGTTTAAGTTTAGGTTGTTTATTTGAGATTTTTCTTGTTTCTTGAGGTAAGTCTGTATTGCTGTATACATCCGTTTTAGAACTGCTTTTGTTGCATCCCAAAGGTTTTGGATCATGTGTTTTAATTTTCATTTGTTTCTATGTATTTTTTAAATTTCCTCTTTGATTTTCTGGTTGTCCCATTCATTGTTTAGTACCATGTTGTTTAACTTCCATGTATTTGTGGTCTTTCCAAATATTTTCTTATGATCAATTCATGTTTCATAGCATTGTGGTCAGAAAATATGCATGGTATGATCTCAAATTTTTTGCACTTGTGATTTGTGACCCAGTACGTGATCTATTCTGGTGAATGTTCCATGTGCACTTGAAAAAGAATGTGTACTCTGCTGCTTTAAGATGAAATGTTCTGAATAGATCTATTAAGTCCATCTGGTCCATGGATTCAAAGCCATTGTTTCTTTGTTGATTTTCTGTTTACATGATTGGTCCATTGATGTAAGTGGGGTGTTAAAGTCCCCTACTAATTCCTTTCTGTTTGCTGTTCATTGTTTTTTATATATCTTTGTGCCTCCATATATTCTTGTTGGATTGTTCCCTTTATGACTCTATAATGCTCTTATTTGTCCCTTTTTACAGTCTTTGTTTTAAGGCCTAATTGCCCAATATAAGTGCTGCTACTCCAGCTTTCTTTTGACGTTCATTTACATGCTAAATATTTCTCCATGCCCTCACTTTCAATCTCAGTGAGTATCCTTAGGTTTCTTTCTTTCATTCTTTCTTTTGTTCTTTCTTTCTTCCTTTTTTTTCTCTTTCTTTTTTATTTAAATCCATGTTAGTTAACATATAGTGTAATAATGATTTCAGGAATAGAATTTAGTGATTCATCACTTACATATAACACCCAGTGCTTATCCCAACAAGCACCCTCCTTAATGCCCATCACCCATTTAGCCCATCCCTCCTCCCAACATCCCTCTAGCATCCCTCAGTTTGTTTTCCATATTTAAGAGTCTCTTATGGTTTGTCTCCCTCTCTGTTTTTATCTTATTTTTGCTTCCCTTCCCGTATGTTCATCTGTTGTGTTTCTTAAATTCCACATATGAATGAAGTCATATGATATTTGTCTTTCTCTGACTGGCTTATTTTGCTTAGCATAATGCACTCTAGTTCTATGTAGAATTATTACTTTAAATTCTCCATCAAGCATGTTATTTATATCTGTTTCACTTAGATCTCTGGCCTTGGTCTTATCTTGTTCTTTCATTAGGGATAAATTTTTCTGTCTTTGCATTTTGTCTAAGTCTTTGCCATCTTCTGTGTGTTAGAAAAGCAAGTTATGTCTCGTGCTCCTGAAAGTAATGGCCTTATGTAGAAGAGGTTTTTGGGAGTGCCCATGGCCTGGCACTTCAGGGAGGGTCTCTGATGTGTACTGGGTGTGCTCTGTAGTTGTGTTTTGGCTGTTCTATCCTTCAGGACAGTCTTTTCCATAGGCTCTCCTTGTCTGCTATGGGCAATGTTTAGTCTCTGGTCTGAATATGGTGAGTTTTAACTAGGTGTGCTCTGGTCTGCTTGTGAAATGAGACCTGAGGTCAACTCCGCCAGAACTGTGGCCCTGTAGAACTCTCTGGTCAGGAGATGTGGTGCGGGCATGGGTTTGTGCTGGTCTTCTGGGGTAGGGGCCCACCATGCTGGGACTAAGGCAATCTTGACTGAGGAGAGAAGTTCTACAAGAGTGCAGGGATGTGGGTCTTGGTGTAAGCAAGTTAGGAAGCCACTGTCCTAGCTGCTCTGTTTCCCACAGGTGGCTCCACATTTATGCAGAGGAATGAGGCTGGGAAATGGCATCAGCCACAGAGACATCTCTGTGAACACTGCCTCTCAGGGACATGCTCCAAGAAGAGTATATATCTTCCCATATGTGCCCTAGGCCCTCTTCAGATCACTATTTTCATGTTGTTTGTCCCCAGGTTATTTGCCTGCCTTCTCTCTAGGAGCAGCACAGTGCCCTCTGGGCTTTATCTCAGCCAAGCCTCCCGATGATTAAAACTCGAGGCGTTAAGCCCTGCTGGTTTCAAGAACTCATGCAATTCAGGGCTTCTTGTTTTCCAAGCCAAAGGCTTTGGGGGAATGTTCCCCTTGTGCATTCCCCTGTGTGCTCCTGTTTCTGTCTTTCTTTCCCTTCTCTGTGACCACTGCTCCCCGCCCTCCACAACACCCACAATCTGTTTCTTTTCTAAACCACATCTCTGCACTTCCTACCTTCTTCAATATGGCCTCCTCTCTCCCTTTAGTTTTGGAGTTTGTTCTGTCAGTCTTCAAGGCTATTTCTGGAGTATTTGGGATGAATTGATAGTTATCTAGTTGTGTTCATGGATTGAGATGAACCTAGGGTACTCTTACTCTGCCACCATCTTGAAAATCCACCAACACGGTTATTATTTGGGAGGGGGTGGTGCTAAATACAATTTAATTCCAGGAAGCAGAGAAACATTGCTCTGATAAGCTTTTAAAAAATGTTTAAGTTTGTTGACATATAATATTATATTAGTTTCAGGTGTACAACATAGTGATGTGACCATTAAATATGTTACAAAATGCTCACCATAAGGATAGTATCTGTCATTATATGAAGTTATTACAATATTATTGACTGTATTCTACATGCTGTGCTTTTCATCCTTATGACTTATTTATTTTATAACCAGGAGCATGTACCTATTAATTCCCTTCACTATTTCACCCATTACTTCACTGCCATCTGCTCTGGCAACCACCACTTTGTACTTTGTATTTATCAGTCTGTGTCTCTTTTTTGTTTCTTTATTTTTCATCTGCTTTTTCTTTTAGGTTCTACATATAAGTGAAATCATATAATATTTGTTTTTCTCTGATTTATTTCACTTAGTGTAATTCCCTCCTAGCCAATCTATATTGTTACAAACATCAAGATTTCATTTTTTTTAAGTTTTTATTTATTTTGAAAGAGAGAGAGAGCACACACACGTGAGCAGGGGAAGGGCTGAGAGAGAGGGAGAGACAGAGAATCCCAAGCAGGCCCTGCACTGTCAGCATGTAGCCCAAAGCAGGGCTCAAGGGCTCAAACTCATAAACCATGAGATCATGACCTGAGCCAAAATCAAGATTTGGACACTTAACCGACCAAGCCACCCAACTGCCCCAAGATTTCATTCTTTTTTTTTTTATAGCTGAGTAATATTACATGGTGTATATATGCCACATCTTTATTTATCGATGACACAGATTGCTTCCATATCTTGGCTATTATAAATAATGCTGCAGTAAACATAGGAATGCATATATCTTTTCAAAGTAGTCTTTAACGTTCTTCAGGTAAATACCCAGATGTAGGATTACTGGGTTGTATGATATTTCTATTTGTAATTTTTGGAGAAACCTTCATGTTTTCCATAGTGGCTGCACCAATTTACATTCCTACCAATAGTACATGAGTGTTTCTTTTTCTCCACATCTTTGCCAACACTTGTTATTTCATGCCTTTTTCATACTAGCCAATCTGGCTGGTGTGAGATGTTATCTCATTGTGGTTTTGATTTATAGTTCCTTGATGATTAGTGATTTTGAGCATTTTTTCATGTGTCTGTTGGCCATCTTATGTCTTCTTTGGAAAATGTCTATCCAGGTTCTCTGCCCATTTTTAAAAACATATTATTTTAATTTTTTGGATGTTGAGTTGTATGAGCTCTTTATGTATTTTGGATACTACCCCCTTATTAAATCTATCATTTGAAAATATTTTCTTCCATTCAGTAGGTTAACTTTTTGTTTTGTTGATAATTTCCTTCACTGTGCAAAAGTATAGTCCCCATTAGTTTGGTGTAGTCCCCATTGTTATTTTTCCTTTTGTTTCCCTTTACTGGAGAGACACACCAGAAAAACATTGCTAAGGCTGATGTCCAAGAATTGACAGCCTATGTTTTTTTTAAGGAGTTTCATGGTTTCAGATCTTTCATTAAAGTTAATCCATTTTGAGTTTATTTTTGTGTTTAGTATAAGAAAGTGTTCCAGTTTCATTACTTTTCCTGTAGCTGTACATTTTTTCCAACACCATTCATTGAAGAGATTGTTTTTTATCACTGTATATTCTTGCTTCCTTTGTTGTAAATAATTAACCATATATGAATGTGTTTATTTCTGAGCTCTTTATTCTGTTCTGTTGATCTGTGTGCCTGTTTTTGTGCCAGTACCATAGTGTTTTGATTACTATAGTTTTGTAGAACAGTTTGAAATCTGGGAGTGTGATACCTCCAACTTTGTTCTTTCTCAAGATTGCTTCGATTATTCAGAGTCTTTTCTGGTTTCATTCAAGTTTTAGAATTATTTGCTCTGGTTCTATTAAAAATGCCATTGTTATTTTGATAGAGATTTCAATGAATTTCCACATCTTCACCAACACTTGTTGTTTCTTGCTTTTTATTTATTTTAGCCATTCTGAGAGGTGTGAGGTGATTATCACATTGTGGTTTTGATTTGCATTTCCCTAGTGATGAGTGATATTGAGCATGTTTTCATGTATTTGTTGGCTATCTGTATGTCTCCTTTGGAAAAATGTCTGTTCATTCTTCTGCCTATTTTTTAATTGGATAACTTGACTTTGGGTGTTGAGTTGTGTAAGTTCTTTATATATTTTGGAATCTAACCCTTTATTGGATGTGTCATTTGCAAATATCTTCTCCCATTCAGTCGGTTGACATTTTGTTTTGTTGACTGTTTCCTTTGCTGTGCAGAAACTTTTTATTTTGATGTAGTCCCAGTAGTTTACTTTTGCTTTTGTCTCACTTGCTTCAGGATACATATCTAGAAAAACGTCACTACATCTAATGTCATAAAAATTGCTGTCTGTGCTGACCTCTAGGATTTTATGTTTCCGGTGTCACATTTAGCTCTTTAATCCATTTTGAGTGTATTTTTTGTATTTGGTGTAAGAAAGTAGTCCAGTTTCATTCTTTCATATGTTGCTGTCCAGTTCTCCCAACACCATTTGCTGATGAGACTATATTTTTCCCATTGCATATTTTTTCCTTCTTTGTTGAAGATTAATTGAACACATAATCATGGATTTATTTCTGGGCTCTCTATTCCGTTCCATTGATCTGTGTCTATTTTCTGATGGTATTATACTGTTTTGATTACTACAGCTTTGTAGTACGTTTTGAAATCTGGGATTGTGACATTTCCAATTTTATTCTTCTTTTTCAAGATTTCTTTGGCCATTCAGGATCTTTTGTGGTGCCATACAAATTTTAAGACTATTTGTTCTAGTTCTGTGAAAAATGCTGTTGGTATTTTGACAGGAATTGCATTAAATCCATAGATTGTTTTGTGGACATTTTAACAATATTTGTTTTTCCAATCCATGAGCATGGATTATGTTCCCTTTGTTTGTGTCATCTTCCATTACATACATCAATGTTTTATAATTTTCAGATATATATATATAATTTGGTTAGGTTTATTCCTAGACATTTTATTATTTTTGGTGAAATTTTAAACGGGACTATTTTCTTCATTTTTCTTTCTGCTAATTCATTATTAGTGTATAGAAATGCAACAGATTTCTGTATATTGATTTTGCATCCTGTGATCTTATTTAATTCATACATCAGTTCTAGTAGATTTTTGGTGGAGTCTTAGGATTTTCTATATAGTGAATTTTTCTTTCTTCCTTACCAATGTGGATGACTTTTATTCCTTTTTGTTGTCTAATTCCTGTGGCTAGGACTTTCAGCACCATGTTGAATAAAAGTGGTGAGAGTGGACATCCTTGTACTTTTCCTGATCTTAGGGGAAAAGCTCTAAGTTATTCCCCATTGAGGATGATGTTAGCTGTGGATTTTCATATATGGCTTTTCTTTTGTTGAGATATGTTCCCTCTAAGCCTACTTTTTGAAGGATTTTATCATGAATGGATATTGTACTTTGTCAAATGTTTTATCTGCATCTACTGAAATGATCATATAGTTTTTATCTTTTCTCTTATTGATGTGAAGTAACATATTGATTGATTTGCAGATATTGAATGATCTATGCATCCCAGGAGAAAAATCGCACTTGATAGTAGTGAATGATTTTTTTAATGTATTGTAGGATTTGGTTTGCTAATATTTTGTTGAGACTTTTTGTATCTATGTTTATCAGAGATATTGGCCTGTAGTTCTCTCTCTCTCTCTCTCTCTCTTTTTTTTTTTGCAGTGTCTTTTTTTAGTTTCTTCTTGTAGTGTCTTTAGCTGGTCAGAGTAATGATGGCCTCATAGAATGAATTCACAAGCTTTCCTTCCCCTTCCACATTTTGGAATATTTTGAGAAAAATAGGTATAAACTCTTCTTTAAATATTTTGTATAATTTACCTGTGAGGACTTCTAGTCCTGAATTCTTGTTTGTTGGGAGGTTTTTATTACCAACTCAATTTCATTGCTGGTAATCAGTCTGTTCAAATTTTCTATTTCTTCCTGGTTGAGTTTTGGGAGGTTATATGTTTCTATGAATTTATCCATTTCTTCTAGGCTGTCCAGTTTGTTGACATATAATTTTTAATAATATTCTCTTAAAATCCTTTGTATTTCTGTTAAGTTGGTTGTAATTTCTCCTCTTTCATTTCTAATTTTATTTCTTTGAGTCTTTTTTCCCCTTTTTTTGATGAGTCTGGCTAAAGACTTATCAATTTTCTTCATCCTTTTAAAGAACCAGCTCCTGGTTTCATTGATTTATTCTATTGTTTCTTTTAGTTTCTATTTCATTTATTTCTTTTGTAATGTTTATCATTTCCTTCCTTTCACTGGTTTTGCATTTTGTTTGTTCTTCTTTGTCCCACTTCTTTAAGTTCAAGGTTAGATTGTTTGAGATCTTTCTTGCTTCTTGAAGTAGGCCTCTATTGCTATAAACTTCCCTCTTGCAACAACTTTTGTTGCATACCAAAGATTTTGGACTGTTGTGTTTTCATTTGTTTCCATGTATTTTTTTTACTTGCTCTTTGATTTTTTTTGGTGACCATTTCAAATTAGTAGCATGCTATTTAACCTCCATGTATTTAGTTCTTTCCAGATTTTTTCTCGTGGTTCATTTCTAGTTTCATAGCATTATGGTCAGAAAAGATGCAGGGTATGACTTTTATCTTTCTCAATTTGTTGAGACATGTTTTGTGGCCTAATATGTGATCTATTCTGAAGACTGTTCCATGTGCACATGAAAATAATGTGTATTCTGCTCTTTTAGGATGGAATATTCTGAATACATCTGTTAGTGCCTTCTGATTCAGTGTATCATTCAAAGCTACTGTTTCCTTGTTGATTTTCTGTTTGGATGATCTATCTTTTGATGTAAGTAGGGTGTTTAAGTCTTTTACTACTATTGTCATACTACCTATTTTTTCTTTTATGTTTGTTAATAGCTGATTTATTTATTTGAGTGCTCCCATGTGAGTGCATAAATATTGACAATAATTATATCTTCTTATTGAATTTTTTTCTTTATGATTATGGAGTGTCCTTTGTCTCTTGCTACTTCAGGTTTCTTTTCACATCCATTTGCATGATAAATGCTTCGTTAGCCCTTCACTTTCAGTCAGCATATGTCTGTAGGTCTGAAATGAGTCTTTTATAGGCAGCATATATGGGTCTTGCTTTTTAAATCCATTCCATCACCTTATGCCTTTTCATTAGAGTACTTAGTCCATTTACATTAAAAATAACTATTGATAGGTATGTACTTATTGCTATTTTGTTACTTGCTTTATTATTGTGTTTGTAGTTCTCTGTTACTTTCTTCTCTTTCTCTGTTCTCTTGTGGTTTGATGGCTTTCTTTAGTGATACACTTGGACTTCTTTCTCTTTATTTTTTGCATATCTATTGCCAGTTTTTCATTTGTGGTTACCATTAGGTTTATACATAACATCTTATTCATATAGCATAATAGTACATTGATGGTCACATAAATTTGAACTCATTCTAAAAGCACTAAAGTTTTACACCTCTCTCCCCTTATGTTTGAGGTATATGGTGTAGTTCTTTACATTCTTTTATTTTATGAATACCTTGACTGATTTTTAGAGATTTTTTTACTTCATTTTACTGCTTTTAGGCTTTAATTTTATTGCTTTTATGCTTCTTACTTTTCTTACTCATTATGGCCTTTCCTTTCCACTTTAAGAGTACCCTTTAACATTTTTTGTAAGGCTGATTTCATGGTCATTAATTCCTTTAACTTTTGTTTGCCTGGGGAAATCTTTATCTCTCCTTCTATTCTGAATGATACCCTTGCTGGGTAGAGTATTCTTGGATGCAGGTTTTTTTCCTTTCAACATTTTGAATATATGATTAAAATATATATTCCCTTTTAGCCTGCAAAGTTTCTGCTGAAAAATCTGCTGATAGTCCTACTGGGCTTTCCTTATAGGTAACTGTTTTCTTTTCTCTTGTTGCTTTCAAAATTCTAACCTGCAAAGTTTCTGCTGGAAAATCTGCTGATAGCTCTTCTGGGTTTTCCTTATAAGTAACTGTTTTCTTTTCTCTTTATGCTTTTTAAATTCTCTCTTTATCACTGCTTTTGGTTATGTTAATTACTGTGACCTGATTTTGATCTCCTTGGGTTGATTTTGTTAGGGGCTCCCTGTGCCTCCTAGATCTGGTTATCTGTTTCCTTCCCCAGATTCATGAAGTTTTAAGCTATTATTTCTTCAAGTAAATTTTCTGCCCCCTTTTCTGTCTCTTCTCCTTCTGGGATCCCTATAATGTGAATGTTAATACACTCGATGGCGCCACCGAGTTATCTATCTATCTATCTATCTATCTCACCTGTTCAACTTGATTGCTTTCGTTACTCTGTCTTCCAGGACTCTGATGCATTATTTTTCTTCCTTAGCCTACTATCCGTTCTATCCTAGTGTATTTTTAATTTCATTTATTGGGTTCTTTATCTCTGATTAGTTTTTTTAGGTTTTTAGTCTCCTTGTTGAGGGTATCACTGAGGTTCTCCACTGTTTTCTCAAATCCATTGAGTATCCTTATGACTGTTACTTTAAATTATCTATCGGCCATATTACTTATCTCCATTTCATTTAGCTCTCTTGCTGTGATTTTGACCTGTTCTTTCACTTAAAATATATTTTTCCCTCCTCATTTTGTCTAAATCTCTGTGTCTGTTTCTATGTGTTGGGAAAGTCAACTATGTCTCCTGCTCTTAAAACTAATGGCTTTATGTATTAGAGGTCCTGTAGTGCCCTTCAGTGCAATGCCCCTATTCATCAGAACTTGTCTCTTCAGGGGTGTCTCCTATGTGTGTTTCCTATGCCCTGGTATTGTGTCTTAGCTGCTTTTCTCATCCAGTCATCTGCAGTGGCTCTCCATCCCTACTGTGGGCAGTATTTTGTCCCTTTGCTGTTAGCTGGTCAGTCTGGGCCCACTTTGGGCTTGAGTTGACTCATACCAAGCATTTGCCAGAGATGGAGTAGCACCAAACTGCAGATAATTTTATCTGTGTTTTCTAATGTGAATCAATATGTAGAGGATGTACATACAATTGATAGCATTATATAAGTTGACTACAAAAATACTACAGGAAAAATTTGAAAAATTCTTTTTAATTTTGATTAATTGAGTTGTTTTTCAATTATATAATATTTCTTTGAACTTATTAATCTCACTGAGTTGACACAAGATTTAGTGAATTTAGTTAACTTTGAAAGATGTAGTTTTGAAACTGATATGCTTTTTATTCAAATCAAATCATTGCTTCTAAAAACAATAAACCAGTTTTGTCAATGTGGATGCAAATAGTAAAGGCACATGACTTTTTATGACACTTGCTTGATTTAAGTTATCGAAAAACTGTTGAGTATGTTTTGAAGAACTTAGGTATGTGAATCTACTTTTTCAACTGAAAATTATATGAAATCTAAATCCAGTTCAAGTATTCCCAATAAAAACTTAGCTCACAAATTGAGATATACTATAAGTACAAAGCACATTTCAATTTTCTTTAATTTTTTAATTTTATTTCTTTATTTTTTTACATTCCAATTTTCAAAGACTAATATGAAAAAATAATATATCTCAAAAATATATTTTTCATCTTGATTATATGTAGAAATGATAATGTTTTTATTTATTGGGTTAAATAAATTATCTCATTTAAATTCATTTGGCCTGATTCCTTTTCCTCTTGGTAATAATTTGTATTTGATCTATATGGCTAAGGGAAATACTGGGAGCAATATTCTACATATAAAGATATATAATGAACTGAAATAGGAAGGCATACATGTTATCATAGGTTAAGTTGCCCAAACTGGAACTTACCTGCTGATTCACCGTTTGTTTAGACTAGTGCACTCCCAAATAGAGAAATCTTTGTGAAGATAAGAAGTGGGTAGAATCTTGACTAGTAGGAAAAGTTTTAAGATGAACTTAAGTTGTGAAGCTTTGGTATTTTGAAAATTCTTGTCTATCTACATATCCCTTTATTTTCTGGGATACCACATCATGTCTGGAATATGCAATTTTTGAAGCAAATATATATAAGTAACTAAGGAATACACATGACCAGCATGTGAAATCATTTCCATTTTGCAGCCAGCAGGATGTACCAGAAGAACTGAATAGGAAAAATACTTACTACAGAGAACAATTTAGAAATTTTATTAAAAGAGGTTCACTGATTTTTTATGTGGAAGATCCCAAAAGAAACAGCAAAGAATTATTTTTATAACATTTATATACTCCCTTTAAGTATAAACAAACACATTTAAAGTATATATCTTAAAGTATGTGTGTATATATAAAAACATACATATACATACATATAGAATGATATATAACACAACGTTTGCAATATTAATAGTGGTTATCTCTGGTAAGCAGAATTACAGGTGATGTTTTATTTTCTTTTTGCTTGACTGTATTTTATAAATTATCTACAATGAGCATGTATCCCTTTTATTCTGAGGGAAAAAAAGTCTTTTAAAAAATAATCTAAAGACCTCCTGCCTATGTAATTGAAAGCTGCAGTCTTCTGAGCAGAGCATAGCCAGAAATGGAAGAAATTACAAAGAATAAACAATCATCACCTTCCCTCAACACATAGCATAAAGATGAAAAAGACTTCCAACAAATTAAGTCTAGTGAAATTCTCCAACAGCCACTTTCAGCTCAGCAGGAAAGCACACATTTTTTCTTTGTTGCTTGGCTTAAGATGTCTGGTCACAGGCTCACTGGAGCGAGGTGATGCCAGCCAAACTCTCCCAAGCTCACTCAGGACATTGTTATCTGTGCAGTGCAGTGTAGCAGGTAAGGCTAAGCTTTGCAGGCCATCCCCCACTGACTCAGTTCCTGAAAACACGTGAAAACCCCATTAACAAATTCGGAAAGTTTGCTACTGTGTGCCAGTTTTGAATATTGCTCTCCTCTTAAAATGCAAACACAATGGATTTCTTTCTGGGAGTAAAATGTACAGAAAATGAGTTAAGGTCATGGGTAAAGGGTGGGATTCAGTTTAAATGTCTGGAAAGTTTAGATTTCCATGGTCAACTGCACAGTAAAGAATGAATTTTCCCAAGTGACTCTCCTGGTTATAAAGCTTTTTCCTCTCAGCTCCAAACCCACCCTGCCCTGCTCTGTTCTTTCCTCTGAGGCAGGAGCTGAGAGTCAGCCAGCCACTTCTCTGCTTGGCCAGCTTTGCCCTATTAGACTCTGCCAGTAAGGAGTGCATGAGAGAGTCTGTGAGGATGATGGAGGGAGAAGGGACTTATCCTCATTTGCTCACTGTTTCTGTCAGCATCATTCAAGTAAGAATTCCTCACCATGGCATTGACATTTGTTTCCTCAAAGATATTAGCACCAGTTGAGCAGTATTCCCTCTTCCAAATTACTAAATTTTAATAATCCCAACCTCTTCTCTGTATTTCCCAGTCCTAGAGGTAGAAGCAGCTTACTAAAGTTGCAACCTTTTGCCTTTCTTGAGCTCCAATACTTGGTTAACATTTTGTTATATTAAACTCTCTCTGTTGAAACAGCTAATGTGTTTTTTGTCTCCTGACTAAAACTGACAGATTCATTCAGAGAATTCAGTCTCGAAAAAGGTGAGGAGCATATTAATAGGACATAATAGGCCACTCTGTTCTGTTCTCATAGTTGGGCTTCTAAATAAGGAGATGCAACAAATGAAACCATGTGTATTTATAAAACGTGTATTACGAAGGGCAGCTATACAGATGTTTCAGTAATTGGGACCACCTGTGGTTGGAGTAATCTAAGCCATGTAGTTAGGTCAAGAAAGCTTCAAGAAAGAAATGAATTTTATGGATGAATGATACAATCTCTCAGAGAGGAGGAAGGCCATTCTGGTATGGCCAATGGCATCTGCATAGGCTTGAATGGGAAAACAAGTGAGTCACATGTACAAGGAAACTAGGGCAGTCCTCCATCATCATCCTCCTTCCCAGCACTTAGCACAGAAACTGGAACACCAGATATGATCAATAAATATTTGCTTAATTATTGAGCTGAGTAATTGAATTGTATTGCTGGTGTACAGAGGCTGGGTAATCTTACCCTTGGAAGTCTTATTATGCATGGCCATTTGGAATTATGGCAAGTTCACATTAATAAAAGCCAGGATTCTGGAAGAAGATACCTGGAAAGTATGGTAGGATAATGGGAAGTTTGGAGACAACCAGGAACTATTGCCTGAGTGCAGAAATAACCCCTGGATTTCAGCACTGATGATGAAAATGGTAAGGAAATGAACCAAAAATAGGAAGAATCTATAGTACATGGTGACCAACTTAAGGGAAAAAAAGAAGAGAAAAAGCTTTCGCTCCAGTTTTATGAATCTGAGAAAGAATACCTGCATAGGACTTGGAGAATGTCCAAATAGATATTGCCTGTGGGCAGAAGGGGAAAATGATACTAAAAGAAAGGAGAAAATTCCAGGTCTGGCAGTGAAGAGGTATAACCAATAAATACATGTAACTTGTGACTGAATAGATAGTCAGCAGTGTGAAAAAGAGAGGGAACTCCAAAGGCAGAAGAAACAACTCATATAACTAGAGGATTTTTAAATATAATTTACAATGATGAGTTATTCTGCTTATAGACTGGGAACAAACAAAACTAGGTTTAAACTAGAGCTTGATGTATGAACATGGAATGCTTTTCCATTTCTTTGTGGTTTCTTCAATTTCTTTCATAAGTTTTCTATAGTTTTCATCGTCCAGGTCTTTTACATCTTTGGTTAGGTTTATTCCTAGGTATTTTATGGATTTTCGTGCAATTGTGAATGGGATGAGTTTCTCGATTTCTCTTTCTGTTGTTTCATTATTGGTGTATAAAAATGCAACCGATTTCTGTATGTTGATTTTGTACCCTGTGACTTTGCTGAATTCATGGATCAGTTCTACTAGGCTTCTGGTGGAGTTGGTCGGGTGTTCCATGTAGCAGGAAAGAGTATCCAATGGAAAAAAGACAGCCTCTTTAACAGGTGGTGCTGGGAGAACTGGACA
>CM053579.1:90491946-90568761 GCA_028646485.1 Cryptoprocta ferox
GGAAATACAAATCAAAACCACACTGAGATACCATCTCACACCAGTCAGAGTGGCTAAAATGAACAACTCAAGAGTCTACAGATGCTGGTGAGGATGTGGAGAAATGGGCACCCTCCTACACTGTTGGTGGGAATGTAAATGGGTACAGCCGCTCTGGAAAACAGTGTGGAGGTTCCTCAAAAAACTATCAATAGAACTCCCCTATGACCCAGCAATAGTGCTGCTGGGGATTTACCCAAGGGATACAGAAGTGCTGATGCATAGGGGCACATGTACCCCAGTGTTCATAGTGGCACTTTCAACCAATAGCCAAATCATGGAAAGAGTCTAAATGTCCATCAACTGAGGAATGGATCAGGAAGATGTGGTTTATCTATACAATGGAATACTACATGGCAATGATAAAGAGTGAAATCTGGCCATTTATAGCAAAGTGGATATACCTTGAGGGTGTCATGCTAAGTGAAATAAGTCAGGCAGAGAAGGACAGAACCATATGTTTTCACTCATAGGTCTAACAGGAGAAATCTAACAAGGGACCATGGGAAGGGGAAGTAGGGGAAGTTAGGGAGAGGGAGGGAGGCAAATCATGAGAGACTCTTGAATATTGAAAACAAACTGAGGGCTGAAGAGGGAGGGGGATAGGAGAAGGGGGTGATGGTCATGGAGGGGGACCCTTGTGGGGAAGAGCACTGGATATTATATGGAAACCAACTTGGCAATAAACTATTTAAAAAATCATAATAAATAAATAAAGTAAAAAATATGCTGCTGAATTTGGTTTGCTAGTATTATTGAAAATTTTTACATTTTTATTCGTTAGAGATATTTGCCTGTAGTTTTATTTTTTTATGGTGTCATTTTCTGACTTCACTTTTAGGGTGATGCTGGTCTTGTAAAATGAGTTTTGGAGTGTTCCTTCCTCTTTGATTTTTTGGAAGACTTCAAAGAGGATTGGTGTTAATTATTTAAATATTTGGTACATCAGTAAAGCCATCTGGTCCTGGGCTTTTCTTTGTTGGGAGATTTTTGATTACTGGTTCAATCTCTATACTAGTAATTGGTCTGTTCAGATTTTCTGTTTCTTTATGATTCAGTCTTGGTAGGTTGTATGTTTCTAAGAATTTTTCCATTTCTTCTACATTGTCCAGTTTGTTGGTATATAGTTTTTCATAGTAGGTTCTTATGATTCTTTGTATTTCAGTGGTTTCAGCTGTAATGTCTTCTTTTTCTGTTTATAATTTTGTTGATTTGGGTCCTCTCTATTTTGCCTTGTTAGCCCAGCTAAAAGTTTGTCAATTTTATTTATCTTTTCAAAGAACCGACTCTTAGTTTTGTTCATCTTTTCCATTGTTTTCTCTTCTCTATTTCATTCATATTTGCTTTTAAGTTTATAATTGCTTTCCTTCTGCTAACTTTAGTCTCAATTTGTTCTTCTTTTTCTAGTTCCGTAAGACATAGAGTTAGGTTGTATATTTGAGATCTCTCTTGGTTTTTTGGTTTTTGTTTTGGGGGCTTGGGTTTTTTTTTTAATTTTAATTTTTTTTTTTTTTTTTGTAATCTCTACACCCAACGTGGGGCTCGACTCATGACCTGGAGATCCAGTTGCATTTTCTTCCAGTTGAGCCATCCAGGCACCCCTCTCTTGCTTTTTAATGTAGGTGTTTATTGCTATGAACTTCCCTCATAGAATTGCTTTCGTTGCATCTCATAAGTTTTGATATGTCGTGTTTCCATTTTCATTTGTCTCAAGATACATTTTTATTTCCCCATTAATTTCTTTTTTAATCCATGGTTTGTTCAGGAGAGTGTTGTTTCATTTCCACGAACTAATGAATTTTCCAATTTTCCTCCTATTATTGATTTCTATTTTCTTTCCATTTTGGTCAGAGAAGATACTTGGTATGATTTCAACTTTCTTGAATTTGCTAAAACTTGTTTTGTGGACTAACATATGGTTTTTCCTAGAAAATGTTCCATGTGCAGTTGAGAAGAATGTGTATTATGCTGTTGCTGGATAGAATGTTCTGTATATGTCTGTGAGGTCCATTTGGCATCAATGTTTCCTTATTGATTCTCTGTCTGGATGATTTATCCATTGTTGAGAGTGGGATATTAAAGTCCCCAAATATTACTGCACTGTTGTTTATTTCTCCTTTTAGCTCTGTTATCTTTTTTGCTTTATATGTTTAGGTACTCTGACTTTGGGTGCATAAATATTTACAAATGCTATCTTCTTGAGGGATTGACCCCTTTTTCATTATATAATGACCTTCTTGGTCTTGATTAACATCTTTAGTTTAAAGCTATTTTGTCTGAAAAAAAAGTATAGCTACACCTGCAGTTTTTTTGGTTACCATTGGCTTTAAGTATATTTTTGATGGTTATGTTTTATAATAAGAATGAGTAAATTGAATTCTAATTACTCCCAGTATGCAATCTTCACAGTAGACAGGTAAGCAGGAAAACAACACTGGCTGGTAGAGTCCAAGCTGTCTATCTATTTGACAGCATTAGTCATCCCTTCTAACATAAGTTAGTATACAAATGATATTGCTGGTTCAATTCTAATTAGAAAAGAACATTTGAAATGTAAGCTTAATTTTAAGCCACTCATGACTTAAGGGAAAGACTTTTCATGGGACCAGTTTCCATAAGCAATTGTCAATCCTGGAGAATGGGAGTGGGACAGTGTGATGATTAATTTTATGTGTCAAGTAGACTGCACCATGGATTGCCCAGACTTTTGATCAAACATTATTCTATGAGTGTCTGTGAGAGTATTCCTAGATAAGATTAACATTTAAATCTGTAGACTGAGTGAAGCATATTGCTTTCCCTAATGTGGGTAGATCTCATCCAACTGAATGAAGAACTTAATAGAACAAAAAAGTCAGAGTAAAAAGGAACTCCTCCTGTCAGCCTACTGAGCTGGAACATCAATCATTTCCTGCCTTTGATCTTGAACTAAAAATTTGGCATTTCTTGGGTCTTGAGCCTACCAGCTTTCAGACTGGAATGTATGCCATCAGCTCTCCTGGGTCTCCAGGTTGCCAACTGCAGATCTTGGAACTTCTCAGCCTCTATAATTTCATGAGCCAATTCCTTATTATATATATGTCCTGTTGGTTCTGAAAAGCCCTGACTAATACAGGCAGCAAGAGGTAAGGTTCATTTGGAGCTTTAGCAGCCTTTGAAAGGCACTTGGGAAATCTAAACCATGCCCTTGAAAAGTAAAGCTCTAGTTTGTTTTCCCCACTTGTCTAGCTTCAAAACACCAGCGGCTGTTAACACTGATCTGTCCAGACTGCGTTCATAAAGATCTGTAAACTGATCAGAGGGGAAATTAAATTAGACTGTAATTCTGCAGCACTCTGAAGAGCATTAGCTTGCAAGAACACCCAGGAGGGCCAATTAGAACTATCATGGCTTATCTACCCACGGAATACAAACATGTCCTTTCTCATTCCATGAGACCTGAAATGCTACTTGGGTAGTGTCTGTCTCATTTGGAAGGTTAGTACTGCTTGTATCTAGAGGTGCTGATCAGACATCCAGATTAGGAAATGCTTAAAGTAATCCTATTAGCAGAACTGGACTAGGGAATAAAGCCAGCTCAGTGATGCCGCTAAGGTTAATGTCAAAAAACTATTAATATGATCTCAGTGGGGAAAAAAAAGTGATCTCTGCCAGTGACCATTGGGAGAAGGCAAATAAACAAAACAAAAGCAGCAGGGCTAATAACTCAAAGAAGAAGGACCCCTCCTCACCCAGATGAAGTTAACAGTTAATTTCTAAATCCCCAGATAGAAAAGGAAAGGGACAGTAACATATTCTGTGCCTACTTTATGCCAAATGCTTGCACACATGGCTTTATTTCATCTTTGCAACATCCCTCACAATTTTACAAATAAGTAAACTGATGCTTAGAGAGATTAGGATAATTGCCCAAGATCACATCAGTAGAAAGTGAGGTTCCTTGGATTCTGGTTCAAGTCTGCCAGAATCTAGAGCCTGTGTTCTTTCCACTACATCACACAATGTGTATGTCTAAGGAAATGAATGAGGTAAAGGGAAAGTAGAAATGGCTTAGAGCAAGCAAGGAGATGTGACTGCTTTTATGGCATCAAGGAAAACCATAATTAAAGGTAATGGGGTTGCCATCAAAAACAAATCAAAGTGTACAAAAGAGAAAAGAAGCCTGCACATGATGAAAAAAAGAAGCCCAGGAAGCCCTGTGATGTGCCACATAAGAGCCACATCCCGGAGTGTTCTCTTTTGGGAAGCACAGCATCAGAGACAGGTAGCTCATCAGACAGATAAGGAAAACACATTGAATTCTGAGGAATTAACTGAAAGTAGTAGTCTTTTGCCTATTTAACACCCTGGCAAAGAAATCTGGGAAATATGAAGAACTTGGAGCTGACAAAGGTGGTCCTCATGGTCTGGACTGGCCTCCAGAAAGACTTAACTTTTACTCCAGTGTCCCATGAGCAAGTTGACCACAGATATGCTCAACATGTTTATTTAGACTCTGAGTTCACAAGAGTCATCTCATCTTTCTGGAACGTGATATAATCTCTTTTACCTCATACTTTAGTCAGATGGACTATTTATTGTTCAAAATATCAAGCATTCTCTTTTATGCCTTTAGGCATGTTACTCCCTCTACCACAAATCCCATTCTCCTTTCCTCACACTTAACTACATACAGCTCTAATATTGACTCATAACACAGCCCAACTTACTTCTTGAGGTGAGCTCCCTCTTCAAGGAAGCACTCATTGCCCCAACTTCTGGGAGTGCTTTTGTACCAGCCTTCGGTTGAGAGTCCCTTTAGGGACTGCTTCACCTAAAAAGAGCATCCTCACACAAATTCACGCTCCCTCCTGCAGTATCCTATATCCAATGACTAATCAGTGTTAAAATATTAAGGTCAGGTCATCTTCACCCAAACAGGGACAACTATGAATGGTCATATATCCTGCAGACCTCCCCATGGAGCTGGCCACAGCTGCTCTTGTACCTGCGTTGAAATTTACTTCTTTACTCAATTCTGCTTCCATCCTCTCCTTTCCACAAATATTTATCCCATTTGACACTCTTAAATAAACATCCTTCACATTAAACTCAATCTCAGAGTCTACTTCTTCATGAAACCAATCTGTGACATATCTGGCCCATCAGAAGAGTGATATAATGGGAGAGAACAGTGAAGATACTAAGCATTCACCACCAGTGAACCCCATCAGAAACAATAAAATATCTTTTTAATCCACTAAAAATTCAGTAAACTCAAGGACTCTTGTACCATTCTGAGTTTAGTTAGGAAAACAGAGGCACCACGTTTAATACAAGAATAGGGAATTTAACATGGAAATCAAGATTTATACAAATGTGGGATTTTCTAGGAGAGTGAAGATCTGTAAGGGATTGTAGCCAGAGGACTGAAGGTTTAAGGACTTCCCTTAAAGCATTAAAGTTGGTGAAGGGGGCTGAAAAGCAGGAAGTGAGGACATCCAAGAAGACACCATACTAGTCACCAAAGTGGGATCTCATGGAAAGATCTGTAAAGCTAACAAATCAGCAAAATCCACTGGATAGCACAAAACTGTGGTGTCTACAGTCCACAACAGCCTAATAATTATAACTTCTTTCATTTCTACCTTCCAAATGTCACAGGACTACCTCTCCTTTAGCAAGTTCTAACCCAGATCATACAGCAAAGAAGATTCTGGAAAATATAGTTCCCTATCTTAGACAGGAATGGTGGTGAAGCCAATTGACACAGACAACCCAGAACAACTCTTTAACCAAATAATTAAATTCATCTACCCAAATCCATGTTTTGTCCTCTTTATCTTTCCCCACATGAGGTAGCTTCTGGTCTCTACAAAAGCCATTATTTCTGAGTAGGGCCTCTGGGCAAAAATATGAATGCCTGTCCTCTCCATGTACAATGAATGTGGCTTAAGCCACTGTGATTGCTGTTTATGGAAAAGAGACAAAATCCAGTGAGTGGGCTTAGAATTGGGAGAATTTAGAGAAACTTGAAATATGTGACATCTGGTCAGCCTTCTTTCCATTAGTCTTAATTACCCAGATTAATGAACACCTGTTAACCCAGGCACAGCCTAAAAAGGTCCCAGCCATGATGGAGAATTTAGGTATCAGAGTCATAAAGGAGTAGCTCCTATTAAAAAGGAACCTTCATCCACTTTAAAGGCAACTTCCAGAGTACAGGTCTTTTATCTCTTGGTTAAGTTTATTCCCAGATATTTTATTGTTTTTGGTGCAATTGTAAGTGGAATTGTTTTCTTTCTTTCTTCCTTTCTTTCTTTCCTTCTTCTTTCACTCTTTCTGAAAAATCTCAAATCTTTAATTTTTCTCCTCACCTGGTGCAGCCCAGACTCAAGACACCTGATCTTTGCAAACACAATACACAGGTCAACCCCTGGGCCCTTGCATCATCAGGTTAAGTGCAGGCAGGGGAGGCCCCTCAGACACCCCTCAAAGTGCATCACAGACTGGCCCCCATGTGGCCTTGAAGTTTGGCCCGTCAGCACCCTGACAAGTCCATGTGCTGTAATGGAATTGTTTTCTTAATTTCTTTTTCTGCTGCTTTATCATTAGTGTATAGAAATGCAACAGGTTGGGGCACCTGGGTGGCTCAGTTGGTTAAGCGTCCGACTTTAGCTCAGGTCATGATCTCATGGTTTGTGGGTTCGAGCCCACAGCTAGCTCAGAGCCTGGAGCCTGTCTTTGGATTCTGTATCTCCCTCTCTCTCTGACCCTCCCCTGCTCATGCTGTCTCTCTCCCTGTCAAAAATAAATAAAACATTAAAAAAAAAAGAAATGCAACAAGTTTTTGTACATAGTTCTTACGATGTTACTGAATTCATTTATAAGTTCTAGTGATTTTTTGGGGGGGAAGAGTCTTTAGGGGTTTTTATATGTAACATCATGTCATATCCAAATAGTGAAAGTTTTACTTCTTCCTTACCATGCCTTTTATTCCTTTTTGTTGTCTAAATGCTGTGTCTTAGGAATTTCAGAACTGTGTTGAATAAAAATGCTGAGAGTGGACATCCTTGTCATGTTCCTGACATTAGGGGAAAAGCTCTCACTTTTTCACCAATGAGTATGATGTCAGCTATGCGTTTTGCATATAACTGTTTCATTTATTTTTATTTATTTTACATTTATTTTCATTTATTATGTTGATATATATTCCCTCTGGAGCTACTTTGTTAAGGGTTGTCATCAGATATGGAAGTTGTACCTTGTCAAATTCTTTTTCTGTATCTATTGAAATGATCATATGGTTATTATCCTTTCTCTTACTCATGTGATTGTATCATGTTCCTCGACTTGTGAATATTGACCCACCCTTGCATCCCAGGAATAAATCCCACTTGATCCTGGTGAATTACTTTTTAATGTTTTGTTGGATTTGGTTTGATAGTATTTTATTGAGGATTTTTGCATCTATGTTCATCAGAGATATTGGCCTATAGTTCCTTTTTCTGTGGTATCTTTATCTGGTTTTGGTCGCAGGGTAATGCTAGCCTCATAGAATGAATTTTGAAGTTTTCCTTCCTCTTCTAATTTTTGGAATACTATGAGAAGAATAGGTATTAACTTTTCTTTAAATGTTTGGTAGAATTAACCTGTGAAGCCATCTTGTCCTGGACTTTCATTTGTTAGGATTTTATTATTTTATTATTTATTGTTATTTTATTTTTATATTGGATTATATTTTATATTATATCTGGATTATATTTTTATTTGGATTATATTTGGATGTTATTTTATATTTTATTAGGATTTTATTATTATTATTGTTTTTATTATGATTCAGTTTCATTGCTAGTAATCAGTCTGGTAAAATTTTTATTTCTTCTTGCTTCAGTTTTGGGAGATTATGTGTTTCTAGAAATTATCCATTTCTTCTAGGTTATCCAGTTTGTTGTCATATAGTTTTTCATAATACTATCTTACAATTGTTTGTATTTCTGTGGTATTATTGTTATTTCTCCTCTTTCATTTGTGAGTTTGTTTACCTGGGTCCTCTTTCCTTTTTATGAGTCTGGCTAAAAGTTTATCAATTTTGTTGATCTTTTCAAAGAACTAACTCCTGGCTTCATTGGCCTGTTCTATTGTTTCTTTAGTTTCTCATTCATTCATTTCTGCTCTATCCTTATATCTCCTTTCTTCTACTGCTTTGGGGTTTGTTTTTTTATTTTTATTTTTTTAATGTTTATTTATTTTTGAAGGAGAGAGAGATAGAGCGTGAGTAGGGAAGGGGCAGAGAGAAAGGGAGACACAGAATCTGAAGCAGGCCCCAGGCTCTGAGCTGTCAGCACAGCTGTGAGATCATGACCTGAGCCAAAGTCTGAGGCCCAACGGACTGAGCCACCCAGGTGCCCCTAGGGTTTGATTTTTCTTGTTTTTCTAGCTCCTTTAAGTGTAGGGTAACACTTTTTATTTGAGATTTTTCTTGTTTCTTGATATAGGTCTGCATTGCTATAAACTCTCTCTTAGAAGTTTTTGCGGCATCCCAAAGCTTCGAGACTGTCTTTTCATTTTCATTTGTTGCCATACTTTTATTTCTTCTATGATTTCTTGGTTGGTCTATTGTTTAGTAGCATGTAATTTAACCTCCATGTTTGTGTGCTCTTTCCAGGTTTTTCCTGTGGTTGACTTCTAGTTTCATAGCATTGTGATCAGAAAAGATGCATAGTATGACTTCGATTTGTTTGAATTTGTTGAGACCTAATATATTCCTAATATATTCCTACCTAATATATGATTTATTCTGTGCACTTGAAAAGAATGTGTATTCTGCTCTTTTAGGATGGAATGTTTTGAATATATCTGTTAGTTGCATCTGGTCCAGTATATCATTCAAAGCCACTGTTTCCTTTATTTTGTTTGGATGATCTGTCCATTGATGTAAGTGGAGTGTTAAAGCCCCTCCACTATTATTATATTTCTCTTATTTCCTTTTTGTTTGTTATTAAATGTTTTATGTATTTGGGTGGTCCACGTTGGGTGCATAAATATTGACAATTGTTATATCTTCTTGTTGGATTGTTCCCTTTATGATTATTTAGTGTTCTTCTTTTTGCCTTGTTAAAGTATTATAATATAATATAAGTATTGCTACCCTGGCTTTATTTTTACATCCATTTTCATGATAAATGTTTCTCTGTCCCCTCACTTTCACTCTGGATGTGCCTTTAGGTCTGAAATGAGTCTCTTGTAGGCAGCATGCAGATGGATTTTGCTTTTTTATTCAGTCATCACCCTATGTCTTTTGATTGGAGCATTTCATCCATTTACATTAAAAGTAATTATGGATAGGTATGTATTTATTGCCATTTTGTTACTTGTTCTGTAGTTGTTTTTGTAGTTCTTCTCTGTTCCATCCTTCCCTTGTTCTCTCACTGTTACCTTTCTTTAGTGGTATATTCAGATTTTTCAATTTACGTTTTGCCTATCTCTTTTTTAATGTTTATTTATTTATTTTGAGAAAGAGAGAGAGACCATGAGCTGGAGAGGGGCAGAGAAAGAGGGAGAAAGAGAATTCCAAGCAGGCTTCACACAATCAGTGCAGAGCTGGATTCAGGCCTTGATTTTACCAACCATGAGATCATGACCTGAGCCAAAATCAAGAGTCAGACATTTAACCAACTGAGTCATCCAGGCGCCTCTATTTTTTGCATACCTATTGCTGGTTTTTGGTTTGTGGTTACCACTGAGTTTTTATATAACATCCTCTGCATATAGCAGTCTACATTAAGTTGATGGTCACTGAAGTTTAAAACCACTTTGCTCTTCCCCACCCCATATTTTAAGTATATGGTGTCGAACTTTACATCCTTTTATTTTGTCAATCCCTTGACTAATTTTTATGAATATACTGATTTTTATTGCTTTTGTGCTTTCTACTTTTTTTACTCCTTTGTATGGTCATTTGTTTCCACTCAGAGTCCCCTTTAACATTTCCTGTAAGGCTGCTTTAGCAATTGTGGATTCCTTTGACTTTTGTCTGGGAAAGTCCTTATCTCTCCTTCTATTTTGAATGATAGTCTGTCTAGATAGAGTATTCTTGGCTGCAGGATTTTTCCTTTCAGCACTTTGAATATATCATGCCAGTCCTTTCTAGCCTGCAATGTTTCTGTGGAAAGATCAGCTGATAGCCTTATGGCTATCCCTTGTATATACCTGTTTTCTTTTGCTGATTTTAAAATTCTCTCTTTATAACTACTTTTTTACCATTTTAATTACTGTGTGTCTTGGACCATACTATATGGACCTCCTTGGGTTGATTTTGTTGGGGGCTCTCTGTGCCTCCTGGATCTGGGTTTCTCTTTCAGTTATTATTTCTTTAAATATGCTTTCTACCCCCTTTTGTTTCTCTTCTCCTTCTAGGATCCCTGTAATGTGAATGTTATTATGCTTGATAGCAATGCTGAGTTTTCTAAGTCTATTTTCATTTTGTATTACATTTAGTTGCTCACCTTTTCAGCTTTATTGCTTTCCTTTATTCTGTCCTCTAGGTTACTGATCCATTCTTCTGCATCCTTTATTCTACTATTCATTTCCTCTAGTATATTTTTAATTTCATTTATTGAGTTCTTCATCTTCTATTAGTTCTTTTTTAGGTTTTCTGTGTCTTTGTTGAGGGCCTTACTGAGGTCCACCACTCTTTTTTTCAAATCCAGTGAGTACTTTTATGATCATTACTTTAAATGTCCTATTAGGCATATTATTTATCTCAATCTCATTTAGCTCTTATGCCATGATTTTGTCCTGTTCTTTCATTTGGGGCATATCCCTCTGTTTCCTCATTTTGTCTAACTCTCTGTGTCTGTTTTCTCTGTGTTAGGAAAGTTGGCTACCTATCCTGCCATTGAAAATAGTGGCCTTCTGAAGAAGAGGTCCTGTAGTGCCCTATAGCGCCTGCCCCCTGTTTGCTGAAATCTGGTGCTTCAGGGGTGTCTCCTATGTGTGTTGCATGCACCCTACCATTCTGGGTGAGCCACATTTGTCTGAAATCCAGGCATCTGCATTGGCTCTTTTTGCCTCTTGTGGGCAGGGTTTTTTCTCTGCATTGTTATTGGGCCAGTCTGGGGTGCCTTGGGCTTGAGTTGAGTCAAACCAGGCATTTGCCAGAGATGCAATAGCACCAAATCTCAGCGTGCTTTCCCTGTTTTGTACACTGAGAAGCTTTTGTTGGTGAGTGGGGCTACAGTCAGACCAGCTGTCTTCCCGCAGCCCACTGCTTGGGCTGCAGTCTGACCGGTGTGTCTGCTTGTCTTTCTCTTTCCACTTTTAAGTGTGCCCTAGGACCTTGCTATGTCCAGTGTGGTCTTTGAACCAGCAATATCAGTACCACCTGGGAGTATATAGAAATTCAGACTCTCCAGCCCTAATCCAGGCTCACTGAATCAGAATCTGTGTCTTAACATGAATGACCAGGTGATCCCTTCACCTTATGAAGTGAAAGTGACCACAACAAGTGAAAGTATTAGATTTTCATATACCTGATGGCTTCCTAATGGAGATTATTTATGCCACTTGTTCTCCTTGCTTTAAGCCAGGGATTTTTATTCTGCAAGAAAGCAGGTGACTTCTTTGCCTTAAAACTTAAGCTTAATCATCTTGGGCACTTTTGTGATCCCATGACCCCAAATGAAAGGGCCTGGTTTCTTAATTTAGGGCAATATGAGAACTTTCCCATATTCAGAATGCCTTCACTGAACCTTGGCCCCGTCTCTTCTACTCTTTTTGCTCCAGATTGAGTCAGGGCTGCTTGGTTTTGCAAAGGTGGTCTAAGAGTCATCTCTGGATGGTCTGAATGATATAGAGTTCTTGAGGACATTTTCCATGTCTAGATTTAGACCATAATCATTTTAGCATATGTTGACGGAGCTGTGCCCATTTTCATGCACACCTGCTCCTGGTAGGAGTGCTTTCCCTCCCAACAGTCAGCACCTGTATCGTTGTTGGCCGACTGCCATCTGGCTGTCAGAATCTGGTTTGCCTATGTGCATGAAAAGCCCAAAGTGCCTGAGGATTTACTTCTTTCCCTTTGTAGCCCCTAACTTAATCCTAATTTGTAGAAAAGACAAATACTCAATCCCTTTTGGACTTGGAGTTGATTGGCCAACTCTGACGTGTGACCTATGTGCAATTTCCAGAATATTTTCTGTGGTACATTGATAGCATACAGTTGCTTGACCTCCTCTCCTTCCTGTTCCCACTTTCCTGGTGGTTTTTTCTAGAAACATGTCTTACTAAATCTTTATCACATGAATTCTTGTCTCGGACTCTGCTTCTGGGGAACCCAACTTAAAATAGTCACCTTCGTGCCCTCCCCCGTTATATACTATGGTTTGTAAGTTGATATGAAACGTATTATTCTCTGTATTTATTAAACACCCTCATCTACCAGGCACTGAGCTTGGGGTGGAAATAGACTGCTAGTAATGCCTGGGTCAATCTGAAAAACTAAGAGTTTGCCGGGAAAAGACACTGTAGACAGAAAGGACAAAGGAAAGGCCAAGCAAGTTAAACTATCCTAAGATTCAAACATGAAGTGCAAAGTAAGGAGTGGGAAGAAGTGAGGGTAAAGGTGTAGACAAAGGGAGAAAACATGAGCCATGTTAAAATACATGGATATCTCATTGTAGTTTTGATTTGTATTTCCCTGGTGATGAGTAATGTTTAACATCTTTTCATGTGTCTGTTAGCCATCTGCATGTCTTCTTTGGAAAAACATCTATTCATGTCTTCTGCCCATTTCTTGACTGGACTATTTGTTTTTTGGGTGTTGATTTTGACAAGTTCTTTATAGATTTTGGATACTAACCTTTTAGCAAATATGTCATTTGCAAATATCTTCTCCTTTCCCAAACATTGCCTTTTAGTTTTGTTGAACTCCTTCACTGTGCAGAAGCTTTTCATCTTGATGAAGTCCCAATTGTTCATTTTTGCTTTTGTTTCCCTTGTCCCAGGAGACATATTTAGTAGGAAGGTGCTACAGCTAATGTCAAAAAGGTTACTGCCTGTGTTCTCTAGGATTTTGATGGTTTCAGGTCTTACATTTAGATCTTTCATTGATTTTGAATTTATTTTTGTGTATAGTGTAACAAATGGTCCAGCTTCATTCTTTTGCATGTTGCTGTCCAGTTTCCCCAACACCATTTGTTGAAGAGACTGTCTTTTTTTCCATTGGATATTCTTTCTTGCTTTGCCAAAGATTAGTTGACCATATACTTGTGAGTTCATTTCTTGGTTTTCTATTCTATTCCATTGATCTATGTGTCTATTTTTGTAGCAGTATCATACTGTCTTGATGACTACAACTTTGTATTATAACTTGAACTCCAGAATTGTGATGCCTGGAGCTTTGCTTTTCATTTTCAAGATTTTCTTGACTATTTGGGATACTTTGGGGTTCCATACCAATTTTAGGATTGTTTATTCCAACTTTGTCATAAAATGCTGGTGCCACCTCACACCTTTCAGGATGGCTAAAATTTAACAGTACAGGAAAAAACATATGTTGGAGAGGATTTGGAAAAAGGGAGGCCTTTTACACTGTTGATAGGAATGTAAACTGGTGCAGCCACTCTGGAATACTGTATGGAGGTTCCTCAAAAAGTTAAAAATAGAACTACCCCATGATCCAGCAATTGCACTACTAGGTATTTACACATAGGATACAAAAATACTGATTCAAAGGGCACATGCACCCTGGTGTTTATAGCAGCATTGTCAACCACAGCCAAATTATGGAGAGAGCCCAAATGTCCATCGACTGATGAATGGATAAAGAAGAAGTGGTATATACATACATTTCAATATTACTCAGCCATAAAAAAGAATGAAATATTGCCATTTGCAATGACATGGATGGAGTGTATTATGCTAAGTGAATAAATCAATCAGAGAAAGATAAATACCATATGATTTTACTTGTAGAATTTAAGAAACAAAAAAATGAACATAAGAGAAAGAAAAAAGAGAGAGAGAGGCAAACCATAAGAGAGACTCTTAACTATAGAGAACAAACTGCGGGTTGATGGAGGGGAGATGGGGGGGGGGGTGATGAGCTAAATGGCTGATGGGTGTTAAGGAGGACATTTGTGCTGAGTACTGTGTTACATATAAAACATACTTGTGTTATATGTAAGTGATGAATCATTAAATTCTACTCCCAAAACTATATATTACACTATATATTACTAAATATTACACTATATGTTAACTAACTACACTTTAAATGAAAACTTGAAGCACACAATCAATCAATGAATCAATCAATAAAATACGTGAACATCACCAGAGGTGATCTGATAACGAGTTCACTTTAAACACAGAGTGGAAGAACAATAGAGGCAGATTTTCATTTGAGCCAATCACCCTGCCATCTGCGTAGATGACTGGCTTTAAGAAAAATCAGTCAGGAGACTGGTAGTAATCTAGATTTGAGATTACTAGGTGGAAGGGATAGATTCAAAACTGCTGAGACATAAATGTTCTTTTCACAAAAAAGACATAGTAGTTATTTGATGGGATAGAAGTGTTAACCAAAGCTGTGGTAATAATTATAATGTAATATATAAATGTATCAAATCAGTATGTTGTATACCCTAAAATTATACAGTTATATATCAATTATATCTCAAAAAAGAGAAATATTTAGAAAGAAAATCATTACCTCTGAAAAGTAATATGGTTTATCTCAAAATATGTGATATGCAGAAAGCATTAGCTTTTACAGTGAACCACAAATATTGGCCCTTGTTGTATATGAGCTCTTATCCTGAATAATATAAGACTCACATGGAATTTTCTCAAGATTTTGAAGATCTGCAAGACTTGTGCAGGCAGATAAACCTAGAAGCACAGAACTTAGAAGGCAGATCTCAAAGAATAAGAGACATCCAGTGCCAGATTTGTGAGCAGGCTCCCACTTCCCTGATACAAGAAAAGAGACCTGGAGTAAGCCACACCAAACAAGAAGTAAAGTCAAGGCAGCTGAAATAATATGAAGCAAACAAGTATTAAGAAGATTAGAAAATAACATATTGAAATTAAAAAAAATATTCTCTCCCCTCCTCAAATTACTGCTAATTCATTTGCACTGTGAATGACCTTACTTAAAATTAAGATTTTTAAAACGCCAGATTGCTCTTCAACTAGAAGGCATCTTAAAGAGACATCATTTCCTATCCCTCTGTCCTTAGCAGATGGGTACCCAGTAATAATTCTTCAGAGGATTTGTAAATTGATATTTCCCACCTATTAGTCGTCAGTGCTAATAATTTCCTGTAGCATCTTAATGTCAAACTAAATTGGACAGAACCAAAGGAGTTAGAGCAGTTATTCTCAACCTTCACCACACAGTAGAATCACCTGGGAGCTACAAAAAAGTACTGATGCCTGAGGTCCAATCCAGATTTAATTGATCTGGGGCTTCGGATGTTAGGATTCGTTTAACTCTTGGATGATTCTGATATGCAGGTAGGGTTGAGAATCACTGCCTGGGATACTGGCCCCAAAATGACCTTAGCTAAACAAGAGCGTAAGTACCCTTGTTTTCACTCCCCAACAGTCCTATAGAGTCTGAGTGGGGAGTAGCACTCACCTTTTTGCATAGACAAGCAGAAAGAATACTGGAAATATCACTTCAGTTTATCCAAATGGTCTCCTGTCCAGCTTCTTGGGTGCCCTAGACATAAATTCAAGAGACAGTCGTATAGCTTGTATAACTTTCTCCAATAAGGAAGGGGTCTGTCAGCGAAATGGACACATTTTCAAACACCAAAAGGGATCTCAGTGCTTTTCTCGCTGCATGTCAAAAATCTAACAGCATAAGCTGCTTTATCTTGAAGAAGTTACCTCATTGAATTTTGGAAAGAAAAAAAAATCACTGGAGACAAAACTTAATAATAACACACAGAAATGTAAAATACTAAAATTAAATAAGGAAATTTGTATATGCATTCTGGAAGAGTGAGAAAGTTGTAGCTAAATATAGCCTTAATATCAGTGAGGGTGGCAAAATTGAGGGATTATGCTTATGATCACATAATATTAATGAAAATGCTCTTCAAGTGATTGAATACTTGCATTTTAGTGAAAAAAAGTCCCATTCAAGAGAAGGGGGATAAAAAAGCCTAAGAATTTTAAGTCTAGAGTGACTGTAAGCAAAAGCCAAATCTCAAAGTATAAGGGCTAAATTTTAGGGAGTGCTATGTGTGCAGAGTGCTGTGTGAAACATTTTATTCCCACAACGGACCTAGGAAGTAGATATTACTAATTCCATTTTGAAGATACTATATAGGGATACTAATAGTTTCTTCTTTATAGAGTTTCAAGAGGATTAAATTAGTTAATATGTGAAAGCACTTAGGAGGCTAAGAGTACTAGGGGTAAGCAGCATATTATGTGCTAGCTATAATTATTATGGCTTATTATCCTGAAGATCACAGGAAAAAGAATTTTTTTCAAGGAGGAAGGCAAAGCTATGATATAAACAAGAAAAGAAACCAAGAATAAACCAGAAACGTTGAGAAAATAATGGAAAAATAAAATGAGTTAGAACCAGGTCAATGGAGAAGACTGAGCAGGGGGAGCCTTAACCCAAAACATCAGCAGGAGGAGCAACTCTTTGCAAGGGTGCTCCAGAAGAACTCAAACCTAAAGGGAGCACCCCAAAGATCAGGCGTGGTCTTGGAAGGATGAACATAGCTGGTCAGTGACAGTACCAAAGGGAAGAGACATCAGAGATTGCTGGCACCTAGCAAATGCTCAGAACTGAACTCTAAAGGAAGGGATCCCCTTGTCTGCCACGGCCCCTGGTTTAGGTATGGAGACCTAAGAAAATAAGCAAACTGGGGGCGCCTGGGTGGTTCAGTCGGTTAAGCGTCTGACTTTGGCTCAGCTCATGATCTTGCAGTTTGTGAGTTTGAGCCCCGCATCAGGCTGTGTGCTGACAGCTCACAGCCTGGAGCCTGCTTGGGTTTCTGTGTCTCCCTCTCTCTCTACCCCTCCCCTGCTCGCTCTCTCTCGCTCTCTCTCTTTCTCAAAAATAAGTAATCATTTAAAAAAATTAAAAAGAAAAAAGCAAAATGGAGTATGAGTCCATTTGGGAGTCCAAATTCCCAAAAGCAAACATGGAGACAACAAAACTAATCAAGACATTATTTCCCAGAAGGGAAGTAACTAAATCCTTTCACTGCCCAAGTAAATCCTCCCTCATTTGGCAAGTAGAAAGGTTCCTTACAGACCAAGCCACCTGCCCAATGTCCACAAGTACATGTGAAAACCAGATGTAAGGAATAGATTTCTAAGGTAATATAATTTTCCCCAAACTGACAACAGAAGTTAAAAATCTAAGTAGAAAAATATTTTAAATTTGTCAACTGAGCACTAGACTTAGTTGATGTTACAGAGGAGTAAAGATCTAAAGAACAGACAATTCAAGTGCTATTTAAATATCCCACTGCATAGAAAAACAAAGAAATTTCCCATATTGTTTTTGTAAACAAAGCCAAACATAGATATCAAAGCTCAACAAAGATGACACAAAAAAAGAAAACTAGAACCCAATCTCACATATGATTTATAATGATAAATTCTAATTGAAATATTAGTATATGGTATCCAGAAGGACAATTCTCTATTAATAATTGGGATTTTATACCTAGGATATGGAAAATATATTAAAATAATCCACCATATTAACTCTGTAATACCATGTGCTAAGTATTATTCTAAGTGCTCTACATACATCAATTTATTTCATCCTCATTGGAACCTTTAGAAGGTAGGCAGTATTATTATCGTGATTTAAAGAGAACAAAACAGAGACACACAGAGCTTAAGTGCTTCCCCAAGAGAGCAGCAGACCTGGGATTTGAACATAGGCAAGGTGGCTCAGAGCCTGTGTACTTCTCCACAATGCTATATTGTGTCTTGTTAAAGGAATATAGAAAAAACATCATTTTATCATCTGCATAGATGCATTTGGTAAAGTTCAACATCCATCAAGATTTATTTTTTCCTGGCTAATTTTTTTTTATTGTGGCAAAATGTACATAACATAAAATATACCATTTTAACCATTTTTAAGTGTACAAGCCAATGGCATATGTGCTTTCACATTTTTGTGCAGCCACCACCACCATCAATCTCCATAAATTGTGCCAAGAAATTTTAAAAGACTCTTAATAATAGGAATAAATGGGAAATCTCTTAACATGATTAAACATATATATTTCATACATGGAGGACAATAGAAAGATTGCCATTTGAGTCACAAACAAAACAAGTGTGTCTGCTTTTGTTTACCATTGCTCTGGAGGCACTGGCAGCAAAAAAAAAAAAAAAAAAAAAAAAAAAAGATAGAGTTAAAGGTGAAAAATTTGTAAAACAGTTAATGTCATATTTATAGCTGATACCAGGATGTACTTGTGAAATATAAGAGAACTCACTGAAAAACATTTATAAAAAATAATAGAATGCAGTAATGTGGCTGGGTCTAAAAATGTACAGAAATAATCACAATTACAAACCACAAGCAATTAGAAGAAACAGAGGAAAATATCTCAATTTACAGTAGTCATACACACATGCAGAATACCTAGGAATAAGCATAACAGGAGATGTAATGGAACATTTTCAAATGCCAGTGGATGTGTGGAAGTGTGGGAAATGCAAAGACAAACCATATTTCATGATTAGTAGGTTTGTTATAATAAAAATGTCAGCTCTCCCTAAGTAATGTAATCTCATTAAGAATAATAACAGAAATTTTATTTGCAACTCATAAACAGATTCTAAATTTCATTGGAAAAAAAAGGCAAGATTATATATAAAAACTCAGAAAAGAGACACAAATAAGAGGGAGCTAACACTACAAGACATTAAATATGATAAAGATATAACAATTTTAAAAATCAGTAGAAATTATAAGTAAACTAACTACATATGAAAATGTATTTAAAAAAATTTTTTAACATTTATTTATTTTTGAGAGAGAGAGAGAGAGAGAAGCAAAAAGAGGGAGACAGAGGATCTGAAGCAGGCTCTGCCCTGTGAGCAGAGAGTCGGCCACAAAACCAACAGAGCCACCCAGGCGCCCCAAAAATGTATTTCTTATAAAAGGATAGTTTATAACCATGGACAAGAGATGTGTTATTCTGAATTTTAATTAAACAACTGGGTTGCCATCTAAAAACTAAAACTTTGGGGATGCCAATGCGGCTCAATCGGTTAAGTGTCCTACCTTGGCTCAGGTCATGATCTCACAGTTCGTTGAGTTTGAGCCCTGCGTCGGGCTGTTGTCAGCACAGAGCCTGCTTCAGATCCTCTGTCTCCCTCTCTCTGCCCCTCCCCCAGCTCACACATGCTCTTTCCCTCTCTCAAAAATAAACATTTAAAAAATAAAAATAAAAACTAAAAATTTGATCCATACCTAACTTTTTATACCGAGGTAAATTCCAGCTTTAAAAGATATTTTTATTTTAAAATCAAATAAAACTGAAAATAAATGGAATAACACTGTCATAATCTTGGGGGGGGGTGGTCTTAAAGATTAAAAATCCTGAAGCCATAAAGGAAAATACTGAGAAAAATCTATAACCTAAAGCTAAAAGACAAACATTAACTTAGAAAAATATTTGCAATTCATACCATAAAGTGCTAATTTCCCTAATACGTAAAATGTTCCTACAAATTAAGATCAGATCAAGAACCCAATAGAAAAGTGGGAAAGACTATGAACATATAGTTCAACAGAAAAGGAAATGCAAATGGTTCTTAAACTCATTTTAAGGACTCAACCTCACTCATAATAAAAACATAAAGCAAAATTATGCTGATATACAGTAGTTCTATGATATTGGTGACAATGAAAAGCTTAATAACATGCTCTGCTAGACTAATGAGAGGAAAGAAGCTCTCTTCATATGTTGCTGCTGAGAGTATGAGTCAGTAAACTTTCATGGAGGTAAACTGGCAATATTTATCAAAAGTACAGATTTACATATGTGCTGAACCAACAGCATGACTTTTGGGAATTTATCCTACAGACATTTGCACATGCTTATTCATCATGGCATTGTTTGTGATTACAACAGATTGGAAACACTCAAAAATGTTCAAAGAGGCACTGGTTAAATAAGGCATATCCATACAAAAAAATTTTTGACAATTGTCAGAAATGTGGAAGTCTTTCAGGTAATGATCTGGAAAAATAGTCATGATATAATGTTAAATAAGAAAATCATACACTACCATTTGTAAAAACTAAAAGAGAAGAGGAAAAGAATATAGAAGGTCTTATTTACTAGCACATATGTATGTAATAGTTATTGGTTCACAACCTTGGGAGCTTCTCAGGTATAATGTGAAACTGGCATCCATGTACGGAGTGCAAGAAGAGACCAAAGAAAGAGGCAGGCCACTGCAGATTGGTAGGTGGCGGGTTTAAAAAGCAAGCAAACTTATTTACAAGGCTTGTTTTAGGTGCTGCAAGATAAGTAGATTTCCACATGGGCCTGCCAGAATCTTAAGTTCATATAGAGGCCTTCGCTGGGTTCAGTCAGTTACCCAGTCCAAATACCCTCAACGCCACATTTCTGTATCAAGATTGTATCGTTGGAGCAGCTTCTAGGAGTGGGGAATGAAAGGACAGGGGATGAGTAGGGAGCCTCCAGTTGGCCAGGTCCAGCTCTGGAGTCAACTGGTGGTCACATCTTATTGATGCTCTCCTCTAAGAGTAGTGTATTCATAAAATAATTCTGGAAGAATACATGAGAGAAGTAACAGTTATCTGTGGGAGAGGAATTGGGCAATGGGAACCATGGTGAGAGAGGTGAATTAACATAATTTCAGAACTCCAGGGATAAAAGAAATTAAAATAGCTTTGAGAAACAGTGGAATGATGTTTTTAAAATTTGGGTGGGGGGGAGGAAATGATTAGGATCTTATAATTTATGCTTAGCCATACTACAAGTATAAGAATAAAATACATCTTCAGATGTGCAAAAACGCAGATAATGTGCCACCTACACATCTGTATGAAAAATGCCTTACCAAAGTTATTATAAAAAAAAGTAATGTTATACATGAAAGCTTGAGATACAAGAAACAATGGCAGTTGACTACGATCTGAAAGAAGCACTAGGATTTGGTGCTTCTAAAATACTCTCTCAGGGGCTCCTGGGTGGCTCAGTCAGTTAAGAGTCTGACTTCAGCTCAGGTCATGATCTCACTGTCTGTGATTTCGAGCCCTGCTTCGGGGCTCTGTGCTGACAGCTCAGATTCTGGAGGCTGCTTCGCATTCTGTGTCTCCCTCTCTCTGCTCTTCCCCTGCTCACGCCTCTGTCTGTCTCTCTCTCTCTCAAAAGTAAATAAACATTGTTTAATTTTTTTAAAATTTTTTAAAAATAAAACCCTCTAAGTGTGGTGAATCGATATTTCTATAGGAGGAATCTCCTATAGTGAATAATATTTAGATGAATTTACATAAGTCCAAGAGTGCAAGTTCTATTTTATTTGGTTTAATATTTTATAATTAATCTAAAGACAAAGTCAAAGACAAAGGTACAAAGTGAAATCGCATAAACCCATATTATGTGAAAACAATAATATAACAAAGTCAAGTGATATCAGGTGGTGTTAGGCAATTTCCTCATTCTTCAAAGTGGGACATTAACAGATTGTATGTAAAGCTAGTAAGTTATGGAATACAATTACATTTATTATCTAAAATAATACTGTTAAATACCAGAGAAAAAGGATTTAGTTTAATGTTTACCTCTGAGGAGAGAAGCTGGGGGAAAGGAAACTTATTTTACATTTTGAGAACTTTTATGCGGTTTAATTTTTACCATACTTCTATATTTATATTTGTGTGTGTGTATAATATTTTCCAATGTACAATATAGTGATTCAACAATTCTATATATTACTCAGTGCTCATCATGGTGAGTCTACTCTTTAATCCCCATCACCTATTTCACCCATCCCCCCACCAACCTCCCCTCTGGAGGTTGCTCTTTAAGAGTCTGTTTCTTGGTTTGTATCTCTTTTTTTTTTCTTTGTTTATTTGTTTCTTAAATTCCACATATTAGTGAAACGATATGGTATTTGTCTTTCTCTGGCTGACTTACTGCTTAGTAGTATCATCTCTAGTTCCATCCATCTTGTTGCAAATGGCAAGATGTCATTCTTTTTTATAGCTGAATAATATTCCACTGTGTATATATACCACTTCTTCTTTATCCATTCATCTAGTGATGAACATTTGAACTTCTTCTGTAATTCAACTATTGTAAATAATGCTGAAGTATAGTGCCGCGACAAACACAGGGGTGCATAAATCCTTTCCAATTACTGTTTTTGTGTTCTTTGGGGTAAATAACCAGTAGTGTGATTACTGGATCCTAGGATAGTTCTATTTTATTTATTTATTTTTTTAGAGAGGGAGAGAAAGCCCATGTGAGAAGGGGAGGAGGGGCAGAGGGAGAGAGAGAAAATCTTAAACAGGCTCCTCACTCAGCTCAGAGCCCAATGTGGAACTTGATCCCACGACCCTGGGATCATAACCTGAGCAGAAATCAAGAGTTGGACTCTCAACCAACTGGGCCGCCCAGGTACCCCTAGGGTATTTTTATTTTTAAATTTTTGAGGAACTTCCATACTGTTTTCCACAGTGGCTGCACCAGTTTGCATTCCCACCAATAGTGCACAAGGGTTCTTTTTTCTCCATATTCTCAGCAACACTTGTTGCTTCTTGAGTTTTTGCTTTTAGCCATTCTGACAGGTGTCAAGTGATATTCCAGAATGGTTTTGATTTGCATTTCCATGATGATGAGTGACCTTGAGCATCTTTTCATGTGTCTGTTGGTCATTTATATGTCTTCTTTGGAGAGATGTCTGTTCTTATCTTCTGCCCACCTTTAATTGGATTATTTGGGGTTTTTGTGTTGAGTTGTATCAGTTCTTTATATGTTTTGGATACTAACCCTTTATCAGATATGTCAATTGCAAATACCTTCTCCCATTCAGTAGTTTGACTTTTCGTTTTGTTGATTGTTTCCTTTATTGCACAGAAGGTTCTTATTTTGATGTAGTCCTAATTATTTTTGCTTTTGTTTCCCTTGCCTCAGGAGACATATGTAGAAAAATGTTGTTATGGCCGATGTCAAAGAAATTACTGCCTATGCTCTCTTCTAGGATTTTGATGGTTTCAGGTCTCACATTTAGGTCTTTAATCCATTTTGAGTTTATTTTTTGTGGGTGGTATAAAAAAATGATCAAATTTAATTCTTTGGTATGTTGCTGTCCAGTTTTCCCAGCACCATTTGTTGAAGAGACTGCCTTTTCCCATTGGATATTTTCCTTTTTTGTGGTTGAAGACAGTTGACCATATAACAGTGGGTTTGTTTCTGGACTTTCTGTTCTGTTCCATTGATCTATGTATCTATTTTGTACCAGTACCATACTGTTTTGATTACTACAGCTTTTTTTTTTTTTTGAGAGACAGAGACAGCGCGAGCAGGGGAGGGTCAGAGAGAGAGGGAGACACAGAATCTGAAAACAGGCTCCAGGCTCTGAGCTGTCAGCACAGAGCCCGACGCAGGGCTCGAACCCACGAACCGTGAGATCATGACCTGAGCCGAAGCCGGACGCTTAACTGACTGAGCCGCCCAGGCGCCCCACTACAGCTTTATAGTATAACTTGAAACCTGGATTTGTGGTACCTCCATCTCTTCAATTTCTGTTATTAGTGATTTATAGTTTTCAGAGAACAGGCCTTTTATCTGCTTGGTTAAGTTTATTCCTAGGTATTCTATTATTTTGGGTGCAATTGTAAATGGGACTGCTTTCTTCATTTCCCTTTCTGCTGCTTTATTATTAATGTTTAGAAATGCAACAGGTTTCTGTATATTGATTTTGTATACTGTGACCTTAATGAATCCATTTACCAGTTCTAGTAATTTTGGGATGAAATTTTTAGGGTTTTCTGCTTATGATATATCATTTCATCTGCAAATAATGAAAGTTTTACTTCTTCCTTACCAATTTGGATGCCTTTTGTTCCTTTTTGTTGTCTGATTGCTGTGGCTAAGATTTCCAGCACTATGTTGAATTAAAGTGAGAGTAGATATCCTTGTCATGTTCCTGACCGTAGGGGGCAAGTTCTCAGCTTTTCACCTTTGAGTATAACGTTAGCAGTGGGTTCTTCATATGTGACCTTTATTATGTTGAGTTATGTTCCCTTTTGACCTACTTTATTGAGGGTTTTTACCAGGAATGGATGTTGTATTTGTCAAATGCTTTTTTTTTTTTTTTGCATCTGTTGAAATGATTCTATGGTTTTTACCCTTTCTCTTGTTGATATGATATATCACACTGATTGATTTGCAAATATTGAACCCTTGCATCCTGGGAATAAATCCCACTTGGTCATGGTGAAATATTTTTAATGTATTGTTAGATTCAGCTTGCTAATATTTTGTTGAGGATTTTTGCAACTATATTCATGAGAGATATTGTCCTGTAGTTCTCGTTTTTGTAGTGTCTTTATCTGATTTTGGTATCAGGGTAATGCTCACCTCATAGAATAAATTTGGAAGTTTTCCATCCTTTTCTATTTCTTAGAATAATTTGGGAAGAATAGGTATTAACTCTTCTTTAAATGCTTGGTAGAATTCAACTGTGAAGCCATGTGGTCTTGGACTTTTGTTTGTTAGGGGTTTCTTAATTACTGATTCAATTTCACTGCTGGTAATCAGTCTGTTGAATTTTTTTTTATTTCTTCTTGATGGAGTTTTGGGAGGTTATATGTTTCTAGGAATTTATCCCTTTCCTCTAGGTTGTCCAGTTTCTTGGCGTATCATTTTTCATAATAAACTCTTATAATTCTTTGTATATCTATGGTGTTCCTTGTTATTTATCCTCTTTATGTGTGATTTTGTTTATTTGAGTCCTCTCTCTTTTGATGGATCTGGCTAAAACTTTATCAATTTTTTAAATATTTTCAAGGAATCAGCTCCAGGTTTCATTGATCTGTTACATTGTTTCTTTAATTTCTCTATCATTTATTTCTACACTATCTTTATTACTTCCTTCCTTCTGTTGGTTTGGGATTTTGTTTGTTCTTTTTCTAGATCCTTTCGGTGTAGGGTGAGGTTGTTTTGTTTACTTCAGATTTTTCTTGCTTCCTGAGATAGGCCTTTATAACTATAAACTTCCCTCTTAGAAGAGGTTTTGCTGCATCCCAAAACTTCCAGACCTTGTGCTTTCATTTAGTTTGTTGCCATGTACTTTTTTATTTCTTCTTTGATTTCTTGGTTGGCCCATTTGGTTTTTAGTAGCACGTTATTTAAACTTCATGTTTTTGTGCTCTTTCCAGATCTTTTCTTGTGGTTGATTTCTAGCTTCATAGTATTGTGGTTAGAAAAGATGCATGGGATGACTTAGATCTTTTTGAATTTGTTAAGACTTGTTGTTTGACCTAATATATTATCTATTCTAAACAGTGTTCCATATGCACTTAAAAAGAATGTGTATTCTGCTCTTTTAGGATGGAATCTTCAGAATATATCTGTTAAATCCCTCTGGTCAAATGTGTCATTCAAAGCCACTGTTTCTTTGTTGATTTTTTTGTTTAGACAATCTATCCATTAATGCAAGTGGAGTATTAAAGTCCTCTATTATTATTATTATATTACCATTGATTATTTCCTTTATGATTGTTATTAATTGCTTTATATATTTGGGTGCTTCATGTTGGGTGCATATATAATGACAATTGTTACATCTTCTTATTGTATTGTTCCCTGAATGATTACATAGTGCCCTTCTTTCTCTCTTGTTACAGCCTTTGTTTTAAAGTCTATTTTGCCCAATATAAGTATTGCTACTCCAGCTTTCTTTTCACATCCATTTGCATGATAAATATTTCTCCATCCTCTCACTTTTAATCTGCATGTATCTTTTGGTCTGTAATTAGTCTCTTGTAGGCAGCATATAGATAGGTCTTGGTCTTTATTTGTTCATCACCTATGTCTTTTTATTGAAGAGTTTCATCCTTTTACATTCAAAGGAATTTTTGAAAGGTATGTGTTTATTGCCATCTTGTTACTTGTTTTATGGTTGTTTTTGTAGTTCTCTGTTCCATTCTTCCCTTGCTCTCTTGTCTCACAGTTAGTTTGCTTTCCTTAGTGGTATATTAGTGCCATATTTGAATTCCGTTCAATTTATTTTTTAATATCTATTACTGATTTTTGATTTGTGGTTACCGCTGAGTTTATACATAACATCTTCTACATATAACAGTCTATATTAAGTTGATGGTCACTGAAGTTTGAATTCATTCTTTACTGCTCTCCTCCCACATTTTAGGTATATAGTGTCATATTTTACATCCTTTTATTTTGTGAGCCATTTGACTGATTTTTATAGATATACTTATTTTCACTGCTTTTGTGCTTCCTACTTTCCTTACTCTTTCTTATGGTCTTTCCTTTCCATTCAAAGAGTCCCCTTTAACATTTATTTTAGGGCTGGTTTAGTGGTGATTAATTCCTTTAACTTTTGTTTGACTGAGAAACTCTTTATCTCTCCTATTCTCAATGATAGCCTTGATGGATAGATTATTCTTGGCTGCAAGTTTTATCCTTTCAACATTTTGAATATATGATGCCATTCCCTTCTAGTCTGCAAAGTTTCTGCTAAAAAAGCCTTATGGGGTTTCCTTAGTATATAACTGTTTCCTTTTCTTTTGCTGTTTTTTTTTTTTAGTTTATTTTATTTTTGATGGAGAGTAGGAGAGAGACAGAGAGAGAATCCCAAGCAGACACTATGCTGTCTGCACTGAGCCTGATATGGGGCTCGAATTCATGTACTGCAAGATCATGACTTGAGCCAAACTAAGAATCAGATGCTTAACTGAATGAGCTGCCCCCCCAGGTCCACCTCTTTTACTGCTTTTAAAATTCTCTCTTTATCACTACTCTTTGCCATTTTAATTACCATGTATATTGGTGTGGACCTCCTTGGGTTGATTTTGTTGGGGGCTTTCTGTGCCTCCTGAATCTGGATTTCTGTTTCATTCCCCAGATTCAGGAAGTTTTCAGCTATTATTTCTTCAAATAAATTTTCTGCCCCCCTTTTGTCTTTCTTCTCCTTCTAGGATCGCCATAATGCAAATGTTAGCATACTTATGGTGTTGCTCAGTTCCCTAAATCTGTTCTCATTTTGCATTTTTTTTCTATTACCTGCTCAGTTTGATTACTTGCCATTACTCTGTCCTCTAGGTCACTGATTCATTCTTTGCTTCATCTAGTCTATTTATTCCATCTAGTGTATTTTTAATTTCATTAAAAATTGTGTGTTCTTCATTGGTTCTTCATCTCTGATTCGTTCCTTTTTTAACTTCATTGTTCAGGGTCCCACTGAGGTCCTCCACCCTTTTCACAAGTCCAGTGAGTATCTTTATGACCATTACTTTAAATTCTCTATCAAGCATATCATTTATCTCCATTTTGCTTAGGTCTCTTGCTGTGATTTTGTCCTGTTCGTTCGTTTGTGATATATTCCTCTGTCTCCTCATTTTGTCTAATTCTCTGTGTCTATTTCTGTGTGTTAGGAAAAACAGCTATATCTCCTGCTCTTGAAAATAACGGCCTTATGAAGAAGAGGTCCTATAGTGCCCTGCAGTGGAGTGTCCACTGTTCACCAGAACCCGGTGCTTCAGGGATTGTCTCCTAAGTGTGCTGAATGCACCTTGCTGCTGAGTTGCTTTTTCCTTCAGTCCAGTCATCTGTAATGGCTCTCTTTGCCCATTGTGGGCAGTGTTTGGTCCCTGTGGTGTTAGTGGGCCAGTCTGGGGATACCTTGCATTTTAGTTGAGTCAGACCAGGTGTTTATCAAATTTAGATGAGGTAGCACTAAACTCTAGAGTACTTTCCCTGTGTAGTCCCCTGAGAAGCTTTCATTGGTGGGCCGGGCCTGCAGTCAGACCAGTTGTCTGCCTCCAGTCCACTGCTGGGTCTCCATCTGACTGCTGTGTGTGGTTATCTGTCCCATTCTCCCATAGCAGAAGTCACATTGGAGTGGTGCTGGCACTGTAGGGGCTGCTTGCACACTGCCAGGCCTGCAGCACTGCCCTATATGGGCTCTGGCTAAGAGCATTTTGGAAAGGGTGGATCCACCAAAGCACGGCGCGGGGGCGGGGAGGGGGGGGTGTTGTGCAGCAGGTCTAGCAAGTTAGGTAGTGAGTCCTGCAGGTGGCCATGTGTTCATGCTGGGGAGCGGTAGAGAGAAATGGTGTCTGCCAGTTGCTTTTATCTTGGAAGAGTTTCCCAGGGATTTCTGTCCCTCTGGGGCACATTCAAAGATTAGTAAATAACTCTCCCCCTCATATACCCGAGGTGTCTTTCAAACTGCTGCTTCCATGCTATGTGTCCTTGGGCTATTTGTTGTGTTGTCTCTTTAAGGGCAGGGACTGTTTCCTCTCACCCTCCTGGCTCTTTTAAAGCTGAGCCCACTGATTTTTTTTTTTTTAATTCCAGGTTTTAAGTCCCGCTGGTTGTAAGAACTCATGAAATTCAGCCCCTGTGGTTTTCAAAGTCAAATGTTATAGGGATTTGTCTTCCACATGTGGGCTGTCTGGTGTGAGGGTCTCTTTCTCTTGCCTCTCCATGCCTGTGATGTTCCTCCCTCCCACAGACAGTCCAGAGATTCTGTTTAGTTCTAGACCATGTCTCTGTCCTTCCTATCTTCTTTGATGTAGCTTCTCTACATTTAGTTGTGGAGTTTGTTTTGCCAGGCTTCAGGTCATTTTCTGGGTTATTTACACTGATGTGAGTGTTAACTAGTTGTGTCTGTGGGATGAAGTGAGCTTAGGGCCCTCCTACTCCACCATCTTCCCCATAAGTCTCCATGCACAGTTAACTTTTAAAATAGCATACAAAAGATAAAAAAGGGAGTGGAGAGAGGGAGAAACTTACTCAAAATCATACACATATTAAATGATAGAGCTACATTCTACCCCAGATTCATCTAAGTACAAAGTCTGGTTCACACTTGAGCCTGCATCAGACTCCCCTGGAAGGCTTTTTGGGCCCCACCCCTAGAGCCCTAGAGTTTCTGAGTAATAGATTTAGGGTGAGACACAATAATTTTCTTTTCTAATCAGTTCCCAAGTGATGGTGGTGCTTTTGGTCCAGGAATCACACTGTGAGAACCACACACTTCACCACAACCCCCATTTTTGAGGTCAACAATTTGGAAAAAGAATTATTTTTAGTGTATCATGAGTTTTGACCACAGTGCTGTGGCTATTGTCTTTTCTTGGCTAGAAAGGAATGTGAATTTGGTTTTTCCACTTGTACCTCCACAGACACCAGAGAACAGAAGATTTTTTGAATCCACCTGTTATTTAAATGATTTTCCAACCAGGAAAGCAGGCTCCATCTCCAACTGTCTTCAGTTTCTATATTATCACTTACGAAACCCATGTAACATTCAGGCTCAAGAGTCAGACCTGACCCAACAGACTGAGAGAAAACACAAACGAATTTTTTCAGGATTAATATGTTTACACAAATGCAGTGGCTGGCAAGTAGTGGTTACCATGTCATTATGGAAATCTCTGGACAATCTTAACAGCACATTGAATTGTTCAGAGCAAACCTGCGTCTAAGGAGTTGAGTTGACAACTTAATTTAAATGATATAAAACCTCAGTGTTATCATCTCAGACCTGCATAAACCAGATGATAGAAAACATCACAATCTTACAAATATGGTACCCGTCTTAGCCCTTATCCTTTCTGTTATGTCTCATTTCTCTTTAAATAATGAGCCATTTAGTCACTGACTTTTTGTTATGTATTTCATCAACTCCTGTGGAAAAATACTACCCTTCACAATAGCTTGCATCAGAAAAATAAATGCTTTTGTCCACCGTAAAACATGCTCTAAATTACTGAATTTAGGGGCCTTCCATCTATAAGAGGGGCATGTAAAATGTCATTGGCAATTTAGTAAAGATTAGTTCAGCACATTTATTCTGATTAGCACCAAGGGCTTCACAAATGTTCAGACATGGAATGCCAATAAATCAATTCCTCTACAGGAGCAAATCACTTTAGAAGATAGATTAACTTCCTTGAACCACTAGGCTACCAATTAGTAACAGATTGCCTCTTTTGTGCTTATGGGTGACCCACCGCAGATAATGCCACCCTGAGATGTTTAATACATTCCAAGGGAAGGATCCAAAAATCATCATCACTGTTATTTGTTAGATTTATAAAAGTGCCCCTGTTCTAGCTCTTCCCATCAGGGAGACAGTACAAAAGTGAAAGCATTTTCAAATAAATAAATTGGAGTTACCAAAAGTAATTGGCCGATTTTTTTGTAGTATGTTAGTTAAGGTAATGCTAGCTGCTGATAACAAGCATGAGTATAATGACTCAAATGCTATAGAAACTATTGCTCCAAAGCTATGTTTCAAAAGGGCTGATCGTAATCAACAGGTGATTGTCTTCAGTGAAGGTTAGTTTTATATCAGCTTGGCTGGGCTATAATAACCAGATATTTGGTCAAATTCTACTGTGATTGTTGCTGTGTAAGTATTTCTTAGGTGAGATTAACGTTTAAATTTGTAGACTTTGAGTAAAGCAGATTCACCCTCCATAATGTGAGGGCGTCTTATCAAAGTAGTTGAAGGCCTTCAGAGGAAAAAAAACTGATGTCCCCACAGAAGAGGGAATTCTGCCAACAGACTGCCTTTGGATTTGAGCTGCAACATCAACTCTTCCCTAGGTCTCCAGCCTGCCTGCCTATCTTGCAGATTTTGGACTTGCTAGCCTGTACCACTGTGTGAACAAATTCCTTAAAATCAACCTCTCTTTCTCTCTCCCTGAATAATACATGCTACAAGGCATGATTCAGGAACTAAGGCCCCTTCTGTCCTGTGGCTCTGTCATCCCCAGTATATGACTCTCAATGTTTCTGTGGTTCTTCTCTCTATCATGCTTGGAGAAGGAGAAAGATTATGGAGAAGTGTATAAGGGAATTATTTATAGCTTGTTCTACTCACATTCCATTGACTAGAAGTTAGTGACATGACTACTTCTACCTGCAAAGGAGGCTGGAAAATGTAATGTTATCTAAAGACAGTCAGGTCTAATGAGTTCCAAAAATATCACTGCTTTAGACAACAAGTCTTCACTCTCAGAAGTAGATCAGCCCTCAGAGTGGTTCTGAGGGTGATTCACCATCTTGCTACATGTTGCTAACACTTCTCATCCATCAGGCCCACTCTCTTCTCCAAAGACCAAGACAGCTTCCTGATAGAAAAATACAGTCTCCTCCAAGGTGAGAACCTCTCTTTTTACTTACCATTATATTCACCATTATGTCCTTGAAATCAATAACAAATCTGAGAACATAGAAATAATTCCATCAGTATTTTTGAATAAATGAATGAATGACAAGATTTCTTAAATTAAAGAATTTTCTATTTAAGATTCATTCTAGGAATAATCTACCAATTTTCTTACTTTTCAGAGAAGTAAGCTACAGTCTTAGAATGAAAGTATTTTATTCAAGGTCATATAACTAGCTATGAATAGAATTAAGAAAAGAACTAGTCTCACCAATTCCCAGCCTACTACATAGTGGTTCTAGGCAGAAAATTATAGATAAATAGATCAATTTATATTCTCATGTAATTATTACATAATTATACATTTTACATAACCATTTAATTAATAGATGATAATTATATCTTCATATAAAAATTATTCATATATGAAGATACATATGAAACCATTATCATTCTTATTTTTCTCTACTTGCAAAAATCTTTATCCTGGGCGCATCTGGGAGGCTCAGTCAGTTAAGCATCTGACTTCGATTCAGGTCATGATCTCACGGTTCATGAGTTTCAGCCCCATATTGGGCTCTGGTGCTGACAGCTCAGAGCCTGGAATCTGCTTTGGATTCTGTGTCTCCCTCTCTCTCTGCCTCCCCTGCTCATGCTCTGTCTCTGTCTCTGTCTCTCTCAAAAATAAATAAACATTAAAAAATTTTTTTTAATCTTTATCCCCATAATCCTCTAAGTCTTGGCATTGCAACTTCATCTATGTTCTGTTTGGTATTTGGTCATTTTTTTACTACTGATTTCCTGCCCCGCCCCTGCCCAATGCCCACCATCTCTGCCTCCTGCCACTCTTCTCTGTAGGTCTGCACATGACTTCTTATTTGTGTAACTGCCCCTGACAGAGCCAGAGAGTCAGGAGAGAGGGCTGGTGAAAAGGGCCAGTGATACCTGCTCAAATGTGCATCATCAAGTGGAGGTGAACCTGGCCATCTTTTCACCTTCTGACAATCCATCTCAACTGTATTTTCTACATTCCCCAGGGCCTAGTGAAACATTTTTCTTAACTATGGGGGAAGAAACAAACAAGAAGAACTTCTGTTCAGGGCATCTGGGTGGTTCGGTCACTTAAGCCTCTGACTTGATTTCAGCTGGGGTCATGATCTCATGGTTTGGTTAGTGAGATTGAGCGCTGCATTGGGCTCTGCACCAACAGCGTGCAGCCTGCTTGAGATTGTCTCTCTCTTCTACTCTCTCTGCTCCTCCCCCTCCTCTCTCTCTCTCTCAAAAATAAATAAACATGAAAATAATTAAAAAATAATAAAAGAACCTCTATACATGATAAGGGGATATACAGTCAAGGCATTAAGAGTTTGTGTGCTTCTGTGCTTATGTTGTCAAAGAATGGTGATGATGATGACACTTCCCACCTTTTGAGAGCTTATCATTCGGCAAGCACTGATGAATTGCACAAACCCACCATACACTCTCTGAGAATCATTAAACAATGTGTTGCTGATTGAGGACAAAAGGATAGTCTCTAAGGCAGAGAACAAAACTGGACCACATCAAAACTGAAATCATGACTGTGGCCATGTCATAAATGATGTCATAAGTATTTCCTTGTAGACCTCCCAGGGGTTCCTAACTGTGTGCCAAAGATATCCCAGGGCACCCCAGCACATTTACACCAGTGCCGTGGGGGTATTTAAAATCTTCAGGGGAATGTCTGTGACATCTGTTGGACTCCATGTGAATTACTAGCTTGAGCTAATTCAGTTTCATCTTTAGATTGCTACATTCCTTTTGATGACATTATATTTTGTTGCTATGAGAAAAAGGAAGTACTGCTTAAATATCAATGTAAAATAAGAAATGAGGGTTATAGTGTCCAAAGTGACTCCTAGGTCGAGATGCTATTCAGTGCCCAACAGGTGCTAAGTTGTTAGAATATAAATTCTTATTAGATTATTTAGACCTAACTACTTACTAAATGGAACTGTTAGGTATTTGTTTTGGCCTGTATGCCCTGTGAATAAATTACTGAGACTGTAAGGATGGTGTGAACTGAGAAAGTTAGGGAACTTCTGTGGACATCATTATTTCTGCGGAAAGGCAACAAAGTGTGGGCTTTGTGGCTTGAGCTCCCTCCCACTTTTCCCTCTGGTAATTGCCTTAGCCCAGAAGCAGCAGCTCTTTGGACCCAACCTACATATGCTCAGAAACTAGAGCAGTGGCCTCTTTTATGCCCACTATTCTTTCCTAACATCCACTTATATCGTAAGGATTTGTGAAGATTTTCTCAGCTGATGTATACTTGCTACAAATGAATGCAAATAATAAAAGTAATGAACCTCTCAAAAGTCTCAAGAATCACATGTCTGATCAAAACTTCTTCAATGCCTTCCTATCACCTTTCCAACAGCATTCAAGCAATGGTACACTTGGTGACTTTGTTAAGTGGCCTTTATTCCTTTTTCCCCCTAAGAATTCAATGCCTGCGAGCAGTAGGGCTCACAATTTCAGATTCTTTAAGCTTCCATAATTGCATTGTATTGGACTGAATGGCCAAGTGTTTGAACCAATATTTGGGGAAACCTTAAAATCAGTCAACATTGAAAGAACTTTTGGAACACAGGAATTAAGCCTTAAATGTTTCAAATAAAATGTAATGAGTATGCCAGTATAAAAAGTCACAGTCTAATATTAAATGTCTAACATTTGGGGTCAGAAATAATTTCTTAAACTTACCAGTTACTGAATTGCTCCTTCAGTCACTATTCTGCACATCTGTGAGATGTAATAGATACTTGGTCCAAGAATCAGCATTTTTAATGTACATCCCAGGTGATGCTGATTCAAGATGTCACAGATTTGATATTTGGCAAACACTAACCTAAAGGCAGGAACAAACCTCTAAATAGGATGATGAGTTAGAACCAGAGAGACCCCACATGGCATACCGAAAGACCAGTGCAGCAGGTGGACAAACTTCACCCCCACTTGTGCTGCACACCAGATAGAAGAGGATGCCGACCAAGAGGCTTAGAAGAGAAAGAAAAACAAGCTGTCATAGTCCAAGCATTATTCTTTCACTCAAGTCTTCACTCCAGACTGTGTGATCGGTCACTCCATGGTGTCGTCAGACCTGGACTATAAACCAAGAAATGAGGGTTTTATCCAAGTTCTGTCAATGCGTTGCTCTGGGGTGTTGTGGAGGCCACTAGTCCAGGCATCAGCTGCTCTTTATGTAAAGAAACAGGCAAGATTGTGATCTCCAAGTTTTCCTGGGACAATGAGAAGCCTGAATTTCAAAATCAAAAGATCTGAATTCAAATTCTAGCTCAGCACTTTATTGACATTATAACCTTGTGCAAGTTGTTAAATTTCTCTGAAGTCCAGTTTTCTGGGGTGATATAATTTTTCTGAGGAAAATAGTAACTATTTTACTACAAGGTATGTGCTCAATTTTTAAATTGTCTCCCTAAGATTCAATATTTTGAAAAACTGTGTCATTTATAGAACAATAATATGTACTAATCGTGATAGTATGTTGTTACCAGTACTTTTAATTATTACTTTGTTATTAAACTTTTCATTGTACAAATCTCATCTCCCCAAGGTAGACTAGATTTATTGAGAGTATGATTTAACAAGGCATTTTTTACTTTATTTAGGGTGACCAGCCATCTCTGTTTTCCCAGGACAAAGGAAGATCCCAGAAATGGGACTTTCAGTGCTAAAACCAGGAAAGCCCCAGGTAAAGTGATGATTTGTTAATCCTACTTTACATCTACCTTCATTTTTAGTTAAATACCTAGTAAATATAAAGTGAATAACTGAATTTCTCCCCCACCTCAACTGTAATCACTGCTTTCATTTTAGTTTATCATTATTTAAATAAGATAACAAAGCAGAGAGAAGTGTAGCTAATCGCACTAATAATAAAGTTATAGTTATTGTCTATTAAAGAAAAATTAAGTTTGTGTTTATAATATATTTGCTTTATTTTGCTAAAGGAGTAATCTTTGTGATGAAAGATTGTTAATACAAAATGGTATTCTCAATAATAAACCCTAATGGTGGTTCGCGCCTAAAGTTCAGGGGTTACGTTAATTGTTTGCAAATGTCTAAAACATACTCTAAAGACAAAGCCCAAAAGCAATATAAGAATTTATTTTTAAAAAGAAGTTTGAATTATTGTGACTTTTTGCATTAAATAGACTTCTGAGTACCTTCTCTCTTAAGTACTTTTTTTTTCTCCAAGAATACAATTGTTAAAATTTTAAAACTGGTTAGGCAAAGTGGGATTCTTCTGGGATTTTGATGCCAAAGCCTCTACTGACATTTTGAGGAGTTAATGGTTATAATTACTTTGCCTGTAGCAATATCACTGCCTTTAAAATAAAAGCCTCAGGACCTTTTTCTAATGTATTAGATTACATTCTATTCAAAAGGACAGGATTTATTATATAGAAAACTGTGCTAAGAGTACACTGATCTTTCTTTCAACTGTCTATTTTTCTAGCATGAATCTTAAAACTATTACCACACATTTGTGGGGAAATGTATTCCTTTAATCCTCCATTTTAAACAATCAAAGTTTCTCTGCTATGTTAACTTTTTTTTTTCCTTTTTCAACAAGTCACTATTCTTGGTCATACAAAATCCTTGCTTCTTTGGCAGAGTAGGGGGTAGAAATGCCCTGGACTTTGTTGAAATGAGACTTTGGGCACCGAGTTACAGCTAATGACTGTCAGCAGAAAGACCAGTGTTTCCTCACAGTGGCTAACGGCATTGTAGAGTGGCCACCATGGCCACTGCTCAGAAAAGAGACCAAAACCTGTGGTACCTGTAGCACTTGGGTTCAAGCTGCCCACATAGAATAAAGGAACAGAACATGATGCCTGGAAAAGGGTAATCATGCACTAAAACGTGTCACATCCTATGAGTAGTGAGGTCCTTACACAGAGTTGGTCTTGTGAATGGGTTGAATAAAAGGCTGAGATATAAGATTGTGTGAAATGCTTCGGAAAGAACCAGGAAAGAGACAGGACAGATATTATATAATCATTTTAGACAGTACATGACACTTGCTTCAGGTCCCAGATTGAGGTGGTCAAAATGCAAAGACAAGAGCCCAGGTCTCCTACCATGACAAACTGCCTGAAGCTCTACCATTAGCATTCCTTTCCTTTAGTAATGTCCGCTGGTAAAATACAAGTATTCCTGCAAAGGATAGTAACTTAGACCAGGTATTGGTTATTATAGGAAGTTACATACAGGAAGTCAGGGGCATCTTGTAAATTACTTTATCAGGTCTTTTTCATTGATAGAACTGGGCAGTTTTGATGATGGAGAAGGGGAGTCTTAGCACAGAGCCAGAGGCATCCCAAGGATAAGACTCAGGGGAGAAAAGTACTCTGGGAAGTCAGAAAATCCTAAAAGCCTCCCTCCCAGAACTAGGAGGAGAAGGCACTGTATGGAGGGAAAAAGAGGCACAGTAAACTGAGTCTTTCATCTAAGATCAGCTCTGACCTTCATTCTACAGAGAACAAAGACTGTGAGTAAGAGAAGATGAGAAAGGAGCCAGAGATGACAGCCAGAGAGGCTTCCTCCCAGGTCAGGCTGACCACTAGAGGAGACAAGCAGTCTGTGATGAAGGTTTTCACATCAGCCAGTACTGCAGCTTGAAGACAAAGATTGGGAGACTTTCTCCAGGCTCCTTATTTCCTCTCTCCAACTACAGGCTTTGTCCCCGTCCCATTCTTTCCCCTTACTGCACCACATTCTGCCGGAATTTTGTTTTTACTCTGGTAGGCAGGTGTGTGTGTGTGTGTGTGTGTGTGTGTGTGTGGGCATGCATGCACACACATATGGCAGGGGGGAGAATGAAGCTAACATATAAAAAATGCCTAGTATGTCCCAGCCACCGTGTAAAATGCATCATGTACACATAACTTCGCTTCATTATCAAAAGGTTCAGAGGCCAGTATGGTGGAAAGCATTGTTCGGATAAAGAAACTGAGGCTCAGAAACTTTCTCCAGGATAACTAGGTATCCAAGACTGACTCCAAAATTGATTTTCTGCCTACCACACCACGCTGATTCCCTTAGGATCCTCATTTCTCTGAAAATTTAGAGTCCCTGTTTTCCGAAGACTCTGTTAAACATAGTGTATTGTTATACCCCAATGGATAAAGATCTTCAAGAGATAATGTTAATCTCAGACCAGAGAAGCGGCATTGTATAGAGGAAAGAAATTGTTAGCTCTAGCTGGTAAATATCTAATGCCACTTAAGCTCCCCATGGCTTTGATTATTATCAGAAAAAATTTAAATAGCAATATTTTCATAACAGGACCTAAATGAAGATAAAAGAGCTTTGTAAGCTGTGCACCATCATGCAAAAGGAAAATAATATGAAAGTAAAATGAGGGCAACAACTCAAATGTCCATCAACTGGTAAGTGAATAAAGAAACTGTGGTATATCTATACAATGAGATACTGTTAAGCAATTGAAAGGAACAAACTACTGATATGTGTAACAACAGAGATGAATCTCGAATGCATTATGCTAAGTGAAAGAAATCAGACTCTAAAGGCTATATCTTGTGGGATTTCATTTATATGACATTGGAAAAAGTAAAACTGTCAAGACAAAAAACAGATCAGTGGTTGCCAGGGACAAGAGGAAGAGGAGGGAGCTGACTACAAAAGGGCATGAAGAAACTTTCTTGAGTGATGGAAATGTCCTATGTCTTGATTGTGGTGGTGGTTACAGGACTGTATGTGTTTGTCAAAATGCAGAATTACACACATAAAAGTGTGAATTATACCTCAATAATCCTAATTTTTTTTTTAAAAAGTAAAATGAAGGTACTAAGTACTTAATTCTAACTAGTTACTTTGGGGAGCCATTTGCCTCCTGATACACAAGATGCTTTAGTTCTTTTATAACAAATGATTGCTCTGAGTTAGAGAGTATCTTCGTGATCATGAATGATTAATATGGCCTCCTGCTCGAAGATCTCTGCAGATCCTTTGCCGAGAGCTATATTCTCGGTCAGTTTCTTTTTAAAGCCAACTCCGTTTGGCAAAGGCTGTACCTTTACTTGATGCTTCCGAAATGTTCCAAGCTGAACCACTTTCAAAATGCAGCATGCAGCCAGCCCGCAAGCGTCTCCTGGCATCTTGTAATGTGGGAAGACCCAACCTTGTTATCTCCCAAAGAGAATATTCAAGAGCTCAGCCATAATTACCCAACTCTGGAGTCTTGCTTGCCCTTTCTTAATGCTAAGCAGACCGCTGCTGAATCAGAAGAAAGCCTATAGAGGCTTTTCTATTTGAAATGGCAAAAATTTCCAGGGTAAGCATTTAACTGACATGAGCAGGGCTTCGCATCTCAAAATCAATTTGCAACATTTCAGTTTTGAAAGGTAAAGGCCAAAGGGATAAGAGCTTGTTTTTTGACAACAGAACTACATTACCTTTCTGATCTGAAGTAGATTTTTTAGAAAAATAGCACACACATATTTTGATTGAGGATTTCCATTTTTGTTTTAACTTGGGGAAAACCAGTTCAACTTTTTCTACATGGTTTTCAAATATTTATTTTTGAAAGCCTTGAAAATGGCCATAATTGAACTTATATACTTGAAATCCCCAACCATCAAACATTCTTAAGTGAAACAGTTGACATTTTTATTAGATGTCTAATCTGCACCTTTTTTTTAAATGCAGCAAGGAGATGAGCAGTTAGATCATAAAATATTTATAAGAAAAGCCCCAATCTTAACAAACCTTTTGAGACTTCTGATTAGCAACTGTGACTATCCTGAAACTGGAGACAATAAATTCCTTTTTTTCTTAATCTGTTTTCAAATTTCTTAAAAATTGGTAGCATCTGAATTTGACCAGTTTTTCTACATGTTAATTTCATGTGTTGAGGGAGCACCATTCCTTTCAGTTGAGAGAATTCCATTTCATTCCTGTGGAATGCTTTTCAAATGACTTTGTTAATTCCCCCAGCCACATTCCACAAAATTGGCAATCTCAAAAATGTAAAGCTTCCCTCAGAGTCCTTTGCCAGGCACACAGACAGCTTTAAGACTCAACTAAGCATTGAGACAGTGTTCCCTCTCTGGAGAAATGACTGATTGGATGGATTAAATGTGCTTCCGAAGTGATTTCCAAATGGCTATAAAAAAAGAAGGCTAATTAAATATAGTCATTGAAGAGCAGTACTTAACTTGTCGAGCTATACATTATACATTCTTCTCAAAGAATCTATGCTCTGGAATTTTCTACAAAGGAGATAAAATAAAAAATAACCTAAATGTCCACTGAAAAAGCAAAGGTTTAGCAAACTATAGGGTAGGAACTGAAAGAACTGCTATGTGGTCATTTAAAATAATCATTAGGAGGACTTTATGACTATATGGGGACCTTCTTATAATACATTAAAGGAAGAAGATTGTTAGGTGGTATGCACATTACAATTATAATCATGAAAAATATGCTTGTGAGCAATTGAAATCTAATAGCATATAGAGAAATTTAATAGCTCTGATTAAATGAGGGGTATATAAGTGAGTCCTGTTTTATTTTTTTAATTCTGTGATTATATTCTTTTTTAATTTAAAGAATGCTTTTTATCTGCACTCTTCTTACTGGAGACAGAATATGAATTGTGAGTTTAAGTGATGCATTCTGATCATTATGAATTCAATTCGAGCTGCAGTGTTGCCTAGCAACAGGATAACTTTTCTGCAGTGAAATTCCTTAGTAGCTGCAACCAGTGAAGTATCCCATGAAGAATTTCTTACCTTAAGTGCACCCTTTATTACCCTATTCTCATATCCCATTGATTTGGGGGGAATTTCATGGTAATCATATGAAGACATTAAAGTTTGAAGAGCTGCTATTTAAAATCCACATCCCGGGATGTTCTGCCTTCCGTCTGGAAGAGGAGAATGGAGCAAGGGACTTTTCTAGAATTTTTTCCAGTTTTTAATATTCCCCAGATATGAACAAGGAAGGAAAATGGTGAAATGTTTGATTTCTAATCTTTATGGATGGTAGCTTGACATGAATCCAATCAGATGTAATGTTTCCCTTTTTTGTTATTAAGTTTTTTAAGATACAATGATATCATTTACTATAAAATATCCTTTTAAAGTGGTTTTTAGCATATTTATTTGCGGAGTTGTGCAACCATCACCACAATTTTAGAACATTTCTATCACCTCAGAAAGAAACCCCATACCCATTAGCAGCCACTCCCCATTTCCCCCTAGTCCTTCTCCCAGCAACAGGCAATCACCAATTTTCTGTCTTTATGGATTTGCCTATTCTGGACATCTTATATCAAGGGAATCATGCAACATGTGACCTTTTGTGTCTGGCTTCTTTCATTTAGTATAATCTTTTCAAGAGTCATCCATGCTATAGCATATATAAGTATCTGTTTATCCATACATCCCCTGAAGAACATTTGGATTGTTTCCACTTTTTAACTATTATAAATAATACTGCCATGAACATCTGTGTACAAGTTTTTGTGTAGACATGTTTCCTATGTATTGGAAATACACCTAGGAGTGGAATTGCTGGGTCATGTGGTAATTCTGTATTTAACATTTTGAGGGAATGTGAAACTGTTTTCCCGAAGTGGCTGCACCATTTTACATTCCCAGTGGCAGTGTATGAGGGTTCCAATTTGTCCACATTCTCACCAACACTTGTTACTGTCTGTCTTCTCGATTATAGCCATCCTAGTGAGTATGAGGTGGTATCTCATTGTTGCTTTAATTTGCATTTCCTGCTAATGACTAATGATGTTGAGCATCTTGTGTAGCGCTCATAGGTCATTTGTTTATTTTCTTTGGAGAAACATCTATTCAAATTCTTTCCCTATTTTAAAATTGGGTTATCTTTTTATTGTTGAGTTGCTTTTTCTTTCTTTTTTCCTTGTGATACTTGGATTCTTTGTAGAGATGCATTGAGGTCAAGGCCTTCACAGGCACCCAAACACTCAGACCAAGACAGTTATCACCAGTTAGGGAGGAGAAAAGAGGGCAGTCACTGTACATCAGTGTCAGTTAATAGATACACAGCAGGCCCCAGGGAATGGTCCCGATGCATGTGTTCATATCTGTCTGGTGTCCTCACATCACTCCTGAAATCAGAATCTTGCTGTTCAGCCTCCACAGTGCCTGCTCTTACTCCCAAACAGCACTGGGTGAGTGAGGAGCCTCTTTAAGAGGAAAAGAATGGCCATTGCCACCACCCCCCATCCCCTACCCCTTGTGGTGAGGTTCTGTGCCTCTATTATTCCCCACGATTTACCCCAGAGTCTGGAAAATAGTTGACAAATAAATGAATATAAAGACCTGTTTTTTAAATTCCAGTAACAGTGAGTTGGTTGTTCTTGCTTACAAATTTCCTACATGCCCCAATTTTAACATGCATATAAGCATTTACTGCTCTAAGCATTTTGCAAATAATTTTAATTATTTACAAATAATGTTAACACTTTTCAAATAATTTGAAGCTAATTTAATCCTCCTAACAATTCTGTGAAGTAGGTAATATTATTATCTCCATTTTATAGATGAGGAATCTGAGACATAGACAGGCAAAGTAACCCGCCCAAGCCAACAGATGATGAGTGGTGAAGCCAGAGTCAAACCCTGTGATCTCACCTGCCTTGCAGTGCTTCCTTACCAGTTGTGTTGTAATATTTTGTGGGATAAAGGGCACAATATTGAAGCCTAGTTCATGTAAAGGCATCACTTCACAATAGATAGTTTCAAAAAAGTCACCCAAAGCACGGTTTGGGGAAGGAAACCTGCCATGAATCGGTTCCCTAAATAAAGAATTCTATACTAAGGCAGTCAATGTTGAATTTCATTTTCATATGTTAGCTTTTGCTTTCCTTAAAATTGGTCACCCATTTGTTGCTGATAAAATGGTAGTCCCTAACCCAGTTTTGCACATAGCCAACATTCTCTGAATGCTGAATGATGTTGAATGAATTAATGAATTAATTGATGTGCAGTGCACAAAGCTGCAGACTGCTTGCCTGGAGCAAGCCTTCCTCCAAAAGAGAATATTTCCAAGCCTGGATAGTTCCTGAGGACAAGTGCAATGTCCTTGTCCCACCCTGTACCCAGAAGACATCTGAGCCTGCCTCACATTCCTGGAATCCAAGGGCATCACCCAAAACAGAAGCCCTTCTGGCCATTTGAACTCAGCATTTTCATCCTTTAATGCTCTAGACATTCCTTTCCCTGGTATGACCACCCACTGCTCCCCTTCCTTACAAAATCTCTACGCTGTGTCTTCTAGAACACTTCCTTCCACTTCTAAACAAATTCCCCTTACTCCTCCACCTTCTCTGTTCAGACTCTGCCCTAGAGGACACATCTTCTCCTTGAACCCTCTTCATCTATTAGAGGCTGGTAGTTCTCTTTCACCCTATACACAATGAGGAGTCTCCCCACTCCTGTTTTTCCCATATCACTATTCCTTTACCTTCTTACAAAAATGGTAGAAACTGTGGGCCACCTGTCCCAATCCACTGTTACTTAACATATGTCATCTGTTTATAATACCCTCTTACTTCCCCTCATTGCACTTTTATACCAATTTTCTCAATTCTTCCATCCAGCCCCCCATTTATTTTAGACACTACCCCTTGGTCACAGTTTTCCTCTCTACCCCAAGTCTAGCCTCTCTCCTATGTCACTTCAGAGTTCAGGGGTTCTCTGCCAAATATCCAATATTCCCAGCTTCCTGCATATTTTCCTCTCCAAGAAATTTCTCCTCACTAATCATATCAATTAACTGCCATGGCCAAATCCTAGACACATTGTAACCACCAGGAACTGCTCTCACACACTCACACACACAGTCTCTCTCTCTCCCTCTCCCTCCCTCCTATATATGTATCTTTCAATCTCTGCTTCTCTTTCTCATCCTAAATTCAAACTCTGATCAGAATATCTTATCCTTTCTATTCTCATCTTCAGTTGTTCTCACCGTGCTTGGTCTTAATTATTCACAACTTTTTTATTTTGATGCTTTCAGTTCTTTGCTCCTCTACTAGCCATCAATTCAGCCACTCTCTTGCCAATATATTGTTATTTCTTTATTCCATCTACTCCATCCATCTACTCCACTCTTTCCTCTGTATCCTTTCAACAGACTCCATGCCAGCCTACCTACCTCTAGTCTTGTTCTCCTCCAATATCAGCCATAGTGACTTTTCTAAAATGCAAATCTAGCCATATTACACCCCCACTCCCATGAAAACTCTCCTATGACTTCTCATCACTCTTGGGATAAAGTCTAAATTCTACATCTGGTTTAAAAGTCCTTCCTAATTTTATATATCCCAGAGCTTACCCCTCACCACATCTCATCCCCCTATACACACCTCAACTATTCTATTCAACTATGTGTCATAGTCCCTGGAAGCTTTCTCTCTCCCTCTCCCTCTCTCTCTCCCTCTCCCTCTATTGTCTCTCTTTCTCTCTCAGATTCTGCATAGTTTGTTCTGTCTGGAAAACTTTCTCCATCTATCCCTCTCATTACTTGTATAACTGTCATTTCTCAGGTCTTTTAGTTGTTTCTTTCTCCAGAAAGTGTTTCTTGACCATCTTGCCTCTATCTTTCCCATAACACCTTGAACTTACTATATTGTGCCAACTTAAACAACTATTTCCTTGCTATACCTTTGCTAGACTATAAGCTTCATGAGGTCACGGACCATGTCTTGCTCATCATTCTATCCGTAGTGTCTAGGACAGTCTCTGAAACATTGAATAAATATGTAAATGAATTAATGAATGAAGAAAAAGCTTTATCTTCATGGATATAATTAAAATCAGTGCTTCTCTGGACACCTGAGTGGCTCAGCTGGTTGAGCATCCCTTGATTTCTCATGGTTTGTGGGATCGAGCCCTGCATCCAGCTCTGCACTGACAGCACAGAGCCTGCTTGGGATTCTCTGTCTCCATCTCTCTTTCTCTCTCTCTCTCTCTCTCTCTCTCTTTCTCTCTCTGTCCCCTCCTGCTCGCATTCTCTCTCTCTCTCTCTCTCCTTCTCTCTCTCTCTCAAAATAAATAAATAAACATTTAAAAAATAAAAAATAAAACCAGTGCTTCTCAGTAATAAGACAAGAAGTAAATTTTCTGTACTGTAGTCTTAAACTACCTCAAAAACTAGTAATGACTCATCCAGCTACTGAGATGCTGTAGTAGACACTGTCTACTCGTATTCTACCAACCCTCACTACAAGTACCAACTATATGATTCTGTCTGAGGGATTCTCCTGGCTGCAGGACCATGCCAACATGTAGAAGTGCCAAGGAGTTAGTGCCTCTCTGGGGGCAATCCTCAACAGAGAAAGAATGGGATTTGATGGATAAATACTCCAGCTTTCCTTCCACTCAGGTAAAATATCTCTGAGGCATACTCACTGCAGTCTCCCAGAGGCCTCCAGCAGGAGTGGGCCCCACTTATCCACAGCAATAACCTATTTATTAATACACCCTTTATTGGTTTCCTTCTCTGTCTCATTTCCTTATCAGTATTTCCCAGGATTATCTCCCACATAAACTGATACACTAAAATTATGTTCAGGGTTTGCTTCTGAGGGAACTTAACTTAGACACTCACATAGTTCCTTGATTAGTCTTCAACTAACTACAGTTTAGCAATCCACAAACATAGAAACACTCCATATCTCATCATCTAGACCTGGGATGCCTACTATATCTAAAATCTCCATCTACCACAACCATCTACCTTCAATTTCTTTCACCTTTTAATGAAAATTAATCAGCATTTGCCATTATCATTATAATGGTTATAATAGTAACAAATGTAGTAATGAAATATAAGTTTTATAGAGCATTTACTAGCATTTAATAGCATTTGCTAGACACTATTATAATAAGTGATCATGTAGATTAACTCAAGAACCCTTTGCCCTTTATCCTACCCATGCTTCTTCCATTCTGTCAGATATATCCTGATCTCCCTTGTCTCTCTATATGACCAGTCAATTCTTCGGTCCATGGAAAGCAGAGTGATAGGATAAACATAGATAAACATAATTCAGACCAGTGTTTCTTCAAAACAGCCTAGGGTAGCACAGCTGAGGTCCACATGAGAATTGTGGCCAAAAGGAGCCAAGATCAGAATGAAGCTAAGATGTCCTTCCAGATAAAGACCACCAGGAACACACTTGCATTTGAACAAGCTCAGTTTATTACTCATTGCAGTGAGGGAAATAACACCATGGGGAATGTCAGTGACTGGGCATTAGAAAAGATTTATCTTAGGAATTTCCCTGAGTCAGGTTCTTTGAAGGAAGGTTTGAAGAAGCTGGGCTTTGCTCTGGATTGACTACTTTCAGGAAGCAGGAGTAATTCAATGATTTAATGTCTTAAAAATCTTATGCAGAAAGAGGGAAGACTAGAATGAGGCTAAAGCTGTGATTGGTAAAGAAACAGCAGTCATTCAGATCAGCTGAAAGAGGAATATGTTTGTTGATCTTTGTGGCTTGGGCAATGCTCATGTTTTATCTGTGTTCTCACCTGATTATAGAGTGATCACATTTTTGTTTTGATCCACTGTGGCCATAGAGCAGCCTCATTGTATGTTGGCGTTCTGGTAAATAGTTTTTTTTTAAATAAGAAAATACTAATACCCAGCTGTGAGTGTCCAGTCAGCTTAGCAACACCAAGGCCCAGCTTATGGTTTCAGGCCGGCTCCCAGGTTACAGGGGCTACTGGTTTTTCTCAGGGCAAATATGCAAAGCTTCAAAACTAAAGATGAAAGAGTAATAAATATTTCTGTTCTACACAAGATCCATTTCTCCCATATTCTTTAATTATAGAACTTTGCTTTTGTTGAGGAATCCATCCTGCCCCCACGCTGCCATGTTATTCAGGGGAAGTGAGCACTACTGCCCAACTCCAATGTAAGACCCATGTGATCTCAGGATAATCCTATTCACCTTGACAGAGACTGGTTCAAAAATTGGCATATAACCTAATCTTGGCCAATGATTCTTGAGGGGAGGTCTGCTTTGGCACCCCTGAAAAGGTTTCTCACACTTTAGAAAGTGCTGCAGGAAGACATAGTCTCTTTCCTCTCATTTTTCTTAGCCCAATGATACAACACTGAAGCCTCGGGGAAAGGATATGTTAAGAACATGAATTAGTGATGACAAAGGTGCTAAATCAACCAACCCTAGAGCCTCCCTACCTTGAGACTCCCAGTTATGTGAGCTAATACATTTCTTCTTATAGAAGAATACATTTTCTTTCATATAAGATGTATTTCCTTTTCCTTTACCCAGTGGAGTAAGACTTGTCTGTTACTTATATCAATATATTCTAAAGAAGAAGATGAAGAGTCAGGATGGTAGCCAAAGGAGAGAGGACAGGATAGAACAAAGTTCAAAAGTAAGGCGTGTGGTGGAGGAATTCCCTATTGTATGACAGCTTAAAGGAACAGCAGGCTACCCAACTTGGATGTCATTGCAACAACCTCAGTTTTGCCCTTATCAGCTGTCTAGATTAACCAATGCATCTGTCTTTCTGCTGCATCTACTTTATGGAACTTTAACTTCAGCTAAATTCCTCCAATTGTTTCTTCATCCCAGCTTCTAGGCTTCCAAGCATAGCTAGAGGAAAGAATGTGTCATTGTACCAATTGGTTCTACTATAAATCCAGACTTGCCAAAGTGCAAAAAGAATATGTTCCTTTTAGATAAGAACCGTATGTTTTGTATACCTCTATGTATACCTCATTGTCTAAAATTATGTTGTAATTATTATTTTAAATTGAAAAATTAATACTTGCTTCTTGAAAAATAAAGTAGAGCTCTGCCTTATGAATTCATCTCTCTTTATCTTCATCCATCTTCTGCTTGTTACACCAAACCATAGACAGAGCCATGTCTTTTACTATGCCAAGGCCTGTGCTTTCACCAGTGCTGGCAAACCTGTCCTCTCAGCTAGAGAATATAATGGTAAGCAATTTAAGTCAGAGAAAGACAAATACCATATGATTTCACTCATATGTGGCATTTAAGAAACAAAACAAAAAACAAACAAACAAAAAGAAACAAAACAGGTGAGTGAAGAAGAGAGAGAAAGACACAGAGAGAGAAATCAAAAATAGACTCTTAACTACAAAGAACAAACTGATGCTTACCAGACGGGAGGTGGATGAGGGGATGGGTTAAATAGGTGATGGGGATTAAAAGTATACTTGTGATGAGCACTGGGTGATGTACAGAACTGTTGAATCACTGTATTATACACCTGAAACTAAATAACACTGTATGTTAACTATATTGGAATTAAAAATTTTTAATTTAACTTAAAAAAACCTGTCCTTCTCTCACTCTTCTTTCCTTGCTCATTACAAGTGCCTCTAAACTGATTTCTCTTACCCCATTTTCTCCCATCTAATGCAGCCTCTATATGGCTGGGACACTGATCAAATTATGTCAATCTCCTGGTCAAAATCCTCTCCTTTTTTAAAAAAAAATTTAATGTTTATTTATTTTTGAAGGAAAGATACACAGAACATGAGCAGGAGAGGGGCAGAGAGAGAGGAGACACAGAATCCGAAACAGGTTCCAGGCTCTGAGCTGTCAACGCAGAGCCCGACGTGGGGCTCGAACTCATGAACCATGAGATCGTGAGCTGAGCCGAAGTCAGTTGCTTAAATGACTTAGCCACCCAGGTGCCTCTCAAAATCCTCTCTTGACTTCCAAATGCCTGTAGAAAAGCATACAAGCAACAGTTCTTTCCCTCTCTGTGTCTTTGCTCATTTTGTTCTCTTTTTTTGTAATGTACTTTTTCCTGCTTCACCAGTTGAAGCTTTCCTGAGGTTCCAAGGCCCAATTCAAAAGTCTGTTCTTCCTGAAGATTCCCCAAAACATCCAGGCGAAATTGGCCAATTCTTATTTTTTCAGGGCCATACATTTCTTCTTTACTTTAGCCCTTCTCCTATCACACTGTTAATAATAGTTATCTATGTCCACAGATATATCTTCCCCTCTTTCTAAAGCGCTGAGACAGGAGTACAACATTCATTCCATGTTCATCTGAAAGGATGATGAGGAACAGGTTGTACGAGGACACTGCAAAGGTCAGCAAATTGGCAAAGAAGTCCAGGTTTACAAGAAGAAATGTGTCATCTACATTGAAAGAGTACAGTGAGATAAAGCAAATGGCACAACTGTCCACGTGGACATTCACCCTAACAAGATGGTTATCATTAGACTAAAACTGGACAAAGACCACAAAAAGATCTTTCAAGATAAAGGCAAATCTTGCTAAGTAGGAAAGGATGAAACGATTGAGAAACTACAGCAATAACGTAACCTTATATACGACTTTAAATTAAAACTGTTAAAATGAAAAAAAAAAAGAAATTGTTGTCGTTGTGAAAAATATAAAACCAATGATTTGTTATGTTTTTAGTACTACAGTCTATAAAACATTGTCCATCTCCTTCCATCTCCATCGTGACACCTAATTTTGCCTTCAGATCTCAATAGGATTCTCAAAACCTGAATACATACATATATACATTACGTATATAAATACATAATAGCTTAGCCTTATAAATAAGAACTAGAATCTTGATAACATGGTACACACCCTTCTTTCTATGCCCTCACCGTCAATTAGGATTAAAGCAAAGGTAATAGAGTTGATTCTGAGTGTGGTGTTCAGAAACCAGTCTCCTTGTCAGATCCTCTATGACTAGGGAAAAGGTATGATCCCTCACCTCAGTGCTTTGAAAGAATTGATAATTATCACATCTAAACCTGTCAATTGTCGAACCTACTAAATAATCCAAACTTAAACTGTTTCATATTTGATACATTTCCATTATAAATGATGTATTCATAATGAAAAACATAATGAAAAGTAGTAAACCATAATATTTGCCATTTATTGAGCACTTGCCATAGGCTTGACATATTGTGCCAACATTTTACACAGTCTTTCTTTTAATCCTAACCAAGTGCAGTAGATATAATCACACCCTTATTGCAAATTAGGAAACTGAGTGTTAGAGAGACTAAGTAATTTGCCCAAGGACATGTAGCCACTAAGCATCAGGACACAAACACAGATATGCCTCAGAACCCAGCCCACGCTCTTTGCTACCACTCTATACCACCAACCACCACAAAGAAAACACATCTTTTTGTAAAGCAGTCTCCAAAGAAGTTTCCAAAAGTACATTTATGTCTCCTTTGATTGACCAAGGAATTTCAACAGGTCAGGAATTCATTCTAAGAAAATAATCTCTCTTCCTTCTCCAACACCCCTGGTGTTTAGAATCTGTTGTGAATAGAGGGACATGTGTCACTCCAGGTAGAAGCAGTGAAAGCCTGGGCATAATTTTCCAATATCTCTTCCTTTGCCATGACAATTGAACTAAACACATGCTCCAGATGGCAGCTACAATATTGTGAAATTTCCTTTAGACTAGGGCCCTGAGGACTGTGTGCCCCTTCCCCAATTGACTCATGATGTACATATAGCATGAATGAGAAACAAGTCATTATGATATTAAGCCACTAATATTTTGGGGTCAATTTGTCACTGAAACATAACCTAGCCTATCCTGACTAATATATCTGCCAAATAACAAATAAAATTAAATAGAAAAAACTTTTATGTATAGAATTTTATTACAGCACTAAAAATAAAGTCATAAATGTCTAACAGATAGTCAAATAAACTATTGTGCAAGTTACCAGATAGTGAGACTGCTACTTAAAATAATTGTGACATTTATGATATAGTATTAAATGGAGAAAGTAGATTACAAACTGTATCTTCTTTGACATGCATCCTAAAACAAAATATCTACCTATACACATAGGACTAAAAAAAGACCTGCTGAGGCACCTGGATGGTTGAGTGTCCAACTCTTTATTTTGGCTCAGGTCATGATCCCAGAGTCATGGGATCGAGCCCCACATTGGGCCCCATGCTGAGCATGGAGCCTACTTGGGATTCTTTCTCTCTCACTCTCTCTCAAAAAAAAAAAAAAAAAGACCTGGAAAAAAAATAAAACCAGTATTCTCATAAATGGTAGAATAAGAAGGTAGGAGATACATTGTCATTGTACAATGTTGTTTATAAAGGAATATATTAAAATTGGTCCTTTTTCCATACATATCACATCAAATTAATACTTTAAATAATATATTTCTTCATGTAAGACATTAGAAAACTAAAATAGAACGTTAGAGAGTTTAAGTTAATAATATGTTTTTTCATATTTATAATTAATAAAAAGAAATCAAACCTTGACAAATTAAACATTCACGTCTCTTCATATTGGCCAGTTGAAAAATTATTTCTCCAGGTCAATTCCTTCTTTAGTGTCATGGCCCTGCTGAGATAATCCTAAATCCTTTACTATTTTATTCTTTACTTTTCTCCTCAATGCAATAATCACCTGGTCCTATCAGGAAGGCTCAACCATAAATGACACAATAAACAGCCTTACGAACAATTTAATTAAATGCATAAACTTTTGTGGCTCTTCCTGTAACTAAAAAAAAAAATAAATACCTACCTAGCTTGTGAATATAGAAATATCATTTTAGGATAGAGTCATTGTCTGTGTTTCCCTTCTAAAAATGTTAACTGGTTTTTGGCTTTGCAACAAAATTTGAATTCTCACTTATTAGAATCTTCTTTGTTAAGCCACAAAAATAGAATGACAAACCCAAGAGGTGCAATAGAGGGAATGCTAAGCACAAGACTTGTTTCTCACGTGCTTCCATAAAATCCATGTGGCATGACTCACTTGCAAATGAAATTACTAGAGAGTCACCTGTTTAATTATAAACAGCTGCTATTTCCAAGCTTCACCATATGACAAATTCCTTAACAGTGAATCTTATCCCAAATGGAGTGTATGAGTGCATTGGCTTCTTATACCTAGTATCCCAATTCTGTTTGAGCCATTTGAAATCAGAGGCAAGCTTTGCTTTTCCTTGAGATCAAAATGTTCCCTGTGGAATTCACAGGTAGTCTTGAAATAGAGCTCTAAATTTGGCTTTACTGATTCAATCAGAAACAATAATAATAACCAAAGAAAAACAAACAAGCCTACACAGACCAGGCCCTTGGAAAACTTCGGAGTCATTGGGATTTAGTTACCCATAGATAAGCTTGTGGAAAGAAGCAATCTCTTATTGGAGACATATTTCAAGGATTATCTTCAAATAAATCACAAATGGAAAACACTCTCTGGAGAAAATCAAGAAAATGCCTCCTATTATCATAATCATTTCATCAGTCGCAATGATTTACTTTAAGGAAGCTGAGTAAAAAAATCTATGTGTCCATTCAAAATTAGAACCTAGACTGAAATGTCAGTAAAAATTACTCCTGCTGACACTGAAATACCACTCAAAATATAACAATTTAATAATACTAAAAATAGAAAATATGAAGTTAACAGTTTGATATGGCTTGATATTATGGTCCTTGTTTAAGATAATATTCTAGAAAAACTATTTAAACCACCTGGTGATATTTAGTTATTTGAAATAAAAGGTTTGTGGTAGACACTATTGATTGCATACCCAACAATCATTTCCTCCTTTATCTTTGCTAAGAAAACCTCACTTGGGTTCCTTTAGCTATGTGCTATTAAAAAATAGTATCCAAAACTTGGAAATAAGGTAAATAATGACTGCCTGTCTTTCAAAATGTCTAATAGGCTCAACCAAAGAAAAAAAGTATCTAATTCTCTAGGGAAATGTACATTTTTTTTACTTACAATTTACTCTTGACTCTGTAAAGGCAGATATTAATTTCTAGTACATTAATAAGTTGCAAGGAATTTCTGTCTGGTAAAAAAGATAACCCCTATGGTTATAGTTCTATAGTCCTGTAGGATATTAATAAATGTTATAAGTAGTTTAGCAGTTGCATTTCAGCATTCTTTCATTCCTTGGCCCTACCTACCACTTTCTCTTAAACATCTTTGAACCAGCTTTATCATTTTGATGATTCCCTCATTAAAGAGTTACCTTTGACATGTGTTCATTCTATGCTTGTAGAGTCCTGTTTTTAACCATTTAACAGTATGTAGCCCCAGGGAATGAATTGTGATTGATCTCAGGCAATTATGGTATTCCCATACTTCTTCACCAGTAATTGTTCTAGGAGTGCGCCTGTTTGAATTCTTAGTTGCTATGATAAAAATAATGTCCAGACATACTTGTTTTTAACTTTATACTACCTCAGAGTACAATAAAAAACCTGGAGGCATACCTGAATCTACTGCAGTGGGCTGGGGGCTGTGGACTGTGGGCCAGGGAGAATAAGGGTAGAATGAGAATAAATGGTCTATTACCCAGAAACTTTCTTGGCCCATTTCAGAAAGGATATCCCTGAGCCATTTCTTGAAATACACATATTTATTTGGTTGACTAGCTTTCCATCCTCAATTGTCTAGTTCCAACTGTCAATAGCAGCTCTACAACTCCTTTGGTCTGACATGTAGACCTTAACAGACCCTCATTTATATTACCGCTATTTCAACAAAGGTGCGTTCACTAGGTACTTTATGAACATTGACATCCCATTGCTTTAGCTAGTTCAGAGTTTAAAGATGTAAATCATATTGTACCCTCTGTAATAAACTTAATTACAGAAGTTTCTGAGGACTGTGATTTACTTCTCAAGGGTGACAGATATTTTTAATTTCCTAGCAATGGACACATATTCTGATTAAACAATGAATATACTCTATATTTTTGAACATTGTGAACCTGAAAGTATCTTTACAAAAGTATCAAATGGTTTTGATTAATGCTTAAGTAAGAATAGTATACAAAGATAGAAAGGGTCTTTGAGAGACCATCCAATCCTACTCTTGGTTTATAGGAGAGGACACTGAGGCCGAGGGGAATTTTATTATTGATTATTCTTAAATGCAAATGTTTCCATGTTCTCTAAACCAACAGAAAAAGAGAGTAAGTTTAAAAGACAGTATTCCACCTGACAATAAACTATAAAGTTAAAAAAAAGTGCACAAATAAAGAAAGTAAGATCAACACCCCCCCCAAAAAAATAAAAAAGTAAAAAAAATAAATAAATAAGAGACAGTATTCCTTATCCCAAGCCTCCACCACCCTCTCCCAAATATGCCAGGAGGGGAGAGGGATGTTGTAGGAGGAGTTGGGTAATAATAAGAGCTGTTGGTGTCCACCCATATCTTCTTGCACTCACCTATAAAGGTAAAAGATTACTTAGGATAAATACCTGTAACTCTCTGGTCACAGGTGTTTGTTCGGTCAACATGGATGGTAACCTGGAAGTGCTAGAAAGCTAACACCCCTGGGATCAATCTTCAGTGAACTAAGTATAGGGAACTGGTGCATAAATATTCCTCATTTGTAAAGTGACCAACTCATCCCACTTTTCCCAGGACTGTCTTGGTTTTAGCACTGGAAGTCCCACATCCTGGGAAACCCCTGAGTCCAAGGCAAACCAGAACACTTGGGCACTTGAGCTGGGAAAACTCTGAGGCAAGTTCTACATTGTGTCCCAGAGTTCTCCAGTATGATTAAACTTGAGTTGCCCACAATGGTAACTGACTTGTCCTTCCCTTGTCCATCTTGCTTCTCCACCAAGATTCCTCTCAATCACCTCCAAAATAAATTATTTACATTTGAAATCCTTATCCCAGGATCTCTTTAGGAGCTTCTCAAACAGTTATGGAGAGCTTACTACATACCAGGCACTACCCTAAGTGCTTCCCATATCTTCATACATTTTATCTTCACAATACTTTGAGATTGGTGATATTATCGTCCCCGTATTATGGTGGAAGAAACAAAGGGCACACAGAGGTTTAAGTCTTTTGCCCACACTCATACAGCCAGCAAGTGGTAGAATTGAGAGTTGAACCCAGGAAGTCTGACTCCAGATCTTGCATTTGTAATCATTACCCTACACTGTAGCATGGAAAACCAAGCCTTTACTCAGAACTACCACCAGATAATTCTTCCTGAAAATATGTTCTGTGGATGGTGTGAGTCACCTTTAGTCAACTATTATAAACTTCTGGAGGGAAAGCAGTTTATAGAATCATGTGTGATGGGAACTGCAGCATGAACCTAAGAGGACCATGTGAAAATCTGAATGCAAATGGGAATGTCCCATGAGAACCATTACTGGCCAAACAACTTCTAGGGGCTCCCACAAATGGATATACAAGGGGGGACTTGGCAGCCTCAGGAAGCAGAGGTGGGGAAACACAGCTGAGGGCAATAGGTCAGTGACCAGAATCAAGTGGTTGCTCTTGAGCACAAAACAGTTGGGCCACCAGCCCAGCTCTTCCCTCCTGGATGCATGCTGAAGTCCCACAGCAAGCTGCTTTCAGGGGCAGCTGAGATTTTGATGATCGTTGCCTTGGTTGGGTTCATCCAAAATCAGATGCTGAAGCCAGGATTTGGGTGCAAGTAGTTTATTTGGTAGGTGATTACTAAGAGTTTGTATGAAGAGAGTTGGCAGAGTGAGACAAGAAAAGGAGGGAAACTGATAAGAAGTGCATCCATAAGGGGTTACCGTCATGGGCAGCTTTGGCTCCACCACCCCCCGCCCCCGCAGAGACCCTCAGAGAAATTACATGTAACATGTCTCAGAATGGTCCCACTGAGGCCTGAAGAAGCTGGGTATTTAGCAATTGAGTCCACCCCTCAATGGTTAATATTCATTGTCGGAGCCTTAAATCCTCAAAATTTCATATCAAGCACATTCCTGAGATGAGAGAGCCAGGAATCCTCTTGCATAAGATACTGTTTTCAGGTGACCTCTGGGGTGAACCAAGGAGATAGGTAGGAGTGCACAATACAGTATTTGCCATATTCATCTGTGCCTACCTGCCACTTGGAACAACAAGGATGAAACCCACCACAGGTGGGAAATAAAAGACACCTGTAGAGGTTTAGTTCTCAGTACAAGCCTGAGAGGCTCTCTGAAGATTCCCAGAGACATTTAGGATGAATCTGAGTAGTACTGGGAAAGAACCAAGAAGATACAGTTATTAATATTTTATCAACCTCGCATTGTTCACTTAGTGGTTAAGTTGTAACTACTCACCCTCTACCTAGTTAATCCTACCACTAGAAACACACCTTTTTTTTTTTTACATAGGATGGTGAATAGTATAAAATTATGAGATTCTGATATATTCGTAAATGACCTTATATTGTTCCAGGAGAGAGAGGCTATCATCACAGAATATTAAAATAAATAGCAGTATATATTTAAGTTCAAGGGTTACAAGCTAAAGTGGTACTGTTCAATTGGCTTAATTCTTGGCACAGAAGAAACTCAATTAAAAAAACATATATGTTCCCAGTTGAATGACATCCCATAAATAAACTAGAGAAGCAAAGAAAAACAATGTTAGAGGACAACTAGGCCCTTGTTACTTAAAGTGAGGTCTCTGCATCAGCAGCACTAACGTCTGCTTGGAGATTTCTATAAAAATGCATACTCTCAGGCACACTCCGGACCTGCTAAATCAGTCTTCATTTTAACAAGATCCCCCAGGTTATATACATTAAAGTTTGAGAAACACTTGTCTAGGTGACTTCCTTTATTTTACACATGAGGTCAATGAGATCCAGAAAGAGTAAATGATTTGTTTACCTCTTAGATATCGCATATTTTCCAAAGAACCCCAGAAAGAAAAGTGACCTTGTTAAGTTAAAGAAGAGGTGATACATAACAGGAAGCTTCCAGGAAATGAAATATTAATGCAAATAGCAGAAAAATGAAAGGACTCTAATTTGAAAATGTTAAAAATATCAACTATCTCATTCTTTATTCGCAGGATTGCTCTTTATTTTCAATTGTAATCTGAAATATGGCCAATTGTAATGGGGATATATCCTAAAATATAGCTCCTACTCCTTAATCCTGTGGTGCATGTGATATACAAATGGAGCAAGTCTGAGAATATTAGACCACAAACTCAAGTATGCAAGAAATGTCACTTTATTCTGGTATAATTCAACTTAATTTCTATCTTGAGCCCTCCTTTTCCACCAAGACCTTAATCTTAGATAATCTGGTGTCCCTTCCCTTTCTCCTAGGTTATGTCAAAGTTTTGATGGCTTTTCCAGCATGCTAATAGGTGCAGGGGCAGAGGGACTGACAATCTGGTTCTCAAAGTCGTCTATCCATATGGGATCCATCGTGCCATCTGGTCCTTGGTTACAATCCATATGGGTCATAGCTAAGTGTCAAGGTAAGACCTTATTACAGTCTGTCATACCCCTTTCTCTAGCACTCTTGGACACTGCTTGGGAGCACCAGATTAATTCTGCTTGCTTATTTATGTGTCTTTTCAGGCTAAGATCTTGTCTTACAAGAGCAGTCACACATCCAAATGTCCCCACACTCCAGGAAGGTATGTGATGAATGAAATAGGCTGTGACAAACTGGAGAATTTAGATCCCTTATATAAAAGGGGAGGCTACTCTATTGCTTTAACCACCTGCTGGTTTCAGCCCCAGTATCTCAACATTTAGGATTACTTACTGGACAATCCTTTCCTGGCCTGTGTACTCCCTTAGTGCAGGAAAACCTGCTTTGCTCATCTTCACACCCCAGGGTATTGCTTTGTATTTATTCATCTGTGTTCATTAATTCATTCAACAAATATAGGTTGAGCACTCACCATGTTCTGGGCATGTGTTAGGCATTCCAAATACACAAAGTCTCTGGCGTCACAGAGCTTGCATTCCTAAGTGGGGAAAACTGATATTAAACAAGTTAACAAATAAATGAATAAGGTAATTACATCCATTGTGTAAAATAAAGAGCCATATTATCACAGATTTGATGAAAATTTTGGGGTGAAGTTATGCATATGGCCTGCCAGGAATTTTAGGGTTTCAGCTGTTCTGATTCAGGCCATGTTTTGGCATCTCCTAATTTGATTGTCCACTTAATAGCTCATAGGAGTGATTCTTGGTATTATGAGTACATAGGACAAAGGCATTTCCAAGCATTTCCCTCTCTAGTGGTACAAATTTGATTGGCCCAATGAGGAAAAATGGGCCAGAAGAATACTGGAAACTCAAGCACCTACCCTCTACCTCATAGTTTCCCCAGATAGGGTAGCCTGCCATTTCTAACCAGTCCTTACCCCCTCCATAACACCATCCACCCATACCCACTTCAAAGAGAATAAGAAGTTTAGGCAATCTCTGGGTGAGAAGGCTGTGAGGAGGATGAATGCCAATAATTAATTTATATTCAAGTTATTGTAGGTCTTGGTATCATGAACTTAACTGTATTTTGTTCCCAGGAATTTCAGTAGTTCTTAGTAGTCCTATGGCTTGCCCTTTACCCATTTAATTATTGTCAACCATGCCCTCAAAGTATGGTAGAACCAACTTAAAGCCAATAGTCACTATTTAACTTTAAATTTAGAAATTATAGCAATTTGGCTTTCCATATCAGGGTCCAAAGCCTGAGAGCAGAAGGCTAGAGTTTTTATCTGTATCATAGAATCAATATTATGTAGTGATAGGAGCATTTTTCAGCCACATAGAGAATAATAAGGTTTTGGAGAATAAATTTGAGTAAAATTATGGGGCAAGGGCAAGAGAGTTTGGAGCCAAGGTGGGACTTTGTCCTTTCAGTTGCTTCCTATCCTCCAATGCTTCCCTCCCCCTCCCACATACAAAAAAATCTATAGAGAAAAGATGACAAAAATCCCCAATAAGTTTGAGGAAATGAATGAAAAAGAAGTTTATGTCTTATCTCTTTTTGAGATATATTTCTTGCAAAGCTCCCTGGACCAACATGAGGAAGACCCAGAAGGGTTGAAATGATGGTTGTTCTAAGCAGAGAGAGCTAACCATAGTTGCATGCACCTCTTTCCCTTTCCCCACTTCCAGCAAACTTCAGTATCCCTTGCTTTCCAGCCACAGAGTGTGGAAGGAGATTCATAAATGTTACACTGTTTAACAATAAGTCATAGGAGACATCTGAGAAATAAGAGCTATTTAGGCCTTCCAGAATGTGGTGTGAGTTGAGAAGAACTCTAAAAAGAAAGTTGTGGAGGAGATATCCTACACCAGAGATAGGATGGAGGAAACAAATTAGCCTGCAAGAACCATAGGACCATCTCTAACCAATAAAATAAGAACAGAAGTGTGGAGGGGGTCACTCTTCTGGACTGAGGCATTGAAAATGACCACACTCAATTCCTCATTCTTTGCTTTTGTGGCATTCTCTAAAAAGTCCATGAGTTCTAGATGGTGCAGCTACACAAAGGTGATACTTCTATCACCGTGGATCCCTGACTGAGTGAAGCAAAACTCCCAGTATTGGAATATGTAGTGTGGGCAAGAAATATGCTTTTATTATGTTAAACTACTGAGATTTGGGAGAAAGGGTGTTTTGTTGAAGCATAACCTAGTCTATCCTTACTAGTACAAGATAATTCTCTTAGTTAAAAACAGAAGGAGTTACAGCTTTATCTCTCTGAGTTTTATAATCTGTGCATATTAATACTGCCACACATATTAGATTGAACTACATGAAATTGCCATTTTACTAGGTCAAAAAGAATTGAACATCAGTAATTTCATATAGTTCAACCATAATATTCCTATGAATGAACTTGCAGAATCCTAGGTATATATTTACATTATGACTTAGTATTTAAGTTTATTTTGTTTGGTTATAAACCAAAGTATGATTTCCATTGCTAAAGCAAAAACAAAAACAATTCTTCCATTTTGTTTTTAGACAACTTGAAAAATGTTAGAATTGGCTTCTCTTCAGCAAGTGACATTATGTTTATGCTGTGTAGGCAGAATATAAGTAGATTTAGGAAATAGAGGCAGAGAAATGGAGTTTTTCTCTCATATAAAATCCTGGTTTGAGCAAGTAGCCAAGGATTACTCTAGAAAAAATAACAAATTGGGTGAAGATTTTTCTTTAAGATATTCCCATGTCTCCTATTACTTTCTCTGTTCCTTCCTTACTCTTTGTTCACTTCTCTCTTCCCCCAAAGCCTTGGAGTCAAGCCATGTATCTTATTTCTGGGATCTCAGCTAAGATTTATACCAATTACCAAGAAGGGGATGAGTGGACCGCTGTCAGAGGCATTAGCACTTTAATGAGAGCCTCACAAAAGATCCAAAGTCCCACAAGACTTAAAATCAAAATAAAAACAATAATGTGCCTGATATCAACAAATATTTACTGTGCACCTAATATATGCCAAGTACTGGACCATGGTGAACAAAGTCCCTGCCTTCAGTAAACTTGCATTTTAATGGAACAAAACGTCATAAACAAATAAGTATATAACAAAATGTTAGGTACCAAGAAGTATGATGAGTGAAACAAGGTAAAGTCAGGGGCTAAAGACCAATGGATGAAAGGTGGGAACCATTTTACATTCAGTGACCAAGGAAGTCCTTTTTGAAGAGAAGATATTTGCAGGGAAACCTGAATAAAATGCAGGAGTAAGTCATGGGCAATGTGAATACCTGGGATGATAAGCATTCCAATGAGAAAGATAAGCATATTAAAACTTCCTGAGCTGGAACATGCCTGCATCATTGAGGAACCACAAGAAAATCCTGACTAGATAGAAATGAGGGATAAAGGAAATAAATAAGAAAGAATATCAGAGAAATAGGCCAAAGCCAAAACATATAGGGCTTTGTAAGCCATGATAAAGACTTTGGACTTTGTTCAAAGTGTGATGAGAAGCCAACATAGGGCCTTGAGGAAGGGTGTGACAAAACCTGATTTATGTTCAGAAAAGATTCTTCAGGCTGCTCTATGGTAACAGACTCAAGGCAAGAGTACAAGCAGGAACATCAGTTAGGTGCAACTGCAGGAGTTCAGGAAACTTGAAGTGGTGGTGGCTTGGAATACAAAGGTTGATATTGTCTGGTTTGCATCATAATTACAGTGGACATTTACTGAACATTCACTGGCAGAGGGCTTTATAAACATTATCCTTATAACCAGCCTGTGGAGTAAATATCATCATTAGCCCTATTTACCAAGGAGGAAACTAACATTTAAAGAGTTAATGACTTGCCCCATTTCCCTCAGCTAGCCCTGATTTATAAGGAAGAATCTGAAATTTGAAAAGGTGAAATAACATGTCCAAGGTCACATAAGTAATAAAAAGGAGACTCTGAGCTCATACAAATTTGTCTAACTCAAGATCTAAAACCATTTTACCTCCAAAGAAACAATATAGGCCACAGTTACTAATGTTGGGCTAATATTTGAGGCAAACTCATTATATTCAGAGTAAGGAAAGAATACTATCATATATTAATTATGGGCAAGGGAATACTAGAAAAGACAAGGGTTGGTGATAAAATTAGGGCTAGGCAATCTTATTTTTGGAATGAGCTACTTACTAGAGCCCCTGGAGTGAGAGATGCTTGGATTCACACAAAATAAGATTTTTGAAGGCCTTTCGAAGCCAAAAAATACACTAAAATGAATATAACTGTTAGACTGCACTCTCTTCCTTTTGGACACAAAGCAGGTTTGTTCAGATTGAGTAATTTTGATTCTGAAAGGATTTGGTCTGTGCACAATCCAAGTCTTATGAGAAAAGAAGAAGGTGGGACACATTGGAACATACTTCCTTGATGGGTTGGCCTTGGAAACCTGAGTAAAGAGCTGTTTCCCACCAAGTGAGAGTTTAATAAACAAAATCACAATTTGCCCCAGCTTGGCTTCAGTGTTTTTGACAATGACATCCAAGATGGCATAATAGCTGAGGAGAAAATCACAGGTTGGTTTGTAGTTGGAAATTGCTAGCTTGGTGGCAGCTGTTGTTCACTCATGGTTGAACTGCTCTGTCATTAGATTTCAGAATAGGGTAACATAAAAGGAGTAGATGATGCTATCACCTTCTTAGGTTAATGAGCAAATAAAAGTTCAGGAAATTTTTATTTACAGTCAACCAAATACTTACTTAACATGTGGTCAGCACTATGTTAAATGCCATATAAACCATTGTGGGGTGGTGAGGGAGAAGTGTGACATTGCCTTTGCCCTCAAGGAGCTTATAATATTGCTAACATTCAAGAGAAATTACAGAGGTGTGCCAGTTATCAATGTATTGCCTCTCAGCTCCAAAGACACTCTGTTTTGCCCTGCTTTGTGTTACTGGAGCTGGACCCTGTAAATATTTCTTCTTTGCCAGATACTGCAGTGTTAAGATTTGTAAAATAGAAGGTGCCAGAGGTACATGGCAGGGCAGAGGGATTCCTCTTTCTAATTTCTTGCTTGCTTCTACAGCACACAGTGGTCAGTGGCATGTAGAATGCCCAGAGGTCCTCACTCTTTAGTGAGTTTTAGAGCACCCCCACAGGCAACTTTCCAACAAACGCTTCTAGCAACCGAGAAGGAAGCTTCTCAGAGTGTTTTCAAAGCACCCCCTGGGCAACTTCCTGTGAGTCCCATCAGCACCCCAGCAAGTAGCTTTCTAGTAAGTTCAGTTGGTATCCAGCCAGTGGCTTCCTGTTTGCCAGCCTCTGTCCATAGCTCCTCAGTCAATATCTCCAACAACCAGTGGGCTATGCCAACACCCTCTCTGCTGAGGTCTGAATCTCTTCCAAGCTTGTTCCTGCCTTAGGTACTCTGTCTGCCTTATCTTAAGAGGGAGTGGCTGCCCCCTATATCTGCTGCTCTGTGTTCTTTAGAATTATCCTCTACCCTTGAGTAATTCATCCCCTTTATTCATTACTAGTTCTTTATATTAAACTCCCCCTGTTCTAATTACTGTGTGATTTCTGCCTCCTAACTGAAGGCCAGATGACACAAAAGATAAGAGAATATAAGCGCAAAACTGGAGGGTGACAATAAGAAAAGCTATAGGCATTCAGAAAATGTAGAGTTCAATGTGGACTGTTGAGTCAAGAGAGGGCTTCATGGAATGCTATAACCTGAAATGGATGCACTCTGCCAGAGAAAGAATTCTAAATTCAGAGGGGTTGTGTGTCAGGTGTATGTGTGTATGAAAGAGAGAGACAGAGATTGAGAGAGATAGAGACAAAATAGGACCATGGGTCAGATTAGATGATTCATTTTAAGTGGTAGGAAGTAATTTCACAGGGTAAAAGTAGATTAAAGACCAACTAACCAATTAATTAATTCAACAAATGTTTATTGAAGACCTACTATGTATCAACTTCTAAGAGCACAAAATACATGAAGATTTCTGCCTTTGTGGGACTTACATTCTAGAGGGGGGCAGAGGGCAAGGCAGAAGAGAGACAGTAAACAATAGACATGATGAACACATTGTCTGGTACAATAAAGGTTGATAAGTGATATGGAAAATAAGTAGAATGTGAGGATATATCAGTCTTCTCCTGATGCTGTAACAAATTACTACAAATAATCGCCTAAAACAACATACATTTATTATCTTGTGGTTTGGAGGTCAGATGTTCTAAAATCAAGTCATTAGCAGGACTAGATTCTTTCTAGGGGATGTAAGGGAAATTCATTTCCTTGCCTTTTCCAGCTTCTAGAGGACACCTGCAATTTCTTGGCTCAAGGTCTCGTCTTCATCTTCAAAGCTAACAGAGTAGCATCTCCCAATCTCTCTTCTCTCCTCTGTTTCCATGTTGCATCTTCTCTGAGTCTCCTGTCTCCCTCTTACAGGACCCTTGTGAGTACTTCAGGCTCACCCAGATAATCCAGTAGAATGTCCCCATTTTAAGAGCCTTAACTTTAACACACCTCTAAAGTCCTTTTTGCCATGTAAGGTAACATATTCACAGGTTCTGGGGATTTGACATGAATATTTGGGGGGGCATAATTCTGCCTACCACAAGGGGGTTGCAGTTTTAAATTGGTGGTCATTATAGGCCTCATTAAAAATGTAAGGTTTGAGCAAAAACTTAAGTTACACATATGGAGAATGTTATGGAAAGAAGTAACAGTCAGTGCAAAGGCCTTGAGGCTGAGAGTTTACTAGTATGTTGAAGGAACAGGAGGCCAGGACAGTTGGCACATAGTGAGTCAGGGAGAATGCCAAGAGATTAAGTCAGAGAGAGAAAGACGGATCATTTGGGGTGAATGATTGGTGTGAGGACATTGATCAGAGTAGGATAGTGCATGCTAAAGGCTCTCTGGCTGCCTAGTTGGGAGTAGATTGTAGGGAAGCAAAGGATCCATTGGTAACAACTGCTTGGAATACTGCATGGAGAAGAATGCTAAGACTGAATTCACCATGTTCATGAGAGGAACAAAAACACATCCAGAATCTTGGGTACAATATTTTCCACCTCTGGAGTGGATATGGGGTTCCTAGAATGTTAGACAAATGGAGCATGTTTCATGTATTTTATAGATAATTATAAAAAAAAGATTTTAAGCAGGATGGAGATATGTTAATACATGTCTAAAAGTTTCATTGAGAAAGTATTAAGAGAAGTTATTTCACTGAACTAAAATTCAAATATGCACATTTCTCATATTCTTTATACCACTTGCAATGTATTTGGTAGAACCTGAAATGTCTATCACATGCAGGACTTGTGATAATAGCTTCTTGGCTGAGCAATTTTATTTTTAATTGCAAACACCTGACAGTTCAGATGGTCCCTTTCTTTAATCAAACTGATGCTATTTAAATCTACAGATGTGATACTTGTGGTAAAGAAAGAGGCTTTTCAACTAGTCTCAAGCTGATCTTCATTAAGGACGTGTCTCTTATGGGAGGAGGGTCACTAAAGGTTTGATTTTTCCTCTGCAGATCTGAAAACCTGGGAAATTGACTTTAGCAAACACTAAAGATGTTCAGTCCTGGGGAGGTAAGACAGGATAGTACACCCAAGTGCTAATAAATTGACTTGAGTGTGAGATTTAGGACAGCCAAGTTTTCTACAGAGAAAACTTACTCCTGACAATAACCACTTGAAAGGCTAAATTACAGATTGTAGAAAATCATTTAATAAAAATTTAAATTTATATATGCATGCCAAGCACTGTTCTAAGCACATTTTTATTAGTTTACTAAACAAATAATTATTGAGCACCTACTTTATGCCAGATATCATCCTAGGTACTTGGAAAATATCAGTTTTAAAAAAAGTTTGAGTCTCCCTGGGAAGATGGTGGACTAGGAAAATCCTTAGCTCACCTTTTCCCACAGATACAACTCAATAATACCTACATCCATGTAAATAACTTAGAAAATGCCCCCAAAGACTGGCAGAACAGACTCTCCACAGCTAAATGTAGAGAAGAGGCCACATTGAAGAAATTAGGAAGGGTGGACACGCAGTCAGGAGCCAAATGGACCTAGAGTACTGTCATTGGATGTAGAGAGAAGCAGATCCCCACACCAGGCACACCAGGCACAGGGGACCTGCATGTGGAAGGCAAATTCCCATAACAATGGCTTTGAAAACCAGAGAGGCCCAATCATCAGTGAGGCTTAACACCTAGAACTTTATTTTTGTTGTTGTTGTTGTTTTTAATTTATTTTTGAGAGACAGAGACAGAGCATGAGCAGGGTAGGGGCAGAGAAAAAGAGAGAGACACAGAATCTGAAACAGGCTCCAGGCTCTGGGCTGTCAGCACAGAGCCCAATGCGGGGCTCAAACACACAGACCGTGAGATCATGACCTGACTCGAAGTCAGATGCTCAGCCAACGGAGTCACCCACGTGCCCCACACCTAGAACTTTAAAAATCAGTTGATGATTGGAAATTGAGTCCCTGCCCTTAAAGAGACAGCACAACAATCAGCCCTGCTAATGTACAGCATAGAAGCAGCAATTTGGAAAATGCCTGGGGTATACAGGAGGGAGATTTATTTGCTCATCTCAGAGCATGTGCTGGAGTGGCAGTGATTGTTGGGAGATTTCTCCAAGAACAAAAGAGCTGACAGGAGCCATTTGCCTCCCGCACCCCCTGACCTAGACACACGGAACCCTGCCAGAACCAGCGCAGTGCAACACTCTCCACCAGGCTTGCTAACAGGCTTGCTAACAGCCACCCCTGCATTCTTCTACAGAAATACCCCTTCCAGCCAAGCCTGGGCACAAGTTTTCTTGGGGGCTGGAGATCCCCTCCTGCAGCTGACCAGCTCGGACCTTGCCAACACCAGGTGACCTGTCCCAGTATTCTCCTGTGGACCTACCCCCTCCAATATGCCCTTGGGCAGAGCCCATCCAAAGCAGTGCCATAAGCCTGGCAGTGTGAAACCAGCCCAAATAGAGGCCAGCACCACTCCAAAGTGACTCCTGCCCAAGGGAGAGGGGAAGACAACCAGGCACACCATCCAACTGTGGCCCCAGCAGTGGTCTGGGGGAAGACATCTGGTCTGACCGCAGTCCCCACCCACCAACAAAGGTTTCTCAGGGGACAACACAGAGAAAGTGCTGTGCAGTTTGGTGCTACTTCATCTCTGGAAAACACCTGGGCTGACTCAACTGAAGCCCAGTGGAGCCCCAGACTGGCCCACTAATAACACAGAGACAAAACCCTGCCCACAACAGGCAAAGAAAGCCATCGCAGACGACGGGACTGAAGGCAAATGTGGCTCAGCCACAACAGTAGGGTGCACACAACATACATAGGAGACACCCTTGAAGGGCTAGGCTCTGGTGAACAGGAAACATTGCATTGTAGGGTACTACAGGACCTCTTCTTCATAAGGGCACTACTGTACTTATGAAGCTGACTTCATATGTAGCTTCATATGTAGACTTCATAATGTAGCTGATTTTCCTAACGTATAGAAACAGAGAGGTAGACAAAATGAGGAGACAGAGGAAAGTGACCCACATGAAAGAACAGGACAAAAATCACAGCAAGTGAACTAAATGAAATGGAGATAAGCAGTGTGCCTGACGGGGAATTTAAACTAATGGTCATAAAGATACTTACTGGACTTGAGAAAAGAGTGGAGGATCTCAGTGAGACCCTCAACAAAAAGATAGAAAATATAGAAAAAGAACCAATCTGAAATTAAGAACCCAGTAACAGATATTAAAAATAGACTGGGAGAGCACACTTGGGTGTCTCAGTCAGTGAAGCATCTAACTCTTGATTTTGGCTCAGGTCATAATTTCACAGCTCGTGAGTTCGAGCCCTGTGTCGGGCTCCACATGAAGTGTGGAGCCTGCCTGGGATTCTCACTCTCCCTCTCTCTCTCTCTGTGTCCCTCCCCAGCTCATGCATTCTATCTCTAAATAAATAAATAAATAAACAGTTAAAAATAGACTAGAGGGAGAGCACCTGGGTGGCTCAGTCGGTTAAGCAACTGATTCTTGGTTTCTGCTCAGGTCATGATCTCATGGCTTCATGAAAAGCCGAAGAAGAGATCAACGACCTGGAGGAAAGAGTAAAGGAAAGCAATAAAGCTGAACAGGTGAGCAAAAAAAGTAATACAACATGAAAATAGACTTAGAAAACTCAGTAACATCCTCAAGTACAATAACATTAACATTATTGGGATCCTAGAAGGAGAAGAGAGACAAAAGGGGTCAGAAAATGTATTTGAAGAAATAATAGCTGAAAAGTTCCCAAATCTGGGAAACGAAACAGAAATCCAGATCCAGGAGGCACAGAAAGTCCCCAAAAAAATCAACCCAAGGGGGTCCATACCAAGACACACAGTCATTAAAATGGCAAAAAATAGTTATAAAGAGAAAATTTTAAATGCAGCAAGAAAAAAGAAAACAGTAATATACAAGGGAAACCCCATAAGGCTATCAGCTGATCTTTCAACAGACACTTTGCAGACTAGAAGGGAGTGGAATGGTATATTCAAAGTGCTGAAAGGAAAAAACCTGCAGCCAAGAATACTCTATCCAGCAAGCCTAGCATTCAGAATAGGAGAGATAAAGAGTTTTGCAGACAAACAAAAGTTAAAGGAATTCATCGCCACTAAACAAGTCTTACAGGAAATGTTAAAGGGGACTCTTGGCATGGAAAGGAAAGACGATAAGGAGGAGTAAGAAAAGTAGGAAGCAAAAAAAAACAGTAAAATTAATTACATCTCTAAATATCAGTCAAGAGAGACACAAAATAAAAGGATGTAAAGTATGACAACATATACTTAAACCATGGGAGTGAAAGAAGTAAAGAATGGGCTCAAACTTACATGACTTTCAACTTAACATAGACTGCTATATGCATGAGACATTATATACAAACCAAGTGGTAACCACAAACCAAAAACCAGTAATTGATTTGCAAAAAATAAAGAGAAAATAATCTAAGCATATCACTAAAAAAAAGTCAGCAAACCCTGAGAGAACAGAACAAGAGAAGAAAGGAACAAAGAACTACAAAAACAACCTTAAAACAAGTAACAAAATAGCAATAGGTACACAGCTATAAATACTTACTTTGAATGTAAATACATCATATACACATGCAATGGAATATTACTCAGCCATAAAAATCAATAAATCCTTGCTATTTGCAACAACATGGATGGATCTAGAAAGTATAGTGCTAAGTGACATGTCAGCCAGAGAAAGACAAATACCATATCATTTCACTCATATGTGGAATTTAAGAAACAAAAAAAGAACAACAACAAAAAAAGAGACAAAACAAAAATAGACACTTAACTAGAGAGAACAAACTGGTAGTTACCGGAGGAGAGGTAGGTCGGGGGTATGGATGAACTAGGTGAAGGGGGATTAAGAGTACACTTATGGTGATGATAATTGAGTGATGTATACATTTGTTGAATCACTATGTTGTACACCTGAAACTAATATAGCAGTGTATGTTAACTATACTGGAATTAAAAATTTTTTAAATAAAATTAAAAAAATTTTAAAGGTTCATTCTTTGTACATTTTGAAAGTAAAGCCAAAAGAATTTCCTGATGGGTTGGATATGAAGAGTGATACAGAAAGAAGTTAGGGAAGAAGACAAGTTTTAGGGAAGGAAAGGTAGTCCATGAGGAATTCTCCAAGAAAAGGGTACTCTCATTCCAGACAATGGCCTGGGATCCCTTCGTTGTCTCCAAATCTTCAGTCAGTCTGTTGCACCCAACAACCTCATGTCAGTGATGTGTGAAAGGAATGAAGGTAAAACGGAGGCACCTATCCCTGGGACAAGTTGGAGGAGGCAAGATGGCAGCCTGGTGAGAGTGAATCAAGAATTTGGAGAGAGGAGGAATTCAGTTGCCCAGGAAACTGTAAGTCTCCCCGCCTCAACAATCTTTATAAAAGTGTGACAGACCCTAGACATTCCACAGCATAAAGAGGAGAGCTTGAGAAATTTGAGAAAATTTGCATGGTGCTCATATAAAAAGAGGAGCTCAGGAGAGCTAGAAGACTTGAAAGTCCTGGGACATTCAGAATGCATTACTTTTTAATGAATAATTATAAATATAATTATTATGAGTTAGTAACTAAGATAAACGTATTAACTCTCATCACTACATTAGAATATAGGTACTCAAATGATTATCACTTCATAAGGCTTAAATCCTAAGCCTTAAACCCGGGTCTTTTGGACCCCATGAAATGTACTCTCAGACTGACAGTAAACAAAGCACGTGTGTATGTATGATATCCTTTTTATGTATATACATGCTTAGGTTAACTAGTGGACATGCTTGTGCATATTTTAGCCATTGTAGTGTTTTGATAATTCTCAACAGATTTTTTCTTCACTTATAAAACTGTAAATAAAAAAGGCCTCAGCTGTGGTATATTAGATGTCATCAACATGATGTAAGTTTCAAGGGGCAAGGATTTTTCTTTGTTCGTTGCCTCCCCAGCACCTAGCACAGCTCCTGGCACATAGTAGGTACTCAACAAGTGTTTGTGGAGTGAAAAATTGTCAGATCCATCCAACCATTTGCTTTGGTGGGGATGGCCACAAAATCTCCTCCTTAATTGGAATGATGGATCAAACAGTACCCAAAAGGGACTCTTTCTCATTTAGAAGTGCTCAAGGAGATGCCAAGATAAACAAGATTGAGTCTCAGAGGATATACTGTCTAGGAAACCAATATTTTCTGTGTAATTGACAATTCTGCCTTCTCCATGAGTATTAGGTCCCATTCAAGAGCCTGGCTAGGATCTCTGCCACTTTCTGAATTGAGAAGAAGAGATCTACCCTACTTCCTCTGCTGCTTAGATCTATGCTAATTACTGCTGAGCACTTTTAGCAATAGTCCGTGATCCAGGCAAACATGGCTCCTGGATTGGCTTCCTGTTTCAATTCCCTCTGAGTTCTAGCATCCTGATTTACTATTCTCTTCCCCACCATTATCTACCATCTCTATCTCCCCTTCAGCCTTCTTAGATTTTTCTCCAGAAACTGGCTACTGGCCTCGCCAAGCCCATTTAATGTATCCTATTGCCATTTCAGGTGACATTATCCTACCCTGGCCCTCACCATGGTTAACCTTCATGATACCCAGGACCACCTTCATAAACTGCATGTTTGGGTTTTTTGTTTGTTTGTTACTTTTTATTGAAACATACATCAAGGAAAATGCAGTGATAATAAGCGCATAGCATGATAAATGTTCACAAACTAAACATACCTATGTTACCAGCACCCAGATCAGAAAGAGAACATTACCAACTTCATAAAAGCTGCAGTTGTGCTCTTTCCATCACTGCTGTCACCTCACTGCCTTTCTGCCCCCCTTACCTTTAACCTCTCATAAATTGCTTGAACATGAAAATGCATGTTCAAGCAAGAGATTTTGTTTTGGAAGACTTTTAAATTCTTCTCTGAAGCTTCTACTTTACAGATCCTGATTGAAAGGGGGATTTTCTCATCTCTTACATCGTGTGAAATAGGTTCAAAAGATAGAAATGACCACTGTTGCTTATTATTACTATCATTATTATTGCTTATTATAAACCTCATCTTCAAGTAACAGTTTAGTCAGTGACAATGTCAAATGGGCAAAATAGGAACAGAACCCATAGAAAGAGTTTATTGAAATCACATGAATAATTGACATGCTACAACTTGGGCATATTCACCCCAGATTTCTGTTATATCAGACAGGTTTCAGTAAGCTTTAGCTTTAGCCACACCACCTATCCTATGTTAAGATGAGCATGCATCTTGCTCATAACCACTCAACAGCAATAAAGATAATTTCTCTATAATCCAGATTTCATACTGCCCTTAAGACAGACGTCTCTATATCCAACAACTCCCCCAAGGTCTGAGTTTGCATATTGAAAGATATACAGTGATATATAGTTATAGTTATAGTTATAGTTATATAGTTATATAGTATGTATATATAAATGTGTGTGTGTGTGTGTGTGTGTATGTGTGTGTGTCAAGGGATTTCTGAGATCAGCTTTGAGAGAATTTTATTTGACTTAGAGCTTCTGAGAAGTTTTATACCAGGAAGAGTTAATTAAATACAATGCATCCTGGGGCTCAAGAGCTGAAAGCCTAATGAGATCCAATGTTTCATGAGAGACTACTTAAATTGAAACAGTGGCAGAATTATCTAGAAGCTCCTGATAAACCTTCAAGCTTGATATGTTCTTCATTTCATTTTTAGTCTGATACAACACACAGCCCATTGCAGTGTACATTTCTGCATTTATGGATGCCAGAATATCCTCAGTTCACTTCAGGAAGGCAATTTGAGAGGAGATTTATTTTGGTGGTATTTTAGATGTTGTTGTGACTAATAATGATAATGACAGTATATGGAAGCTGGCACAATAGAAGTACGTTAATCTGCTGGGGAGAGAGAGGCCCCAGATTTCATAAGAAAATGCTGATTATCCCTCACCAGCAGCAGATAAAGTTGAATTTATTTCTACTAGTGGCTTGCAGCCCAAAACACCCAACCATTTCCAAGGCACACAGATTACAGTAGTTTGGAAATCACCCAATATGGAAGGGCATGGGAATGTTTTTGTTTGCTGGTTAGAAAGCCAGAGTTCTATATCTGTCTCAAGTTTTACAGTTTTATCAAGTTCTCTGGGATCTATTTAGTTTCAATAGGCAGTGCGAATAAAAGACTAGGGGGAATTAGCAAGAGCTATCAGGAAAAAATATTGAAAGTGATGGTACATTTGGCAAGCAGTCATGAATATGGAGTTTGCATCCTTTGCACACCTCACCCTTTGGCCTTCTTTCCAGAAAATGAGATACCCACCCTTTTCTCCTTCCCTGGGGTGGGGACAGGATACAAAGTGAGGGCAATGAAAATCAGAGGCAGGCATCTGGTAATGGCTCAAATGCCCCTGAGACTCTCTAGGAGCAGCTTCCGCTTTTGCTGCTCACATTTGGGTTTCTGAGGGAAACAAAGTTTTTGGTTTCCTTGTGTACACGTCCAATTTATTTAATAAGGGTGTGCACTTAATTGAAATAATGTGTCCTCTTCTAACACCATTCAGTTTTATTGTAACTTCCCTTTAGATCCCAGCTGTGAGTATCAGCTAAGTGTGTAAAACTTGAGAGTTATCATATATAGGTTTATGCAAATAAATATATGCTATAGATATCAGAGGTATAGAATGCCATAACCAGATTGCAAATGTGGTTCTTTCCCTGTCTGCAAGTTACAAAGGTAGCAGAAAACACTTTGTTACCTTTTCAAAGCATTGATACTCTTCATTCTTAACTTTTAAATTGCAAATATGAGACAAATCATTAACCATAACATCATATTAATGAAAAGATCGTAGCTTATAAAATCAGATTATTTGAGAAACTATAAATAAACTAAAGGTGATGTAAATTACTTACAGGAAGGTGAAATAGCTTTCTCACTGATTAAAAATGCTTCCCTCTGTCACCTTTTAGCCTATTAATAGGTCCATTTCTGCATTAAAAGTTGAGCTTTTAATGTGCCAGAAACAGCTAGAACATTCCAGCACTTCTCAAATTTTAATGTGCATACAAATCACCTAGAGATCTTGTTAAAATACAGATTCCAGTTCAGCAGGTCCAGAGTGGGGCCTGAGATTCTGCCTTTTTAACAAGCTCTGGGTGATGCTGCTGGCCTGTGGACCACACTTTCAGTACTCAAGACAGAAAACTCTCTACCTTGAAAAGAGGCTTCATTAAGGACGAAAGTGTTCCCAGAAAATTTGACACACATAACAATTTTTTGGTTGTTGTTGTGATTCACTCTCATGATTTTTTTTGCAATTGCATGAAACAGAGTAAATATATTTGAAATACCCACCGATAGAGTTTTTCTCCATTAGTTCACCTTTTCCTTCCCCCCACTTCATCCCTATTCAAACAATAACGGACACTGTGCCCTCTGGTACATTAGAGGGAGGGGACAAGAAAGAAAGTGGTTTCTTTCTAGATTTGAGTGCCTCATGGACTTCAGGCCAGTTCTCTGCCACTCTAGCACCCCACTGCAATTTTCTGCCTGTCACTGAAGCCAGTTGTTGACTTGGAATTGTTACTGTACTTGCTCTGTTGCACTTGTAATAGAAGAAGGAGGATCAGTAAATATTTCTTTTTTTATTTTGGTTAGCTAACATACAGTGCAATATTGGTTTTGGGAGTAGAATTCAGTGATTCATCACTTACATACAACACCTGGTGCTCATCACAAGTGCCCTCCTTAATATCCACCTAGCCCATTCCCCCCACCTCCCTCCATTAACACTCAGTTTGTTCTCTATCGTTGAGTCTCTCATGCCTTGTTTCCCTCTTCCCCCTTCCCATATGTTCATCTCTTTTGTTTCTTAAATTCCACATATGAGTGAAATCATGTGGTATTTGTCTTTCTCTGACTTATTTCACTTAGCATAATACATTCTAGGTCCATCCATGTCATTGCAAAAGGCAAGATTTCATTCTTTTTACTGGCTGAGTAATATTCCATTTGTATGTGTATACCACTCTTCTTTATCCATTCATCAGTCAATGGATATTTGGGCTCTCTCCATAGCTTAGCTATTTTGATAATGTTGCTATAAACATCGGGGTGCATTTACCCCTTAGAATCTGTATTTTGCTATCCTTTGGGTGAATACTTAGTAGTGCCGTTGCTGGATTGTAGGGTAATTCTATTTTAAAATTTTTTAGGAACCTCCATACTTTTCTCCAGAGTGACTGCACCAGTTTGCATTCCCACCAACAGTGTGAGAGGGTTCCCCTTTCTCTGCCTCCTCACCAACACCTATTGTTTCTTGTGTTGTTAATTTTAGCCATTCTGACAGGTGTGAGGTGGCATCTCATTGTGGTTTTGATTTGTATTTCCCTGATGATGAGTGATGTTGAGAATATTTTCATGTATCTATTAGCCATCTGGATGTCTTCTTGGGAAAAGTGTCTATTCATGTCTTTTGCCATTTCTTTACTGGATTATTTGGTTTTGCGGGGGGGGGTGTTGAGTTAAATAAGTTCTTCATAGATTTTGGATACTAACCCTTTATCAGATATGTCATTTGCAAATATCTTTTCCCATTCTGTAGGTTGCCTTTTAGTTTTGTTGATTGTTTCCTTTGCTGTGCAGGAGCTTTTTATCTTGATGAAGTCTCAATAGTTCATGTTTGCTTTTGTTTCCCTTGCCTCTGGTGACCTGTCTACCAAGAAAATCCTATGACCGAAGCCAAAGAGGTTGTTGCCTGTGTTCTCCTCTAGGATTTTGATGGTTTTGTCTCACATGTAGGTTTTTCATCCATTATGGATGTTTTTTTGTGTATGGTGTAAGAAAGGGGTCCAGTTTAATTCTCTTGCATGTCACCATACAGTTTTCCCAGCACCATTTGTTGTAGAGACTGTCTTTTTTCCATTGGATCTTCATTCCCGCTTTGTCAAAGATTGGCTGACCATATAGTTGTGGGTAGTAAGTATATCTTATACCCACTATTTCTAGAATAGATTAAGAAGGTAGTGTATTGCAAAAGAAATGAGGGAGCATACTTCTCTGTGTAAATGAAGACTGAAACTTGTTTATTTTGTAAAAAAAAATCTACCTGTGTCAAAAGTATACTGATTAATTAATTATGTTAATTATATTTCAATTAAAGAAAGTATATAGTTCAAGACACAATTATGAAACAGACCATAGTAAGAACCATCAGTAGTTCTCTCAACCTTGGCATTATTGGCATTTGGGACTGTATAATTCTTTGTTGAGGGAACTGTCCTGTGCATTGTAGGTTGTTTAGCAGCATCCCTTGCCTCTACCCATTAGATACCAGGAGTGCTCCATGTGCCCCTATACACACACAACCCAAACTGTCTCCAAATGTCGCTAAATGTCCTGGAAAGGCAAAATAACTCCCATCGAACACCACTGGCATACAATAATAGCAGCACACACTTGAGTATGTATCATACACCTGACAAAGTTCTAGGTATTTACAAGTATTCACACTTCTGATACTCAATACAATCCTATGAGATAGGTACTATTATTTTTTCCTATTATATAGATGAGGAAGCTGGAATGCAGAGTGGTTAAGTAACTTGCTCAAAGTCACAGACCCAGCAGTTAGAAGATCCGGGATTTCTAAGCATTCTAGCTTTAGAATCTGTGCTATTGACTAACATACCATGTGATGACACATTGAGGGAACTGGAAAGGGAGTGCAATTTCATTAGGATTTATTTTGAATGTGAATAAAATCAGCAATGCTGCTATGAAATACAGTTACATATTAATTTAATTGCCTGACACCAAACTATTTACATTTGGAGATTTTATAAAAGAATATGTATTAAATATAAGAGACTCTGGGCCTTAGGGCTGCCTTCCTAGAAATTTTTTAAGTTCCCCTCTAACACCTGTGCTGGCCGGCAAGCAGTGCTTCCCAGGCAGTACATTGTTTTCCCAGACTGGAACCTGGAACTGGACCCAGTCACTAGTTGTCATTTCTCTCTTCAAATTGCTTTTTGAACTGCTACCCTACCCCTTGCATGAGGTTAACCACATGCCTCAAAGAACTCCAGCAATCATATCTATGGGCTGGTCTTGAGGTCCTAATTCCAAGAAGGCAGCCTGGTGAGCACAATGTTCCCATCAGCCAGCATGGTATTTCTTTCATGAAATTACAGAAGACTGGTGCTGACTTGCTGATTTGGAGTGGCTCTCACTCATATCACAGAGGACAAGTATCTCTCTAAGATATCCATGGTCCACCACTGAACCTTGAACAATGCTGTGTCCAGCCTACAGCACCCAAAGATGGCAATGTTGGCAGCAGCCACCCATTACCTTGTGTGTCCCCGTGTTGGCACACAGGATGATCCCCTACCCCCCACAGCCTCCACAGGCATTGGTGGCACTCAAAGGGAAGCCATGCCTGTGTTTTCAAGAGCTTTTGAAGCCATCACTTGACAATGCCAACACTATATACATGTCTCTTCTTGCCTCTGATTGATGTAGTGATTCTGTGCTCTCCCAAATCAGTCTCAAACCATGTGGGACAGGGACAGACATTCCGTGTGCAAATGGGACTCACTCAGTCCTGGACCCGTCACCTTTCTTCCACTCTCCTCTCCACTAGTGGCTGCGAGTACATAGCAGTATAGTCAACACTGAGAGAAATTGAATTCTAGAAATGCAATGATGAAGGCCTAAAGAGTTCAAGAGGAGATATGTTTGATACATGCATTGTTCTACCTTTGTGCTATAAAATTTTGAGTAATAAATTTAACATGACAAGAAAATGGCTTATTCACATTTTCCTGCATATTCTGAGTAAGACTTATATTTGTGATCATCATCAACAAAACACAGTTACAAAATCTTAGTCTTGGGCAGCAGAATGAATGATGCATCGTTAATATGTAATGATGTCACTAAGATTATGTAAATGTTATTAGGGAACTGTAGGGGCAAAAAGATTTGTATTGCTTCAATAGTTTCCTAGTTTGCTGGGAGGTTTTTTTCTTAAATCATTAATGGGTATTGAATTAATTTTTTAAATGATGATATCCTCTGATTCATGGACCCAAGGAAAAATGCCCATCTCAACTTAGAGGCAAAAACTGGATCAAAGACTTGACATTATGTATGACGCTTATAAATATTTTGAATATTTCTCAACAAGGACATTAGCAAAGAGCACTTTTTTTTGGTTCATTAATCACCAAAAAAAAAAAAATGGACCTTTAGGAGTTTCATTTGTCAGAGAGTAATCTCAGCTACTTTGCTTTATTAAAAGATGTGAAAGCCACAGTCAGTTTTATATTTCCAAAAATGTGAAATTGAATCCCAAATTCCAAGTATATTTTCTTGATCTGCAACTTTATGGAGAATAAGCTAGCATTGTTCAGTTCCTCTTCCTCTTCTATCACTGATAATGTGAATTGGGAGTTCCAAATAGAAGTTATTGGAA